>OY754474.1:23868816-24468816 GCA_963575645.1 Xanthostigma xanthostigma
AAGCCCCAAAACCTCCATTACTCGAAATTCGAAATCTCAACCCTCTATAGGTCGAAATAATCAGTGAGTCCCTAACTCGAAAAAATAGATCGGACCTCTGTATCTCGAACATAGCAACTCAAAATCAGTTAGAATGAATCATAACCTCTACAAGTCGAATATTTCCTTACAAAATCCGCCAAGTCGAAATCCTTCATAATTCGATAACTATAATATTTTTAGCGTCTCCCTTGAAGTTCAACTTACAGAGATTCTACTGTAAAAGAGAAACCTTGCTACCGCAACAATGAAACAAATTCGTAACTCTAAAGAAGTTCCACTTCCCCTATGAGCTAAGGTAAGTGAGGCTCACATGTTTTTTTTTTGTAAGAACAGAAATCTTTTTGTGAGCGTTATTTCGTCTTCAAATATTTTTTCAAATATTTCACAACCATTATTTTGAGTTTTTCATTTGTTTTTTTTTTTTAACTTATATTCATTTCGTGGCTTTAAATTCTGAAAACTTCTGTATCACCCTTTTAACTAAATTCAAAATAACGAAAATCAAAACATATTTTTTTTATGGACATCAAATATTTGCAAATTTGATATTTGTATTTAGGGACGGTTGTTGTTTTTTTTTTTTTTTTGGATAACTATTTTGTATAGACGCAATATTTGTCTTTTCACTAAAATACTATGTGGATGTAGTAACATTTGGTGTTTTTACTTTTTAGATATCCTAATAAAAGTTAAGGTTTTTACTTGGTTATTTTTAGACGGAGAAGCTTGATAAACGAAATATTTAATTACGCAATGTTGTATTAAGGCCACTGCACACGAGGCTAGAAACGCTGCTAGATTCTTTGCTAGATTTGCCTACTAGTTTTCTAGCTAAAACAGTTCGAATATAAACAAAGAGCAAAACGTGTCTGTTGTCCGACTCTGAACAGAATGCGACACCATGTTGGTTTGTGGGTGTTTGTTCAAGTGCCCACGTGACAAGATACTGCTTCCTGATTGGTTCTTGCCCATACCTAGTAGCCAATCTCGCACGGAAAATAGCCCTTGTTCTAATTTTAAAACCTATCTTGTGAGCTAGAAGGCCAGCTCGCAATGACGTCATTTCTAGCTTCGTACCCAGCCTACCGGCTAGCAGAACTCCTAGCAGCGTTTCTAGCCTCGTGTGCAGCGGCCTTTACTCGTGTTTGAATTTTTGGCGCCATCAAAGAACCCTTCTTTCTATATGCATGTTGGCTTTTTTGTACATTTGGGAACATGACCATGTCAATGATTTTATAGAATACTACTCCATAAAATGATTAAATGGCGCCAAAGGATTGGTTTAAAGGCGTCAAACTTTTAGCGCAATAAATTCTCAAGGTAAGTATTTCACAATACGATTTTTATCAACAATTAACGCCAAGGCAATTAAAATTTTATAAAAAAAAGTAAACAAACGCATAACATTCCGTCAAGGGTTGCTTCAAATGATTAAAAATTGTGATTCGATAATTTTTGCATGTGAAAAAACGTGAAAATCCAATAAAATACACAAGCAGTTTAAAATGAATTTTCTTTACGCGATTCATTATTTTTGAGCATTTTGTAATTTAGAAGATAGCGCTTTACTTTTTGTGGTCAATAAAAATTTCAAATAATTTTTATTTACAGTGTATTTACTTGTATTTGATAGTTAAAAATCTATCTTGAATTATTTCCGTGATTATTGTATTCCAGCTTCCAATTTTTTTTATAAATTTTGTAACAGATAATGCATATCTTTAACAAACCTTCACGACTCAACATAAATAATATTTATGAATTTAATATAGTCATGATAAATTATATAGCACTTTTTTTCTAGGCCACTTTCTAATACAATATTTTTATTATCACTACGTCATTTTAGACAGCCCTTTCAGATTGGTACGAATGTACAAAGTAGCAGAGGCGGATCTACATAGGGACTAATAGGGCTTAAGCCCTGTCAAGGGCCCATAAAATTGATTCATTAAATATTGAATATTTTTTCTTTAAGAACAAGCACTCATCGTATAGTGAAAAATAGTTAAATTTAATGATTATCAAATCTTTTATTAATGTCTGAATAACTCTCCAAATAAATAAAATTATCGACCAATTTTTTCGGACTATATATTGGCAAAGAATTATAAAATTATAATTAAATAGATGACGTTTCGGTCCGGATTTGGACCTTGTTCAGAAATAATCTAAAAAATATTTAAAAAAATTCAAACTTAATTTTATCAGAAAATAAGTAGATACTAATTAATTTTTATATTTTTTTCTATTGAATTATAATATATAGTCTGAAAAAATTGGTTTTGGGTGATTTGTGGCCAATGTTTTGAGTCAATTTTGAGAAATTTGTTTACGTATTCTGATTTTTCAGGTAAATTTTGAAAAAAATTATGGTGAATTTTGATAATTTATTTTGATAAATTTTGACAAAATATGGGGTGTTTGATAATTTTTGAGTGAATTTTAACAGATTTTTAGATGAATTGTGATTTTTTTGGAGTGAACTTTTGTCAGGTCACCAATTTCAACTCTAATTTTGATGATATTAAAAATGACTTTTAAACTCCAATTTAAAGATTGTTAATCTAACAAAACACGGGGCCCCATTGAACTTTAATAAGCCCTAGGCGCCGTAAAACCTAGATCTGCCCCTGCAAAATAGA
Source organism: Xanthostigma xanthostigma (assembly GCA_963575645.1). Classification (NCBI taxonomy): domain Eukaryota; kingdom Metazoa; phylum Arthropoda; class Insecta; order Raphidioptera; family Raphidiidae; genus Xanthostigma; species Xanthostigma xanthostigma. The sequence goes on from OY754474.1 coordinate 23,871,504, forward strand.
CTCCTTGAGAAAATTAGTCTCGTAAAGTCTTTCCAAACATCTGACCGAGCTGCATGACTCCTAAACACAAGCTAAATTGTTCAACTAATTTTAATATTATTGCAAATTCTTTTTTACCAAAATAATTACTATTTACACAACATAAAATATTTACAGTAATGCGCTTGTCAAACCAGGGGGCTCTGCCCTCTACTCGCTGCATCTCGACCATTCTCAACGCTAATCAAGCCTCGCGATATTAACGACCTCTAATTATTTAGGTCTGTGCTTAGCGGATGCCTACGTCGTAATTATCTGTGTGCCAAATTTCAGTCCAATCCGTCCAGTGGTTTGAGCTGTGCGTTGTCAGTCAGTCAATCAGTCACGGTTTCCTTTTATATACAGAGTGTCCCATTAAGAATGGGACATAGAACAACCGCAGATTCTCCAATTCAAAATAAAACGATTAAGCGAAATATGCTTAGATAAAATGTTACTCGTTTCCGAAATGCGGGGTGTTGAAGTTGAAAACTGAAAAATTATTAATGTCCATAATTTTTTTAATACACCGTATAGTTTTACTCAAATCGGCACACTTGTTAAATATCATAAAATGCACCTAACAATAAAAAAATTAGTTCAGTACGCTCTACCAGTGGCGTACGGCAGGAGTAAGTAATGCTTGTACCTCTTCTAAATGTTACGCCGCTGTCTAAATTTTAATTTTGACTAGTATAATTTTAATTTTTTTGATATTTTCTAAGTCAATAATGTACACTTGTTAGTTTGTTGTAAAGTCATTGGTTTTCGAGATATACGCAGTTTTTTTAAGACAAAATTGTAAAAATGAATATTATTAATAATAATACAAATAAAAAGTACATGTCTATCTATCTTTAACTGCGAATATCTCGAAAACCAATGACTTTACAACAAACTAACAAGTGTACACTATTGACTTAGAAAATATCAAAAAAATTAAAATTATAGTCAAAATTAAAATTTAGACAGCGGCGTAACATTTAGAAGGGGTACAAGCATTACTTACTCCTGCCGTACGCCACTGGTAGAGCGAGTAACATTTTATCTAAGCATATTTCGCTTAATCGTTTATTTTTAATTGGAGAATCTGCGGTTGTTCTATGTCCCATTCTTAATGGGACAGCCTGTATTTAGATAGATTATGTCTTTGGTCCATATAAAAATGATGCACCATAAAAAATATCACTTCTAAAAACCACTGTCAAATTTTTCTGAAAAAAAATGTTCTTACTCGAATAACTTCCATTTTGTAAAAGTAAACACGTAAACGCAGATTATAAATTAAGTGAAAGGCAACACACTATAAATATTTTATGTCGATTGTTTTGACGACCCGCGTCAAAACTGCTTAACAATTAAATTAATAATGATCTACATGTTCATTGTTATCTACCATGATTTCTAAAGCACATTTATTTTAACTAGTGCTTCGCACGATTCCAAAACATTCTCGATCTCGCTCGAACCACGCCGCTTTTTAATGGGCGGAGCTTACAAAAATATTTCAAAATGTATTTTTGAGCTTATTTGAATTCAGAATGAATTGATTTTACACAGAATGTATCAGCGCATAAAATAACAATTGCAATAAGCGACACTAGCGCCGTCAGGTGAGTGGTGACGGGAGTTTGTGTCGCCAAGTGATTCGACTCGCGCTATCCTGTACTAGAGAAACACAATCGTTGTCTGAACGATGTTTTGTATTCTTCTATAGACGAAAACCAGAAATTTGTTTACTCAAATCAATATTGTTTTGCATCATTAGTTACCATAGAGATAAGGAACTGTTGCGGCGTTCTTTCTGTGTTCTCTCTCTTAATTGCAGACACTTTCATTTCTCTCTCGCGTACTCTGTTGTAATATTTCTATGAAATAAACCGTCTTTTTTCATCATCGATGAGATCGAGGCCTTTTCAAAAATAACGTTATATCGTGCGAAACTTTTAAAAACTATTTTTTTATAATGTTGCGTCTAAGTTTTGTTTTATATAAAAATTATTTATCTTATATTTAAATATTACAATTCTGCATTACTACGTATTATATGCCTTACTTTAAATAATTCACTTTGTGAAAATTTGTGCATTCTTTTGATATGCTATACTAAATCACTAATAAAAATTAATATGCGTTTATTGTACTAAAATGTTTAAGATAAAGAGACGGTTTAACCAATTTTTTACGCATTCGCATCTAACTTCCGAGCCTTTTAGATTCGTGGCGCGTATTATACGCACCTTTTAAACTTTTATTGACGATAAAACCGTTAACTGAACAGACCGTCTCTTATAATATAAACAAGTAAATATTAATTATCAAATTTCTAGATTCAAAAACCAACTTGTTTTTCAGATTATTCTAACATACCGTTTAAAATTTCAGTACTTCCTTGTTGTATCCCGATTAACTAGTTCCAAGGGATATTAGGATTCAAATTAAAATAACATGGACTGAACTTTAAAAATGTCATTAATGTTTTTGGTTAGTGGATGTAATGAAAACAGTTTTTCAATTCTGAAATTCAATAATTAAAAAATCTGCTTATATGAAAAGAAAATTTATATTTTATAAAATTGTGATGTGTCTGAAGCGAACAGAGATAAGTGCCCACGATGGACACTTATGTCAACGATGGATACTTTTATGATCACGGTGGACACTTTTATGTCCTCGGTGACACTACGGTGGACATTTTTATGTCAGCAATACGAATTTTTTTTGTTGTCTTCGTAAGTAAGTACTTATTTTTACGCTACAAAATCGTCAGAAAAGAGCGGCTACTACGGCCCAGGGCGGCCGAGACTGCTAGTCCGCCCCTGCAGATAGCTGTTAGCTTGCTTCAGTTATATCAACAATGAATCCTATCAACGACGTCGTACCATGTAATTTGAGTCAAACACTGTTGCCTCGATGGAAAGCACGTAACCAAGGGGGAGACCTTAGTTAAAAAAATTGGTTGTCTGTAAAGTCGGTTTACGGACGATAGTTTTACGTGATAACGTCATAAAGAAACATTGATGAACTCGCTGACGTCACGCGAGAAGAGAGAGAAATGCGTACAAGCCGACGCTTGGGCCGATCGTGCCTCTCTATCGCTTATACCGCGCTCTCGCTTGCACGCTCAGGCTCAGGCGGAACGTGACACTTTTTCGTGCGTGCAGCTGGTGTTTCATCAATTTACAAGACGTTATCACGTCAAAAACAAACTTTGAAACCCACGAGCCGCCATTAAAAACTGTTAGCAATGAATGCTGCGATGACTTACTTTACGCAAAAATATTTACAAAGTTTTCCAGATAGAGATAAAACGAGTTCGCTTCAGACTTTTGGTGATATTTAAACTATTAAAGTGGACATTTGAACAATATTTCAGATAAAAATGTGTCCGAAGTCTCCAAATTTGTAGTAAAGCCAATTTCCCAGGCATCTTTAATGACGACGGATGTCGAATGTGTTCGGAAATGTCCACTTTTTTAATGCTGCTAGTTCTATTCTAGAATATTCTATTAATCCATTTTTATAATTTTATGTATCAAACATTATAATTTATTTCGATTGGACAATGCATTAATAAATCTCTAATAGCGATTCAAACCTCGATTGAGTATTTAAATACTAAGGGTTTCACAAAATACGTGCTTTGTTCACTAATTTTTCAGTGAAATAATTTATATATTTTATTCCTATATTTTTAATCTGTAAAGATTCTGAATACTGAATTTGCTCGAAAAATATTAAAATACAAAATTAGTTCGCACATTGTTCTAAAATAGAAACAATATCAATTTAAGGCTAGACTTCAATGGTCTCAGTTCACAAGTTTCATCAATAGATGGCGTTTACACCAGCGGCTTTATAATTCATATACTACTAGCGGTCCTTCCCGGTTTCGCCCGGGTGCGATAAATCTAATTCCGCAAAATGTATTTCGTTTCCGGCAGCCGGCGTCTAAATTAATAGCTGTGAGCAAATTCTAGCTGATTTGCTTCTGAACTAATAGCTTTGAGCGAATTCTATCAGATGTCGTTACTTGATACTAAAACAGTTTTTTGTTTGCTTCTGAACTAATAGCTTTGAGTAAATTCTATCAGATGTCGTTACACAATTTTTTCACAAAACTCCGTACAAAATATTTAATAAAAACTATCCTATAGCACCAAGCAAAACACATTTACAAAATTTCATTAAAACGGTTCAGTGGTTTCGGAGATTAGCGCGGCCAAAATTGTGACACGAGATTTTTATCTACATGTATATACAGGTGACCGGTAATTGTTCGTATTCCTCTCGGGAGAAGATTTCCGACCGCCAAGTGATAGAGGTTAAATCATTCGAAATTAGTCATAGTAGAGGAATACGAGCAATTACCGGTCACCCTGTATAGACTAGCAGCCCGAAAATATAGACACATTATACGATTCCGCAACGTTTTTCTTGAATATATTCGTATTTACCCGCCATTAACCACGAAATACTGCTCCCTGTTACAATAAAATAATGAGACTATTTCAAATATTTTATATCGATATTCGTAGAAGTCAAAAAAAAATTCCGGCTTCCGGCTAGGAGCACTTGCAAAAACGCGTAATTCTTTATTTCTTACCAAAGGTCTAAAATAGAATTTTCATATCCCTAGCGTGAGAAATGATGAATTCCCCCCTACGGTAAAAAAATGCCCAAAGTTTCATCCCTAATCGGAACTGTGCAAAAAATTTTTAAACTGAGATCTTTGATTATGTAACCTTAAAACTATATTATTAAAATCACAGAAATTTTACGTAAACTTATTGTAAAAATCACAACACCAAAAATTTTTTTAAACTACATAGTTAAAATATCTTTAATTCTATGAAAATATCGCTACACGATCAACCATTCCAGACGTTACAAAAACTTATCACATCTTAAAGATCACCTCTTTTTTTAATTGTACTTTTCGTCAGTCTACTTCCAGCCTCATATTAGAATCAGAATTGATTTATAGCCGTCAAAATTAGAATTCCCTTATATTTTCTCCTTTGACTTAAATATTTCATTTACTTATTTTACCATAAAAGTTAGAAACATTTCTTTCAAGTCCATAATAACGTTCTTTCAAAAAAATTCTGATTCAGTCATTTTCTTAACTTCTGTGCGAATAACACCCAAACTTACTATTAATAAAAAAATCAAAAATCTGTAGGCATAAGGCAAAACCACTTAGCGATCTTCTGGTAAAATATGACTTACCTTTAAATCTTCAGAAATAAAAGAAACTGCATTTCACACTTTCTACTATACATAAACGAAATACAAACACGGACTTGAATTTTAAGTCACCAATTCTTTATTCGTAATTAAAATATGTTGATGAATGATTTTTATTCGTCTCGCCCAAGGTCAGTAGATTACAGAGATCACCTCGTTCCAAGAATGACGTAAGCTAGCGGACCGTTCATATTTTTATCAATCAAGCAATAACCAATATCAATTGACAGGTCCGTCGGTTGACGTCATCCCCTCGCTTATATTCAACGGAACGAGGAAACCTCTGTAATTTACTGTCCTTGGTCTCGTCATCCGCGGTTATGGAATAGAAGGCACCTACCTTGACGCGCCCCATCTTACAGAATTTATGTAGAGATGCAACGTTATTAAATAACGTAATATTTCCAAAAAAAATTGGTTGTCTGTAAAGTCGGTTTACGGACGATAGTTTTACGTGATAACGTATTCCGCTCGAAGGTCAGGAGGAACGTGACACATTTCGGAACGTGAGACATTTCAAAACGTTACACTTTTTCGTGCATGCAGCCGGTGTTTCATCAATTTATAAGACGTTATCACGTCAAAAACAAAAACATTCGACAACTTAATAAACCCGTTACTTACGATCCAACGCTACAGTAAATGTTGGAATATATGACGTACGTTTGGCTTTCAAACGGTAAATATGTCGGACGAAAATATACTTTCAGCAAATCTTGCGCTTTTAATTTTTAAAGTCGTTTTTAAGTACCTACATCAACAATATTAATTTAGGTGGTTTTTTGGGTTTTGCGGTACCAAAGTCCAAAATCAGTCGTACGAATCGAAAGTAACATACACGATCAAATAAACGATCCAAACAAGGCTGTACGACTGCAGAGTTGACATGTTTGTCACTGATACACTAACAATTAATTTATGTTGTTTTTTTTTTGCGCTACCAAACTCAGTGTTACGAATCGAGAGTAGCAATACACGATCAAATAAACGATCCAACCAACAACGTTTGTCAAATCGCACCGACGCGAAGCAACGACTTGGTATCCAGCAAAATCGTGAGTAGCATGCTTTAGAAACATTACTAAAAATTGGACATAAGCAGTTTTGCCCCAGAGCCACAGAAATATATACACAAAACAAAGATTTGAATAAACGTTTTGATATAAATAACATAAATTGTATAAAATGATTGCTTTGATAAATTGATATTCTAATCTAATTGACAAAACTTAAACACACAATAATTAATTGATAGTGAGCGAATAAAGAGTTTCTACTAGTTTCATTGAATTTTAGGTAGTTATTTTATAGATACAAAAAAATCTAGAGTTATACAAACTCGTTAATTTAAGCACTAGATTTTATTAAGACAACTTGTCAAGATTGCGACTGTACAGTTGAAAGGGTATTCGCTTACAATATTACAAACCTAGTTTTTTGGGCAATTTGGCTAAAAAAAGTAGGAGAATATTTATGCGGAGAAATTTGGAAGAAAATGAGCATAACTCGAAGAAAGATTTAAATAAAGAAGGCACTGAAACACGGCATCAGCTTAAAAGATTTTGAATTAAAGAGTTAACAAGGAATAATACCGATTAACAGGCGCCGACGACGAAAGAGTTGGTGTAGATGATTTCACAATTGCATCAAAAACTAGCAACTTTTTCTACTTCTACGATAGAAAACTGTTAGAATTAATAGCAATTTTAATCAAGGGCGTAGATAAGAGTGGGGGGAGAGGGAATAATTACACCCCCAGGATTATAATAATAAATAAATAAAACTGGAAATAATACGAATACCTGGCTAAAAAGCAAAATTTAGAAATACTTCTTGAAAAAAAATTGTTAAATTGGTTTGGGAATTAATATTTTGCTTGACACCTTCCGTCATGAGTATTCTTTGTAACTTAAAAAAAATTGATTTTATTGCCTTAACCCTCTCCAGAAAAAAAATCTATACCCTTGATTTTAATAGGTCTTCACACAAAAAATTGCTAGACATATGTTTGCATGAGATAAAAACGTATTTTGAAGGTCAGAAAATTCAAATCGAAAATCTCGAAAATCTCAGCGCCGATGTATTCATATAATATTTGTGAAGGGAATGATAAATTAGCAACATACCCAAGATGTACCATAACGTCCCGAATCGTATAAACGGCAAATAAAACCCACGTGTATACCTACAGGGTGTATCAAGAAACGATACAGAAGGAATGTATAATTTTACTCAGTCTCTTCCCATAAATCGGAATCTTCCGTATGCTACGTGGCGTCGGGTGAATCAATTGCGGCGATTGATGGAAGAAGAGATGGCGGACACGGACTCTGTCTTCCGCTACGTCTCACAAAAGAGCTACGCCTGGGGAAGTGTTGCGGTGACACCGGTGGACTCGGTTGTGGGGTACACGGGGCGGAGCATCCTGCCATGTGCAACTCGACGCGTGAACTAGATCGCGACGGCGGCGCTGATCCAGTGTATGTATGAAAACCGGCTGGACTCGATCTGAAAATATACACAAACTGACGTTGCGATCAACATTATGGTACATCGAAACGTTTAATTTTATGTGCTCCTAATACGGTCCTGAGATGTAGGATAAATAAATGATAGAAGAAAGGCACACTCAAATAGGAATAAACGAAGAATCTCTTCCGAGGGATAACAGAAATTCATCTAAAAGGACTACGAGGTTTTTTCGAAATAAAAGGTGACTTTTAAAATTTCGCGCGCTGCATACATTCGATTGTCGATTTTTTTAAAATTATGTTCCCGTCATATGTTGACATGATCAGCCATTTAGCATTTTTAGTTTGTTTTCGACAGTTATAAAGGTTAGACGTGTTTTGATGTGCTTGACGATTTTTTGCCATCGGAGAAAAATGGATCAAAGAATCTGTATAAAATTTTGTGTTTTTTGTGCTCCAATGCTGTTGACTGTGGCATTTTACGAGTCCACTTTGAGCAAAAAAAAAATGTTTATAAGCTCTTCACAGAAGGCCGAGAAGATATTAATGACGATGCCTGTCCTGGACGTTCCAGCACGTCAACAACCGAAGACAACGTTGAAGCAGTAGAGAAAATTATTATGGAGAATCGTCGAATCACTATTAGAGAAATTGCAGAAGATGTCGGCGTTTCGATTGGCTAATGCCATTCAATTGTTGCTCGTTGGTGATTTTTTGAACCAAAAATAACACCGTAATCACGCCTCAGCCACTGTATTCACCGAACTTGCCCCCCCTGTGACTTTTTCCTATTCCCAAAACTTAAAAGACCCATGAAAGTACGGAGTTTTGCCACGATCGAGGAGATAAAAGCTGGAAGAGCTCAAGCGCATATCACAAGTGCTTCGAGGATTGAAAAAAGCACTGGAACAAGTGTATTATATCATAGGAGGATTACTTTGAAAGGGGCAAATTGACGAATAAACGAATATTCGAGAAAAATAAACAGTCACCTTTCTTTTCGAACAAACTCGTAAATAAAGAAGTATGCCAGATGAAGAAGAAGGAGAAACTTGAAAAGTTTCTAAAAATATTAATAGTCTCAATCGATAGAAAGTTTGGTTGAGGAACAATTTAAAAAAAGATGTTCCTTAACCAAATTTTTCCACAATGATTAATATCCTATTGGAACAGAACTAAATACGGACAACGTTAATGTTATCATGGTTAAAATATAATATCCATCTTCGTTGATAGCATCAAAAGCATGGTGGTTTTATTTCGTAACAGAAAGGGACATTAAAACTGTGCAGTGATTAACAGCTTGTGATAATTTTATTACCTTGGTCTGCTAGAATAACTAGCTGTGCTCGTAATACTCGGACTTCTTGTGAGTTCACCGGACGTAGAACTGGCTCTTGTCGCAGTGCTCTTTCTGCGTGTCGAGCTCCTTGTAGTCGAGCGTCCTCTACACATTCCTGTGGGACACACTTGTCCCATGGGACATTTGCCTTCGCAAATATTACGTGATAATAGTAAACGTTCGTACGAGTCTAGCATCACAATGCATTGTTCTTCGTCTCTTTGAGCCAGCGCCAACGATGGAAAGCGTTCCTTGAGACGGCGCCGTTCCTAGGAAAAATTTTAGATTGATGTCAAAGATGTCGTCAGATTATCATTGCCTTGGCAGTTGGCAAACTACTAGGCATCCATGGAGATAGAAGCAATTAGAATACACTAGTGCATATGCTCGCCATAAGTGAAAGTGTCCTCAGTTAAGAAAGAGAACGCTGAAGAAAACCAGAAATTTGTTTACTCAAATCAGCACTGTTTTGCATCATTAGTTACCATAGAGATAAGGAACTGTTCTCTCTCTCTTAATTTCAGTTTTTTCACTGCTGTCTCGCGTAATCTATATATATAAAAATCAATGCCACTTTTCGTTGTAATTTTATAACTCAAGAACGGGCTCACCTATCCAAACCAAATTTTGAGGCTATGTTCGGACTATTTAGTAGATGGTTTATGTGAAGTTTTCACAAAATCGGTCCAGCGGTTCTTCATTTATCTCATTTTTTGTAACAAATATCTATAAAAATCAATGCCAAGATATATAAAAAATGTGATAAATGAAGAACCGCTCGACCGATTTTGTGCAAACTTCACATAAACCATCTACTAAATAGTCCGAACAAAGCCTCAAAATTTGGTTTGGATAGGTGGGCCCGTTCTTGAGTTATAAAATTACAACGAAAAGTGGCATTGATTTTTATAGATATTTGTTACAAAAAATGTGATAAAAGAAGAACCGCTCAACCGATTTTGTGCAAACTTCACATAAACCATCTACTAAGTAGTCCAAACAAAGCCTAAAAATTTGGTTTGGATAGGTGAGCCCGTTCTTGAGTTATAAAATTACAACGAAAAGTGGCATTTTGATTTTTATACATATAGATGCCACTTTTCGTTGTAATTTTATAACTCAAGAACGGGCTCACCTATCCAAACCAAATTTTTAGGCTTTGTTCGGACTATTTAGTAGATGGTTTATGTGAAGTTTGCACAAAATCGATCGAGCGGTTCTTCATTTATCACATTTTTTGTAACAAATATCTATAAAAATCAATGCCAAGATATATAAAAAATGTGATAAATGAAGAACCGCTCGACCGATTTTGTGCAAACTTCACATAAACCATCTACTAAATAGTCCGAACAAAGCCTAAATATTTGGTTTGGATAGGTGAGTCCGTTCTTGAGTTATAAAATTACAACGAAAGTGGCATTTTTTAAAAATCAATTTTTTGAGGTATGTAAATACTTAAATATTGTAAGTAGGTTTTGGAATTTTATACAAACAATGAAACAATTGTTTTCAAAATATTATGACAGTTAATCTTTAATTACTATCCAAGTGAGACTTAAAATAAATACGTATTTGAAAGAAAGTTAAAAACAATTATTATTATAGGTGAGTAATTTTTAAATAAATTTTTAACCTAAATTTGAAGCGAAAGATGCAATATCATAGATCAAGATGACGGCGAATCAGTTTTACAAGTACCGGCAAGTGTTTTAAAGACCAGTTATCCACGAATACTTTACGCTATTTTTTTTCGAGCACGACGGCGCAGCCGGAGTGAACCCTCGAAATAGAGCAAGTGTTTTAAAGACCAGTTATCCACGAATACTTTACGCTATTTTTTTTCGAGCACGACGGCGCAGCCGGAGTGAACCCTCGAAATAGAGCAAGTGTTTTAAAGACCAGTTATCCACGAATACTTTACGCTATTTTTTTATTGACGTATGCAGTCATATATATTTCCATACACACATATACGCACATGTATATTTTAAAATAGCTAGCAATTAATAAAATAGATAGATAGATAGATGTTCCAATTAAATTTTTTTATTATTTCACTTTATACGTAGCGAAGCACGTACAGGGCCGCTAGTATCCCTATAGTTTCATCAGGCAGACGGTTGCCATGGATCTGCTATTTGTTAAAAACGATAACATTCATAATAATGCGTTTAACGTCCGTTTCTCGACTTTATGTTATAACAGACGCCATTCGCACCATTATTATTTTCCATCTACCACACTTCCCGTTATTTTCTACATTTTTAAACTACTGCTTAATGAATAGCAATGGGTGAATGACGACATCTTTACGAAATTTGGATAAGGTAGGCAAATTTTTCACAGATAATCGACCATAGTCTTGAATAAGGAGCCATCTCGATATTGATCAGGAATTATGGAGGGAAACCACGAAAAACTTCAACAAGATGCTCGGTACATGAATTACCGTTTCTCGGCAAAAGACAATAGGAAAAAGTCTCAGCCACATCTGCCTCCGTCGCGATTCGAAAACACTACCTCCCGAAAGCGAGTCTAGTGTTCTCACCGCGACGCTACATCGCCCGGTTTGTTAAAAATATCAATAATTTAATTATGAACAAGCATTCAAAATTGCAGACGACAGACAGGCATTTTTAAAAAAATCACAGTTTTGAGTTCACCAAAAATTAAAAATCGAACTGTTAAACAAAAGAACATTTCGTAACATTTCGAATAGGGCACTTACGTCATGTAATCGAGTAGCTTCGAAGTCTTGCAGCTGTCGTTGGAAGCCGAGGTTCGGATTAGCGACGGCCCGGCCGGCTCTCACCACTTTCAGCGCCTCTTTCCACGAGAGCGACGTGACTGACATGATGTAGGCGACGGTCACTGTCACGCTGCGTGACATTCCGGCCAAACTGGAAAATTATTAACCGCGTCAACGAATAACTCACCGCGTAATGCGATACTAAGACGGCAATCAGACAAAAGAGAGATTTCTTTCCGCTTATAGCCATATTAACCGAACGTAAGTAGTTATTTGTTCGGTTCATTTGTTCTTCAGGTAACTATTCCTCCGAATAAACAGCGATAATTCTATTTACCGACCATAATTATGTTTACTACAGGCATCAATCTATTCTTTCTTACTTCGTGGGTATAAATATTTATTCGCATGATAAAATAATAATCGCCGCCACATAGATCATAATACCTAACCCATAAACGTGAAGTTATCTACAGTTGCTCTTGTGAATTTATTTATGTGTTGTTTATTAACCTTTTGTAGAGTGTATAGTTTGCAAAACATTAAAGATAGTGGAGGTTTTGTGTGCAATTGAGCTAGGATAAAGCATTATTATATTGTGAAACTTTTTTCTTTGACGTTTATACTAACGCCATCGGGTGAGTTTTGTATGAACGTCAAAATATTCAACAAAAAGAGCAAGGAGTATAGTGCAGTGTATATTTATTCTTTAACTAACTTTTCTACCTGATATTTTGTTTCGTGAATTAAAAGTAAATGTTCCAAGATTAGTAATTTCTATCTTTAATAGTGTTTGGTGAATATGGGCATTAGTTAGCTAATTGCAAGGTAAAGTTAGGAAATTTTACTAGTCAAGAAAAAGTTGGAGAATATTTGAGTGAAAGTCAGAGATTAAAAAAATGGTCAAGTGTGAGTCGCCGTCGCCCTCCGAGCTGGAGAAAAGTTCTCCATTCTGTATCTGTTTTTATGATTTATTTCCGAGTTAGCCAAACGGTTTTAACAAAAAACCCTATCTTATCGCGAGCGTAGCCGGGTAAAATTTACCTGTATATACTTTAATTTAAAGTTATAAATAATTGACATTAGGTCAAATTTGATCAAAATCGACCCAATCGTTTTTGAGTATGATGCCGTTACATGCAAACATTCTCTGGAAATAATTTATTCTATAGTTGAATCGTTTAAATAAAAATAAAGTGTATCTCCACACAAAGAAAGAAATGAGTTTTTTTTAATTTGTTTTGTGTTTTATGAAATCAGTCTGACGACCACGTTTCTCGAATCTTTTTCATTGGATTGTCTGAGACAAAAGGCAAAAGCGCTTATGGCTTCTTTTTAGTAATGCAGATTACTAGTCAATCTCGTATAAAATCTTTCAATAGCTGTAAAATAGCGATCAAAAATAGCAAAAGAACATAAAATTTTTGATTCAACTTTTCGGGCCAATTTTCAATGTACTGGGAAATAATTTTTTCTTCATACCTCGATCGAAAGTGCATACTTTCGGCATCAATTGGGATTACACGCACCAATGCGGGAAGTTTGTACGTTCGGGCGGCGGTAAAGCAAAAACAACCAATCAACTGTTATTTTGATTAGTTTTCATTGCAACCCAATTACATTTTAGCTAATAGTCGCGGACAGCTGTCATTCGTGTTTTTACGCAAAAACTCAAAGCTGCTTGCTTGGGATTTATCTGTGTTTTAATGTAAGTAATAAGTGATTAATTAATTATTGTATTTATTAAAACGACCAAGGTATGAAGAAAAATAGTATACACCACACTGGCCGAAAGTGTTACATCTTGCCCTCCGCGCCATGATGCTCTCAGCTTCGCCTCAGGCATCATGGCACGCAGGGCAAGATATCACACTTTCGGCCCTTGTAGTGCAATATACTAATTAATATGAAAAACTTTGAGTGGAATTTGCTACAAACTCCTGCTGCAGATAGACTTAGACACGTCCAACTTCCAAACGGAAAACCATTTTTGAAAACAGTAGAACCAGGAGCATGGATGTAAAAAAAGTCGACATAAGTACTTTTTTATTTTGACCGTATGTGCAAAGTTTGTTCGACCTGATTTCAGTAATATGCGTCACTATAGCTAGCTCCGTTCATTCATCAAATAAAACCAACTGCAATATTCATTTCCATGCATGTGATAAAATGCATAGCTGCTCTTAACCCTTGACTTGTCTGGAAACGGTCGGTTTTCTAAAGAAAATCCGTTTTGAGTTAAATATTGTTGCGCAGCCCCTGTTGGGACGACTATGCGCTCCATAGAATGTTCCAGACCACGACAACAACAACAATGGAAAGCAGGTAAAAACCCGACCTTCTTAGAATTTCCTGGAGAATGCAATGCATGTAGAGAAAGGTTGAGATGCTTCCGAACATTCAATAGGCTATAAAATGCGAGCGGAGTGGTTGGCAAGTCAGTCAGTCAGTCGTTCGTGAGGTGCTCATGTGTTTATACAGTGCCAGTGGGTTGTGACATAAAGTGCAGTTATATGTATCTGGTTTAACATAAATAACTTTTTGTAAATAGTCGTGTGTATATAGTTAATAGACAAGTGTGCTAATAAACTTTGGTGTGTTCCTGTATTGTAAATATTTTGGGTACATAATTAGTGACTCTATACTCTTCTATTTTATTATTTGGAACTGTCGTTATTTTGTTTCTGTTAACGTTATTATTACTGTTTTGTTAAAGAAGTACTTTTTCGTTTGTGTGTTTAACTGTTTTATTAAACGTTTATTATTGTAAATAAATAATTTCTACCGCGAACTAGAACAGTTTTGTTACAATATCATAAAAAAATATTCACGTGGTTTGCTGTACAGTACCTATATAGAATACGTTCTTCAATATAGTACATACCTACTTAAAAAACGCTGTGGATATTGAAACTTAGGTCCGTGGTTTAAGCTCGTATAAATCCATGTAAATAATAACACATCACGATGTGTGCGAATTAACACACTCAAATCGGTACCACAACTTTTTTTCTTTCTTACAACGTTCAAACTTAAAAATTTAATTAACTACGGTCGAAGTTCGATCACTCGGCCCCCACTTGTTATAATAACAATATTTGTAATATTTCTGACACTTCAATTCGGCCATATCGAGATTTAAATGAGAAAGTCATTACACTATTGGATTGTATTTTACGCACTAGTGCTAAAAAAGGTCACTTTACGACCGCTTACAGGCATGAAAAGCGGCAATTTTTATAAGGGGTCGTGCAAAAAAATGTTTTTTTCACATCCCCAGACAAGGTTCGAATCTAAATCATTTTCAAGAAGTTTTTAAAACGAAGCAAAGGAAAAATAGCAATAGTTCAAAAACATTTTCTTCATTTATTATTCAAGTTCTAGAAATCGTCGGTTTGTAAAGTATGTCTGAGCCCTTAAAACGCCTCTTTGTTTTTTTATTCAAGGTCAAATGCAAAAAAGAATATGAAAAATGTTATACGACAGCACGGCTAGTACGTGTTCAAAAAAAGTTTTACTGGTTATACATTATGAAAAACTTGATGAATACAAAGAAACTTTTGCTTCACTTCTAATACTATGTAAGATGTTAAAGTTTTAGTATGCTCTCACTGATATAGGTAACATTAAAACTTTAACATATTTTTATATTACCTAGAGCTTGTTTTATTTTTTATATTTTTGTTTGTTTTTTAATAACTAACGATTTATCAATGTATATATTATCGAACATATAATAACAGATGAGGGTATACATTTCTAATACCGGATCTCGCACTAACTGCAATAATAGAGAGAGATATAAAAATATTGAAAATATTGTTTTGAAAATGTCAAAATATAGTGTAACGTTGCATGCACAGGTTACAAACGTTACTTCCACCACATCAAAGCATTTTTTGATTCTTAGTTCAAATAATTCATTTCGTAAATATTTTTTATAATTACAATCAAATAAAATACCTTTTTAAATAAAACGTGTCACATTGTGGCACCAAAAATGTTTTTTTGTACTTTGTGTTTTTAAAGAAGTCTTACATTTTTCTATTACCCCAAAATTCCACTTTTCTTGAAATCGTGTTTTAGGTAATTTATGCATATTTCTATACAATTTGTACATAAAACGAAGTTTTGATTTGAAACTTTTTGATCGCCTATATAAATGATGTATTAATTTGATAAGTCGTAGGGTAGTTGTTATGCAATTGAAGTATATTTTATCGCAATACATCGTAATAATATGTATTGATTGGTAGAACCATTTGGTGGCCTGGCACCGAACAAAGTTTCAAAGCGTACAATAGCACCAAAGGGTACCAATTAGTGTTTAATATGCAGCATAAAGGTGCTCTATAAAACACCCCACTTACTACAAAACTATTTGTTCTGACGTAAAAAATATTAATAAATGAAATTTAAATATTACAAGCTATACACCTCACTAATGCAAATTATAAATTATAATAGGTCATATGCATGTATTTTTTTATATTTTTAATAGATTATTTAGTCAACCATAATACGGAAAAAAATTGCTAATCATTTAAAAATGTAATATTATCATAAGAAAAAAAATATTAAATTTCACATTCAAAATTAGACAGTTTAAACAATCGGCCATGTTGGCGGGCTTATGTGACGTCATGATATATGATGCATGTCAACCTTGATGTCAAATTGTTAATGTTCTAAATGAAGTTTATTTGTTGTTTTCTCTGAATACTGACATAATCTTACTGTGAGACGACACAGTCGTCATGAAAACTGTTGTTGATATATACTCTGACGTCACGCTGCGTTTTGAAAATTAGAAAATAGCGCATATTTTCTACATTTCTTTTTTATTATTTGTATTTTTTTCAGTGATTAGATTAATAAAATATCCATTACGATAGAATCAGGAACTAAAATATATTTCGAAATAAAAATTTAAACCAATTTTGAGTCTCATGCATATGACCTATTAACATTATTATTTCGCCAGAGCACGCTCGACACCTATAGCAAGGAATCTAGCGGCAAAACCAGCCGCCTATGCAGCGGCCTCGTTCGAAAATACTGTAAAAATTGAGACATCTTTGCACACAAAAAATTATTTGGTGTTTTCGTTCATTTTTCTAGAATCGGAATTCTAATAAAAAACATTTCTCAACTACTATAACAAAAAAAACAAAACAAACGGAACAAACGAAAAGAGAACGGAGTGACAATGTGGAGTAAAGAGGAGCGAGGAAGTTTAGACAGGCGCGATCAACGACGCGGAAACGCGCGAAACACCCCAACCTACAATTTATTGTAGCGGCGAATATAATCGTCTCTACGTATTCCTTTCCAGTTCATTTCTTTCATAGACAGTACTATAGCTGGTAAATGAGCAACATAAAAAAAATGTGAGCCGTCGTGGAACATCTGGCAGATATGAAACAAACTAAATTTCGCCCTGTCAACTAACGAAATTCTACTAACTGAATACCTTCCTGCAACTAATTTTCACCCTGAAACTAAACTTTGCCCTGTCATCTATTAAATTTCGCCCTGTAACTAAACTTTGCCTTGTAATCTACCAAATTTTGCCCTGTCAACTAACGAAACTCTATAGGAACTAAATATCGTCCTGTAACAAATTTTCGCCCCGTAAGTAATTTTTACACTGTAACTAAATTTCGCCCTGTCAATTAACGAAATTCTAGTACCTAAATATCGTCCTGTAAATAAATTTTACCCTGCCATTTGTCACCTTTAACAAAAGCCAAGTTATAATCCAACGCATACACAAAGCAAGCGTCACGCGCTGTCATCTAACGAAATACTATAGTAACTAAATTTCACTCTGTTATCTAGATGTCGCCTTCCAACTAAAGCCATTTTTAAAGTGAAACTTTTATTCTATCGCCCCGAATGTTTCTGGCCGTCTGTTGCATGTCGCATTACAGGCGGCCGCGGAGTAGGGGTAAAGTGAAAGGCGTTCGGAGTAGGCGCTCGGTAGAGCAGCCAAGGCCAATATGGCGGCGCCCATGGTTAGCATCAGCTGACCGTGTATATATGTATATGTATAACACATAGTCAGTCTGTCATGCGGGCAAGTGCTGTACAGTGTTTACATGTTTTTATTCGTGTATTCATGTGAATATTGTTGTTTATAATTATTAATCGTGATGGATAAGTGTCTACAATCCAATAAAAGTTTCACTTGCGTCGTGGTTTCTTAAAACCACACAACTGTTTTTTTAATTTTACGCAGACAAACGTAATGTCTTCCCATAAAAGTGTTCCAATTGCACGATTTTACTCCCAACCAAACGCGCCATCAGATTATTCACGCACAAAAAAAAAACAATCACCTTCTCTATACCTGCAACCGACGCAATTATTTTTTATAGCCAAAGTCTTTTTATTTGCGCTGGTTTCCAATTAAAATAGACAAGAAAAGTGACTGCAGAACTTAGAAGAAACTTATTTTCTCCTTTTTAGAAGCATTCTGATTCCTTTTTAGATGTCGGTTCAATGTTTTATCAAATATCCAAGGCTTGCAGATCACAGAGGTTGCCTCGTTCAATCTGACCAATCTGCGTTCATCTTTTTATCACCCGAAAATGACAATGTCAAAATTTCCATTTATATTTAACTACGACTTTTCGATAATAATTAATTAACTTCTGCATTCTCTTATCAAATAAGTAGATTATACTAATTAATTTATTTATATTTTTTTGTGGTCGGAAAGTGGTACGTGTGAGTTAAGCCTATTTATCCCCGAGTCTCACAATTTCACCTTAAACAATTTCAGAGATAATTAATAAAGCTTCTTCCTTTTCATCCTTAGACGTAAGACTTTTTTATTGGAGGGGGGGATAAAATTCCACTGTAGTTGCAGTTACGTGTATCCAAAAAAGAAATGATCTATTTGACGTTGACACTAATTCAGGTTGGATTTATCGTTTATGGTAGGTACCCTACATGAATTAATTATTTTAGTTGAATTCGTGTCAGGGTTTACACGAAAGGTTAGTCTACACCCAGATGATGTCATTGAATTTTCATAGATAGATTACACAGTCCACGCTTAACTGAGATTGTGTGTTTATAATATATAAGGTTTGGTTAGATTAAAAAATATTACGTAATACGGTAATGCATACACTGAGCTTTGAAGGTTATTTTATTTAAGCGTCCATTTAGGTGGAAATTAATAAAGCAACTGCTGCTTCATAAAACCATTCTGATAAAAAAAAAATATATTTTTACAATTAATGGACTAAACAACACCAAAGGCCATTACGTTCCGAACCTGTAAATAAATATTAACATTGCAACTAGCGGCCCGTCCCGGTTTCACCCGAATGCAAAATTGTTTGATTTATTAATACATAGTATCTCTTTCTCTCTCTATCTTCCTCTCTTCATCTCTTTTTCTGGAAATAATATATCGACCTTTCCATCCATAACATGATGATTTTTAAGTTGATTCTTTTTTTTAACATCGTGGTGAAATCAAATAGACGAACAAATATTTCAAGCAACTTTTTATCAAAGCTCAAAAATGAAAAAGGAACGGGCTTTCAAAGCTTTATTATAAATTTTATCAAATTTTGAAATCGGTCCTTACGTTATGTTATGTTCTAAGTTTTTTCATGATATTTATGTTCAGTTTTGTAATTTTTTAAACGTATTAATATAAAAATAGGTTTTGGAGCGAAAGATCACTGCTTATAAATAACATTATATTATACAATATTTAATCTTTTTGAATCTCGCACGCTTTTTACGGCGTTTCCCACATTCAAAATGGCTTCTAATTGGAACCATTCCGCACAATGTTCAAGGATAGGCATCCATTATCTATTAATATATATATTATCTATGATTTTAAGACGCTAATATAATGTGCAGATTTTTAACGAAATTTCGATTTAGATGTAGGTACAGTTTTTTTTCTTCGTTCGAGAATTTTCGATTTAAATTTTTTTATTAATCGTATAACCCTGTAAAGTCCCTAGTTCTATTTTATTTTTATGAAATTTTTAATTTTTTGTGTAGCTATCTACATCTATAAAGATAGTTCTTGCACAGAGTTTACTATAGTCGATAATATTTTATTAATCGAGGACAAATCATGCCATAATCGACATTTTATTGATTCTGATTTCAATAAAATAGCTTTTCCATTAAAACATATATTATATATTAAAATGTATAGATAATATGAACAGCTAATGTGCTACAAAATATTCTATAGAAAAATAACATTTTATTGTAATTCTGGAAAATTCCAGTTCGAAGTATATAGATTTTCCGACTTTGTGTGTCTGATAAATAATAAATACAACAATTTAATTACTTCGAACTGTTTATAATATATCGTATATACACCTATTTAATACAAAGGTTTAAACTTTGTTGTCGAGCATGTGTAATCCACATCTTTGTTTTTAAAATGAACACTGTCGTAGCTTCATCGTGTTTTACTGAAAGATTTTTATTTCTTCTAAGAGATGCTTTTAACATCCGGGAACTATTAAACTTAAGACAGAGGGCTTGTATTTTATAGACGATCGACAAGTCAATAGCATCATATTAAATGTGTAGTACCTTTGAACCAGCGTTGCCAGACGTCCCGATTGTGGCGGGACGTCCCGATTTTTAAATCAAAATTAAATGTCCCGTGCGGAACAGGCTCAGTCGCGCTTTTCGGGGATAACTTTAAAAGAAGTTAAATCTTCACAGAAATATCATGAATAAGTAATTCTTATAAATAATTATTCTCTTATTGTAAGTTGCAATTTGTAACACTCACTCCACAGACTATTGTTTGAAACGCCATATTTTTCTAATGAATAAAGCTTTTTTGATTTTGATTTCTGTTTTTTTTTTTTTATTCTTAAGACGAATAAGACTTAACTATTTAACGATAGGGTAAATCTGATTTAAAATATTATATTTTTATTAAAATACATTTTCTATGGCTATTTTTGCTATCTATTGTCACGTAAACGTAATTTTAATTCAAATAAAAAGATAAATAGATATTTAAAAACAAAAGTCTTCCGCCGCGCCTGCAAATCACCCTGTATAGAAACTATAACATAGTTACAATCTAAGGTTATTATCGATCCAGATTTCCTGATATAATATAATGCAACAATAACTGTTGTAACTGTTATCACAAAGTAACAGTTTCGTCCGTCACTAGTATCCAGAAGGCTGTGCTAGATTTTATTGCCAACAGCTGTAGATCTGTAGTAGAAGTGAGACACAAAATTCGCATTAAGAGGCTCACTGTCCGGGCGAACAAGGGGAGCAATAACCCGCCGACTGTTGGTAAGTGCGTGACCCAGCTTTGCACCCGGAACAATATCGTATCCTTCCTTTTATTATAATTTCTTTATCTAAGTATCGTACTCCTATAGCGCCATATTCTTGTAAATTCTCTCTATGTCACAATTTTTTATGTATGGTACCTTTTGTTATTATATGACTTTTATTTATTGTTGTACTCAAGGTAAAACTTTATTCTTATAAGCTGCTATTGTTGAGTCCAAAAAACGTGTGCGATGCCCCTCTCTCAAACGCTACTATGTTTTAATTTGAAAGTGAGGTTACGTCAAATGGACCCAAACAATCTTTTTGAACTAAAACTCCTGTACGCACGCTTGACTTGAGGAGTAAGCTGGTGAATACGTGACGAGAGCGTTACGAAAAGTGTGATCGGGCGAGGCAGTTGCGTTTCGTAATGTCTGACACCTCGAATATGTTCGACATATTCGAGGTGTCAGACATTTTAAATGGTTCATGTTATTTGTCAGAGAACATTACTTTAGCGTTTTGGTTGAGGTTTATAAGCTATATCCAATTAAAAAAACAAACAGTATCTATACATTTTTACATGTCGTCAAAACGACATCTTTCGGAAAATTTAGAGGGAAAACGCCCCAAAATCAAGAAAAGTCATAGAAGAAATAGGTGTCAGACTAGGCTTAATGAAGCCATATACAAAGTTTAGGGAGAGTATGTGTCAGTAAAATTTTTGCCGACGGGCACTCTGACTATCGCCAATTGAAGTATTAGTAGACGAATCATGATCGAATAAAACAAAATCAGATTCATACCGCCGATTGTATTCAAAAACCATATTTACGCGAATTTTATCTACTCACATTGTACATGTTTCTCTGGTGCTTAGTATTTCTAGGTTTTTTTCATAAACATTTAACACAAACTTCGGAAAACTTTTGCATTATTATTTTGACTCCAATAAGCTCCCTGTGTTCGTCGGTTGGTTTTCAGTTATTACATAGAGCTTAGTTTTTTAATTATAACTTGTTTAAAACAAACTTTTTAATTATTGTAAATATTACAATGGAAATGTTGGTATTTTTGCGAACGATTAGTCGAATTCGAAAACAATATCAATGATATTTGTTTACAACTTCTTTGAGAAGGGATTTTTTAATTATTATCATATAGGTATGTGGCTTTTTCCAAATTCCAAACACTTTAGTAAACAAGATTTAAAATTGAAATTCAAATTATAAAAATTTATTTGGAGAATCGCAGAGACCTTCAGAAAAATCAATAAAACATTCAGAAAAGTTTCTTGTTCACAGGATTTTTATACACTTCTGTGTCTTACTTCGAGGGTATAAATATTTATTCGCCTGATAAAATAACAATGACCGCCATATAAATCATAATACCTAACCTATATACGTGGAGTATTGTATCTACAGTTGCTCTTATGAATTTATTTACGTGTTGTTTATTAACCTTCTGTAAAGTGTATACCCGTAAAACATTAAAGTTAGCGGAAGTTTTGTTTGCAATAAAACATTATTATTTTGTGACACTTTTTCCTTGACGTTTACACTAACGCCATCGGTCGGATTTTTGGGTGAACTTCAAAATATTCAACAGAAAGAGCAAGGATTGTAGTGCAGTGTATATTTATTCTTTAACCAATTTTCTACCTGATATTTTGCTTGGTGAATTAAAAAAACATTTTATTCTAACGAATAAATTTGTTCCAAGAGTAGTAACTTCTATCTTCAATAGTGTTCGGTGAATATGGGCATAAGAGAAAATAAAATACTAGATCCAGAAATATATAAAACTTAACTTTGTCATAATTTCATATTATAAAAAGTTGATTGCTAGTTTCTTCTAGCTGGGAAAGTTGTAGCTCTGTATAGCTTTACAGAAATACAGGTGTAGTCAATTCAAAATGCTATTTTTTTACATGAAAAAATTTAAACAATATAAAACATTGCTACTTACCAATGTATCAGCACGTTACCATCTCTGAGCCTAGCAGCATGGATGAAATCGTTACACAAAGGAAAGTACTGAGTCAAATTTTGATCGGGAGTATCTGCCGCCATTACGCACAGGTAATGCTTATCCTAAAACAATAGAAAAAATACATCCAGTTATAATCACCCTGCCAAAATTAAATATATATTGATATTTTTTGTGCTACATTAAAACATTATAAACAATTTAAAAAGTAAAAAATCAAAAGATGCTTATGGTATGTCGGCAGACATTATTAAATTATGTGCTGCCTATATAGTCGATCCACTAGTAGATGTTTTTAACGCATGTATTAGAGACGGTAATTTTCCAAATAAACTTAAGTTAGGGAAAATTGTACCTATTTTTAAAAAGGGGGACGCTTCGGTCATGAGTAATTTTAGACCAATATCAGTCCTTCCTATTATATCTAAAATTTTAGAATCTATAATTCACAAAAGACTAGTGAGTTTCTTTAACAAATATAATCTGTTTTCAGATAGTCAACATGGCTTCAGAAATAATAAATCAACAACAACTGCTCTAGTAGAAATGATTTGCAGTGTTCACGAGGCGTTTGAGAATGGTGCTAAGGTGGATGCAACCTTCTGCGACCTGAGTAAGGCCTTCGACTGTGTACCACACGATGCCCTCCTTCAAAAGCTTGAAAGATATGGTGTTCGAGGAACGGCTCTCGATATGATGTGTTCATACTTAGGGAATAGATTTCAATATGTAGAAGTAAACTCAGTAACATCAAATAAATTACCCATTAAATATGGAGTTCCCCAGGGTTCAATTTTAGGCCCGTTACTCTTTGTTATATATGTCAATGATTTATCTCTAAACATGACCCCTTTCACTACATTACAATATGCTGACGATACGACATTTCTTGTCGAGAGCCGGACTTCCGTTCAGGGGAATGCATCGTGTGATCCACTGTCGAAGGCCTCGGATTGGTTTAATGCAAATAAGCTTTGCCTAAACTTAGATAAAACTGAGCGCATACAATTTAATCATCTTAACTACAAAACTGTGAAAACAAAATTTCTTGGTATTTATCTAGATCCCTGCTTAGAATGGCGAACGCAGGTGGATCATATATGTAATAAGCTGAGCAGTACTACGTACGCTATAAGAAGAGTTGCTGAGGTCGCATCCACCTCCACCGCCCGAATTTGCTACTTTGGTCTTTTTCAGCCTATATTAGAATATGGTCTCCTATTATGGGGTAGCTCAACGCATATACATAGAGTTTTTAAAATACAAAAAATGGCTATTCGCATTTTAGCTCGTGTTGCACCTCGTGAGCACTGCAAACCATTTTTCCGAGATCTTAAAATAATGACTTTACCTTCTTTATACTTATATCATCTGTTAATGTTTGCAAAACAAAATATCTCATCTTTTAATAGTAATAATAACCATAATTACAATACTAGGAATAAAGAAGCATTACGATTGCCAAAATGTCATCTGTCTAGTACACAGAAAAACTTTCATTACATATCACAAAAATTTTATAATAAATTGCCCACATCTTTAAAAAGTTTGTCGGAAACTCCTTTTAAAAAGAAAATTAAAATATTTCTGACCGAAGCGTGCCTCTATAATATTAATGAATTTTAATGTCTAACTTTTAACTATTGTTTTCTTTTATTCTTGACATGTCAGAAAGATATTTTGTATCTACAAATTGACGAAAATAAATATCAATATCAATATCAATTAATGAATCATTTACTGTGATTGTCGTCTTTCAATTGAGATTATTATTTTGTTTTTGCTTATTTTGTACACTGTTTGGAACTTTCTGTTCCGTTGTGTTTATTGTTTATAAAAAAATACATATCAAATGTGAAGTATTAAAAAAAAAAGTAAATTCCAGATAGTACTTACAGAATGTAGTCTACGGGCGGTATCATGAATGGCAACAATGTGGGTAATGTTATGTTTATCCAGTTGAGCAGAGTCCTTCGAATCCCGGTAATTCCCCACATATAAACCGGGTAAAACCTGGAACCAACAGAAAAGAGATTATTTATAAACATATTAAAAACTGTATGTCTTTCAACAGCTTTATGGGAACCGAAAATTGTAAACCACGTCCCCCCTTCCTACTACTGTCCTAACAATATAGTAGCTAAATAGAACAAGAAAAATACACGTAAATTAAAAAAAATTTTCGTAAAATCAATGGAAACATAAAAAAAATGTTTACTCTCTTCAAAATTTGTTTTTCTGGTTGTACCTACCTACTAGTGATTAAAACTTTTGTTTTGGGGAAATAAGTAGCATTATTTAATTCATAAAATTTTGTCTCAAGGTGGGCAGTGATGAGGTCTTGTCTATGACTTCAAAAAAGCTAGTTTGGGCCCTGCATATCTGTATTATTTTCATAAAAGCTCAATGTTTAGTTTCAATGATATTGTGTAACATTGTAAGAAGTTTCACAATCTAGATTTAGTCGAAGTCAGAAGTCGGAAGGGATACCTTTTTTGCCAGAGCACCAATCTAGAGAACCTCCTCTCGTTTACGAGGTCACTGAACACGATGGTGAGGGTTTCACAATATTTTTCCAAGGGGTGGAAATCAGGGAGGCCAATTTGAATGGGTTCACGAGGAAAAAAATTGTGGGACCCTTACCATCGTGTTCAGAGACCTCGAAAACGATCGGTGCTCCGGTAAAAAAAAGTTAAAATCCCGACTCTTGACCTCAAACAGAGACAAACTTTGAGACACTCGTTATTTTGAGCCATTATGTAATATATTGTAGACGCTCGATTGTTTTACTTCATAAACCATGGAGTGTTTTGTTTCGATGTCACGCTATTCAATCATAATAGAAACAACCACGGCCTACCGCGACGTGATACAAATGCTCGATTGTGTTTTATTTGATAATAAAATATATGTTATATCAATTTGAATAGGCTATAGATACTTCTAGTATTCTGTACATACAGTGTACCAGACAATCTATGCATATATCGTCGTTGGTTCTGTAATACCTCTTATGTCCAAAAAGTAAAATTTGCAGGAAAGGCCAAAAAGTGGTTATTTCAGCAATGGATGGTAAGAACTAGCAATTTCAGAGGTATATTACTAATTCATACTTATCTTCACTATACGTGTTTAATTAAGACGAAGTATTTTCTTAAAAAATATTTAACGTTAATTTCGGATTTATTGGCACATGTGAGGAATTATTTGATACAACTTTTCACATAAGAGTTACTTCCCCTTGTTGGTTACTGTAAAATTAATTTGGAGGTATTACTAGTGTATAGAGCTCCGTTTCATGATTTTTTTCATTTAAAAAACATAAAATCTGCCAATTATGCACATAAGAGCATACAGAACCAACGACGATATATTAGTTATGTAACAAATATTCGCATATTTTTTGTCATTCGTATTCGAAAAACTAATATCAGAAAAAATAATATTTTTTAATGTGAAAGTAATATTAAACAAGACAATAGTATATTACACCACAAGGGTCGAAAGTTTGATATTCTTGCATCAGGCATCATGGCGTGCAGTGCAAGAATATCAAACTAAATGCTAAATCTATATATATATATATATATCTATTCTAATATATAAAACTGAAGAGTTTGTTTGTTTGGTTGAACGCGCTAATCTCAGAAACAACTGGTTCGAATTGACTTTTTTTTTGGATAGTCCATTTATCGAGGAAGGCTATAGAGAATAGGCTATATAATATCACGCTACGACAAATAAGAGCGGAGCATCAATGAAAAATGTTGCTAAATATAAGTCAAAAGTCTGTCCGACAAAAACTTTTGAACGGTAACTCCGATCATCATGAAATTTGGACACAACATTAATCTCGGTAAACTAAGATGAACGTACTAAAGTCCCTCCTCCCCATTCGTTCTTTTGCACCCGGGTGAAACCGGGCGGGATCGCAAGTAACTAATATAGGGAATGCTAGGTTCATTTAAATACTATTGTCTTTGGTCGGAGCCAAATTATTTTGAACACAAACACGTCTGTCAACAGGCCTGTTTGAAAACGTTATTAAATAAGTACTTCATCTTTGAATCCTGTTTCTTTCTGCGCCTTTGAAACTTTGACATTCATTCGAATAATTAATTACAAAGTTTGTAATCCTGAATCGTTTGCCATTTAACTGAAAGCTCTTATTTTGGTCGCAGTAAATGTGTTCCTTATAGTTATTTAATAATGTTGAAACTGTTACAAACTTTAGTTACGAAATAAATTATAAGACTTTTAAAATAAGACGTAACGTTGATTTTTAGTGTCGATTCATCAGCGACTTTCAATGAAGAACATTTTAGTTATAACTAGCATGTACCCGCGGTTTCACTCAACTTAATCAACGTAAACCCTTTCTTTTTACGCCTTCTTAAAACAAGTCGAACATAATCCCATCAAAAACACAAAATGTAAAAAAAATGCCAAACCTCGCAACGCAGTTCTTCCGCTACAAAAATTTGTGAGATCTCATGTAAAACCAAGTCAGTTATTTTAGTTAGTGTCTATGGAAGCACCTGTTCAACAACTTTGTTATAAATTGTTACCTAATCAATTGCCTATCAACGTTTATAGTGACCGTATCAATGTTAGACATCTTTATTTCTATAATAATTGTATAATCACTTGGCAATTGCACGGCACCATAATTATTAAACAATAATCTACTAATTTGATTACTAAATAAATCTAAATTGCACTTAAGAATAAAGTATTTTAATTAGTAGAATATGGTGCCGTGTAATTGCCAAGTCATTATAATTATTATAGAAATAAAGATGTCTAATTTTGACACTGTTACTATAAATGTTGATAGGCAATTGATTAGGTTACAATTTATAACAAAGTTGTTGGACATGTGCTTCCATAGACTCTAACTAAAATAACTGACTTGGTTAAATAAAACATCGAAACCAATGCAAACACTTCGCATAGGGCGGCCATATTGAATATATTGAAATGGGCCCGGTCTCCAGGTAAAATCCCAATACTGAGAGACATTTTGTTTATAAACATTTCTGCATAATTAACACGTTTCCACATGGCCCCGAGAAAATGTTCAACCGAGATTACGTTATGATAACAAAATATTTAATCCACCATTGTTTATACACGCTTTTTAATGAGGTAAAAATTTAAATAAATAACGATCTGCAAGAAGCTTTTTTAAAATGCCTACCGCCTTACAAGTCATGTCAGTAATTAAAGATAGATTACTCTACAGAAATATAACCTCAATTTCGTTGCTAGAAAGCTACCTAAAAGTAGTTCAAGCATTAATTATTAAAAAAAGTTCACGTAACCTGCTATTATGTCACTTTTTCTTATTTCAATTATACAGGTGTGTTTAAAAATAAACACATTTTATCAGTACAGTGAAATCTCTCTTAAGCGGACACCTTCGGGACTATTAAAATATGTCCGCCTAAGAGAGGTGTCCGCGTATGGGAAAAAATAAAAAACACATATAATTATGTATGTAGATGCATACATACTACATAATATGTACATACATATTTTTTATTTACATAATAGGGTAGAATTTTATTGTTTTCTCATATACATTAATATGCATACCTACGTATGAAATCAAAAAATCAAACATAAAAAGTATAACTTAGTCGACTTGAAAAAATCAATTATGGTAGTTTGACGCGTATTAGTTTTAAGCACGTTGTCTTGAAAATGTAATTCCAAGTCAGATAACATCTGCATTGCTGTTGAATCTCCTTTAGTTTTGGCAAATTCTGTAATTGTTTTTAACATACCAATGGCCTGCTGATAACTTATAGCATTAGATTGATCAGTTATGGTTATTTCTTCATCGGATTCGTCAGATTCAACTAACGTCAGGTTGTCGCCTTTTTTACAATTTTGTTAAAAGAGGTGTCATCATCATCTTCCACTAATAAGTTATTATCGATGGTAATGAATTCGCCTAAATAATTTTTTTATAGTGCAACGTGTTGCAACATTTTTAATTTTGTGTCCGTTTAAGAGAGAATTTTACAAGTTTTGTACTTAAATATTGCGTCCGCGTCCGCCCAAGAGAGATTATGTCTTATGGAATTCTCTTGTACTTCATTCCGGACTATCACATAGTGTCCGCCTAATAGAGCTGTCCGCTCGTTAGAGGTGTCCGTTATGAGAGGTTACACTGTAACTAGTTTTTGAAGTAATTTCTTTAGTGACGAACCTGTTTGAAATTGTCTGTAACGTTAAAGGGGAAATGATTCAACGCCTGGGAAATATAAGAACTAAAATATCGCAATTTTAAAGTATGTGACTGGATTGATCTCACGTTGGGTACGTAAATAATATTGATATTTTCCTATTCTTAATTCAGGGCATCAGCAAATAGCAGCTCCCGGCCGATTTTATTTGGTTATTTCTTCCTTATAGTCGGGAAGGTTTTAAAATTTTATTTAATCCTTTTTCAATTACAAAATTTACATCCGTCGTGGGTTTTTTCAAAATTTTTAACTTTGCTTTTTTATTTTTATGGAAACCGTACTTTATTTCGAGAGTAGCCTGTTATCGTCGACAAGTAAAGTCTTTAGCGTTCAACAACATCAAATTAAATTAAACAACATCACAAAATGTCCATGAGCGGAGGCGGGATCCGAACCCACGACCGTTTGAAGTCACCACGCTACCCGTCACACCAAGTTGTACATCTAAAGGTGGCACTTCACATGGCTATTTGTGTTCGCTATCGGGTGTTTGTTGTATTTGGCAAAATATATGACGTTCAAGACAAACATGCAAATAGAGGCAAATACGACCATCCACACATGGCAGTCAAATAGCAAACACACAAACATTTGGCAGCAGAACGCAAGGTTCAATATTCCAGGAATTTTAGCACTGTTTCATTGTCCCAATTCATTTTCAATAGTAATTGTTCCAGTTCTGGCTCACAGACACAAAAATACTGCACGTCTGTACAGGTTCACGGCGCGTGCGCTTCTGAATATAGCCAATGTGTGGACGGTTTATTTGCCTATTTGACTCCTTTCATGTGCCTCGAAAAACCGACAAGCGCACGGTAACGCGTATTTGGTACTGGCCTTATTTGTCAAATAGGCCCTCCACACTTGGTAATTGTTTGCCAAATACACAAATACAAATAGCCATGTGAAGTGCCGGCACAAGAAAAGATGTTCGTAATGCAGAGGTGTTTATACGGAAGGTATTCACTGTATTCAGACGGGAATTTCGTCTCGTTTTATGTTGCGTAGTCGGACAAGCTTGTTAGGACAGAATAAAGCTAACAGAAGTGACAAGTTAACTATATAATGTACTTACTATATAGTAAATAGTGCAACGGCCGGTGTTCCGGGAGTATATAAGGGACAGGATGGGGACAGGTCGGGTCGGCTCGCACACATCAATCCTACCACAACACAAAACCGATATAGCCATGTCTGCCAACCACAAACGTGTTTGATATACAAGTTCTTTAATATTAAAGGTAGTGATGCATTTCTACGCAGGTCCACTCTCGTAAAGAATGTTAAGAAAAATTCCTGCCAATTGGGCGACGGGACCATTCCAACTTCAAAAATGTTGACATTTGATTTAAATAAAGAAAATAAAATTTCTGATATCGCGTGAGGTGACGCGTGTAATGTAATTGGAGCATTTCGTTATCATTGGAGCATTGTTACAATGATTTAAACTGTATCTTGTGATGTTTGAAATTCGCAGGAAAAAAAAAACGTTAATTCGACATAAAGCTTATACCATGTAAAAGCCCTATGACGCAATAATAAATAAATTATATATTTTAGTACAAGGACAATTTTCTGACTATGTTTTTAGTTTGATTTATGACTACTATAACCTTAAAAAAAGTCAACAATCTCTTTTCTGTTCGTTTGTTTTATCATGACGTTCACTTGTTTTTGTCTAAAGCTCCGTGACACAAGCCTTCAATGACTGACACGAACTGATAGGAAAAAAAAAACGAATCAATACCTTTACACCTGAGTAACGGTGTTGCGTTATTCTGTTGTTTTAATTCTTGTTTTTTTACTACGTATAACGTATATATTTAATCACGTTTTTCAGTACTTTAGTCATCACTGTAAGAGTTATTTAGGCTATATTTTTGCTGCGATTGATATTGTAGATTATTATTCGACTAACTTTCTTGTTATGGTATCACGAACTTGACAAATTAGATTCAGCCTGACCAAATCTAAATTAATCATTTATTATTAATTAATCATTTCTCGAACTTGGATTAAGCGTATAATATATTCTTCTAAGTCCTAAGTGGAGCTTAAGGCCTCTACGAAAATGTTTAATCTGATCCTATCTTTTGCCATATTTTTTACTTGAAGCCAGATAGTTCCTTGTTCCATAACTTCTTCACGAACAGTTCTTCTCCAGGATATTTTTGATCTTCCTCTTTTACGATATCCCATTGGGTTACAATCCAAGGCTCTATTAGCTATGTCGCCGTCTGTTTTTCGTAGCGTGTGTCTTATTCAATTCCATTTCCTACGTTTTATATAGTTATCCAGATTTTCTCAAGACATGCACATTTCCAATGTTCGCTGTTAAAGACGTGTTCGTACCATTTCATCTTGAGGATGATTCTAAGATATTTGTTTATGAAGATTTGCAGATTAGTTATTGTCTTCGTCACTTTCTAGGTTACAGATCCATGCAGAAGGATCGATCTAACATTTGAGTTGAAAATTAACTTTCTTCCTTCAAAAATTATGTTCGAAAGGCAAATATAAATCATAATTGCCTTTCAAAGATGCATTGGTTCTAGAACTATGTCTTTATAAAATTAGTAGGTATAGATTTCAATTTCCACTCTCTGAAATCCATCTCCATTTATAGATGGATTTTTTAAATGATTAATATTGTAATCGCCAGGTGATACTGGGGCGTTTCATGAGTTTCAGAATTTTGGCCAAAAACTTTTTTAATCTGACCCTCTCCGATTTGAGATATTAGGTATATTTTCAACCCATGTTCAGAAGAATTCTTTTTCGCCTAAATTAGACTCAATAACATGCTTCTTTAATTTCAGGAGAACTTCGTGAAATACCTTGCATGGCTTTACTCACACGTACCACTTTCCGGCCACAAAAAGTGGCCCTAATGTAGTTGAACTCGACCACTTCCCATCAACAGTTTTGTGGGCACGTAGACGTTGGTTAAACCACAAATGAACCACACAGAACAGACAGGAAAGCGATGGATTTATTAATAGAATTTATTGGATCATAGCAACGAGAGTAAATTTCAACAACTTTATCATCGTTTAAGACTGTACGATGACAAGTTTTTTAATTAGTTTCGAATGAGCAAAAGTACTTTCGATTATTTGTACGTCTGTTCAGTCTGTGGTCGGCGAGTTGCACGTGTGAGCGGGGTTGACCAACATCGGCCGGTTTGTTTGTGGGCGATATCATCAACACACGACGACTGTTGTTGACACCGACCACAATTTGTTGTCCGTGTGAGCGACATTACATACTAATGCCATACTCTCAACCATCGACCACTTTTTTGTGTTTCTAAACGTGGTACGTGTGAGTTAAGCCTTAGATTAAATCAAAATATGTGAAATCATCAATTCGTTATTTTATTGAAACACGAACGTTCTAATATTCCCAGTTATTAATTTATTCATAAGCATGTTCGCATCTTTGTATTTGTCCACTCTTCGGGGTCAAGAACTTGGAAATGTTCTACAGTTCAATGAAATTTAAAAGCTTGCTGTGAAGGTATATAAATTGAATAGCACTTAAGTAAAAATAATGGCTTTTAAATATGCCGATTTTCTGTTCAGAGCTTTTTTAGGCGTGTGGCAAGGACAACGCTCTTTGAGGTCAACAAACCTGCGAATTTGAGAACAAACACAAGTTCCGATCAATTTACGCAGACATAAAATGATCTCAAACTATTGGCGTGATCATGTAACCTCTGTAAAATGTGTACAGCGCTGGCCAATTTCTGTCTCACTTCAATTGAAGTAATATTTAGTTTGTTAGAAAATGAGAAAAAATTAACACTGTAAATTCTTACATTGACCATACAGAATAGCACCATATTACTATAATAATAATAATAATAGCATTTATTTTTTAGTTGCCATCAGACGTAAAATTCACAATAAAATGTCTAAAAAATTTACAATAAAATTATATGAACTCGGCTGTACAATAACATTTTTCCGATCAGATACTTTTTTAAACTGTTTACCCGTGAGTTTTTTTTTAATTAGGTGGAAGGGCATTATTTTTTCTCGTTATAGAGAAGATGTCACATTTTTCCTATAGTACTAATATAGTCAGAGTGCCCGTTGGCAAAAATTTTATTGACAAATACTCTCCCCAAACTTTGTATATGGCTTCATTAGGCCTAGTCTGACACCTATTTCCTCTATGACTTTTTTGATTTTGGGGCGTTTTCCCTCTAAATTTTCCGAAACATGTAAAAAATTTATAGATACTGTTTGTTTTTTTTTAATTGGATAGCTCAAAAACTTCAACCAAAACGCTCAAATAATGTTCTCTGACAAATAACATGAACCATTTAAAATGTCTGTAACCTCGAATATGTTTTTTTTTTTCAATAATAATTCATAACAATAAAATTATTTTATGAATCGTCTATAGATGATAGTATGTATCCAGAAAATGTATAATGCTTAATAATATTGACCTTGGATATTCACACATTAGGGCGGTGAAATAGGGAGGCAGTAAACTTGGAAAGTTTTGGATGCGTGTCCACGTTATATATAATACATGTGTATTACGTAATGAAAATAAGTTACTTTTGTGCAGAAACTCGACGCAGTTCATGTAAGAATTCTCTCTAAAAAAAAAGTAATAAATATAGTTTAAAAAAAACTAAAAAACACGCTTTATATCGAACTAAAAAGTAAAAAATATTTTTTTTAAAATAAGCTTAAAACAATAATGAATAAAAAATACAAGTATTATTGTGAAAAAAGCGTGGCGCCCTCGATGTGCGAAAATGTGGAACAAAGCGCCTCACGCTTTTTTGACAATAATACTTGTATTTTTTATTCATTATTGTCTTAAGCTTATTTTAAAAAAAATATTTATTACTTTTTAGTTCGATATAAAGCGTGTTTTTTAGTTTTTTTAAACTATATTTATTACTTTTTAGTTCGATATAAAGCGTGTTTTTTTGTTTTTTTTAAACTATATTTATTTTCCACTTTTTAGTTCGATTTATTGTCAAAAATTTGCCGAAAAAAAAAAACAGAGATACTTATTCAGATTGAATGCAAGTACATCAACCAATGCTATTATCGGAGAAATTAGGAAATTACATCGAAGAAAGAGACGCAGATATATTTTCGATACGCTTTGTTGCCTTCACTCACCGCACATTGAGTAGATAAACACTGATTCATATAGTAAATTAATAAATATATGAGTAGACATTAGCCTGGAAAAGGATAATTTCAAAAAAGCAAACATAAAAATTATGTTTTTTTAAATAAATCGAACGCAATCAAGCATAGATTTACGTATTTACATTAAAAATACGCATTTTGAAAAATCTCACATAATACCAAATTGTCAGCCTTCCAGCACCTCTATTTTTTAATTCAATAATTTTTTATATTTGAAATCTGTGGCAGCACATCTGCCTACCGGTTCCGCTAGTATACTATAAATTTTTAGATGGAAACGACACGAATGTCCATCATATGAAAATGAAATTGTACATAAAATTATCAATATTAAAACATGTACATGTCCGCACCCTGTATAATTAAACTAAAATGTTTGTTTTTTTTGATAAAAAAGCGTAATTCTCAAGGTCTCCGTCATATTTGCGTGCAAAAAAGCTTCAGCCATTTGCACACATGTAAATTTTTGCAATTCTACTTAGACAGTTGTCCACACGATTCGGATTTTATATTTTAACTAATATTTTCATTGAGAATAGATTGTTATTGTATATAATTGTCTTATGCCCATATTCACTGAACACTATTAAATACAGAAGTTACTAATCTTGGAACAAATTTATTCGTTAGAATAAAATTTACTTTCAATTCACCAAGTAAATTTTCAGATAGAAAAGTTAGTTAAAGAATAAAATATATACACTGCACTTTACTCCTTTCGCTCTTTGTTGAATATTTTGACGTTCACCCAAAAATCCGACCGATGGCGTTAGTGTAAAAATAAAAAAAAAAGTTTCACAAAATAATAATGTTTTATCCTAACCCAATTGCACACAAAACTTCTACTAACTTTAATGCTTTACAACTATACATTTCACAAAAGGTTAGTGAACAACACATAATAAATTCAAAAGAGCAACTGTAGATATAATACTCCACGTTTATAGGTTAGGTATTATGATCTATGTGGCGGCCATTATTATTTTATCAGGCGAGTAAATATTTATACCCTAAAAGTACGACAGAATAGATATATACCTGCAGGAAACATAATTATGGTTGGTGAATTGAATTAGCACTATTTATTCGGAGGAATAGTTATCTGAAGAACGAATTAACCGAATAATTAACTACTTACGTTCGGTGAATATGGCCATTAGCATATTATAAGGCCTTTTTTCGGATTTTTATGATCGTTTTCTTTTGTACTTACTATTTAATTGGCATGTCAAATTTTTTTTTGTATATCTGACTAAATAAATATCTATTTATCTAATGGTTAAAAAAACGTATATCAAGAAGGGATTATTAAAGTGTTTGCTACTTTTGATATTTTTAGCTCTTGTAACAAAAAATGTCAACTGAGCTTTCGATAAGGTTTATGACTCTTTCAAAATGTCTAAATTTGCACGCCCTTATTTTCGTAGGTCACATAATTTGAACAAATCTGCGACAATCACAACACAGTACAGTATTACGTAGTCACGATTCAACTCAAATGTGTTTTGTATGTCAAATTGACACTGCTGAAAGCATCGAGCTGATTATCCGTTGACACGCGAAATTATACCATCGTAAAGATGTTTAACCCTTATTGCGTCTAACCTAGTTGGTTCAAATATTCGCCAGAAACATAATCTTTTACATAATTTGCAAATAAGTATTCATAATGGACAATACGATAACAACTCGAGACACACGAATCTGTGTACAGTCGAATTTCAAGAAAAAAAAAGACGGGTTGCACTCCGGGAGTGCCGGCCGAAGTGAAAACTTGAATATTAACGTCTTACAAATTTTCGATCAAAATGGTTTGTACCATAGATTGCTTTTTTATGTACGATATTTCAACGCCAGATGTCTAACGTTGTATAAATAAAAGTTTTCGTCTTACGCATTTTCGATCAGGACACGTGACCCTGACGCGAATTGACGGTCACGTGCCCCTGACCTGACGCGAGTTTTACATTTTTTACCCATTACAAAAAAAGTGTACAACGCTGCTAAAGAAGTTTTCACTTCAAAAACAAAAAAGTTTTCGTCTTACGAATTTTGTCTTACGCATTTTCGATCAGGTCTTACGAATTTTCGATCTGACGATCTGACGCGAGTTTAACATTTTTTACCCATTACAAAATTACGCATTTTCGATCAGGTCTTACGAATTTTCGATCTGACGGGAGTTTAACATTTTTTACCCATTACAAAAAAAGTGTACAACGCCGCTAAAGAAGTTTTCACTTCAAAAATTGAGTTATGGGCTATGTGCAAGGAGGCGGAGGTACATATTTTTCGATGCGAGCGTTTGTGGTCACAAATTTTCTTTTCTTTTCTATAATCAAATGTCAACATTTTTGAAGTTGGAATGGTCCCGTCGCCCAATTGGCTGGAATTTTTAATATCAATTTAGATAAAAAACAGTTAAATTTAATAATTCATTCTTCTTATTCAAAAAGTTTCAAGTTATCATAATGTAGCCATTCAATATATAAAAAAACTCTTACTGGTATATTTTTTTCCTGTCCTTGATGTAAGAATTATGTTCTGAAAACTTTGTTTTTCAGTTTCAAGCTTCTAACAGGTATAACCTTTTATTGACCGACTATATATTCTATCCTTCCTGTTGACAACATTTTTATTTTTGTTGATTTGCGAAAAAGTTTATTTTATGTTTTTATTCATTAATTATTTCCTATCTGATATATTTGCGTATTGCTTTCCGATTTCGTAAAACATAAATCTCTTTTTATTACTAAAGTTTTTATTTACCAGTTAATACATTTTACTTTAATGGATATCAGTACATAGAGATGCGATTACCCCCAAGGGGAACACGTTGTTAGGCACGCGGGGTACCCAGATATCCACTTGTAATATTCCAATTTTAGATATTTTAGAATAAGGGGCCGATTCTTTTTTTTATTTTGCTACATAAACATCGTTATTGAATTCCTAAATAATTATAGGAAAATAAAATTGCAAAATAGACATAAAAGGCGACACAAACCAGGTAGCTCTATGTGTGTAGCCTGTAAGGTTGCCAGGTCGCCAAATCAAATAGCCAAACAGACCAGCCACTTGGCCGGACATTTGGGTAAAAAAGCCGGACAGTCTACATTATTGAGGATTTTGTCTCAGTATTAATAGGTACGACAAAAAAAAATTGTATGTAAAATGCTTTATTGATTATTACCATGAATCTTGTTAAGGAGGTTGATGCGTTACAGTCCAAATCAAAAGTAAGTCGAATTCTAAATAGAAACTTTTCCATAATACATTTTTACAAAAGGTTATAAGTCGATGATACCAATAAATTATTGTCATAAAGGCATAAATAAATATTTTTTTTTAATATTAATTATTTCAGTATTTTACTTAATGGACTAACTTTTGAATTTTTTAAACAAAGGTTAGAAAATATAAATTTATGTAAATATCTGTATTTTACATATTTTTTGCAGTAAATAATTAAAAAAAGAAATTAGAAGTAATAAAAATTAAAATTAAATCAATAAAAATTTGAAAATTCAAATAAAATTGTTAAAATTGACAAGAATAAGAGTCCATAATCGAAAAGTGCTAAGGTTTAATAATTTTTTTTATTGATTAGAAGTCTCCTAATTAAATTGGAAAAAATATTAAAATATGCGTAAGACATCGATGCTTTACATAGTTAGTTTTCGGAACTGCTGACATTATTTGGTTATTTGCAAAAAAATAAAATGTACCGTTTGGATGCTAGGTTGGCATATTTTCCATAAGACTAAATGTAAAAGTTTTTTTTTAATTTTTAACTTTATAAATCTCCTAATAATTTCGGATTTTTTACAGAATATTTTGTCATAAAAAATATATTAAAAAAACTTTATTTCAGATTTTTTTCATTATCTTCGTAAAACGGCTCAACCTCCTTAAATTCTAATGAAATATAAATAACATCGAATGCCAAATCAGTTC
Source organism: Xanthostigma xanthostigma (assembly GCA_963575645.1). Lineage (NCBI taxonomy): Eukaryota > Metazoa > Arthropoda > Insecta > Raphidioptera > Raphidiidae > Xanthostigma > Xanthostigma xanthostigma. The sequence goes on from OY754474.1 coordinate 23,910,026, forward strand.
AAGTACCTTTATTACTAATCAACCAGTCATCAGTCAAAATTAAATTCTAGATAAACATTTATCAACATTTTAAATTCTTCTTAAATTCTAAGGAAAGGCAATTACACAAATAAGTCTTATGTACCTGCTATTACTTCCCAACACTAAATAAAAAACAATCTAAACAAAACAAAACTTCTTTTCTTTAAGTTAATAAAAATCATTATTCATATTCGCTTGCGCTCGGCCACCCTTGACGATCGCTCGTTTGCGAAATGTAATAAAAAGCCGAAAAAGCCGGGCACCGTTCATTTTGGCCGGACACGTAATCAAAAAGCCTAACTATGTCCGGCTTTATCCGGACGCCTGGAAACACTAACTGCCTGTTTATTGTGTTACTTAATATTATTTCCACATTAAAAAAATTCTGATACTAATATTCGCATGAATTTTGCAAATGCAAATGTCAAAAAACGTTCGAATATTCGTTCCATCACTAGTATAAATCTCTTCATAAATAAGATCACCTGTCGGAATACTATGCGTAAGCCTTGGAACACAAAATTATCACGAGTCGGCCTTTTATAAGATTAATGAATTTTGTAGATTCTTTTGGACGTTTATTTGACCAATCAGCAAGCATATCTCGTTTTCACAAACGCGACGCTATTCACACGTTGTTAGTAACATTTGAACAATACTCTTTTGGGAACAATTGTATTTCTACAGTTGGTATCCCGTTGATGCAGTGACGTTGAGCGATGATTGCCAACATGAAACTAGTGCCAACTGGGAAAGGAGGATATTCTCTAGGTACAGACATAAAAAGAAAAGCTAGACCCAGTAAACTGTTCAGTTTAGTTTTTTACAATAAACTTGTCGTTTCATGTACGACATTTAATATTTATTAGAAAAAGACGTCACTATGTTGTTGGTTTTACGATTTATGTATTCAAGATTGCTTTGGAAGTAAATAAAATAAATAAAAAAATATATAATATGGTCCATGGGGAGATCGAACCTGCGACAATCGCGTTATTAGCACGATGCTTAACCCAGTTATGTCAAAGATAGATAGATAGATAGATTATTTATTTGAGAATCACAAAATACGTGGGTACAAAACGTCAAGTAGTCAATTATAAATCTTAAAAATGGCCCTTTAGAAAAATCAGTCTGATTACCCTACTCTAACCAATTGAGCTAATGGGCTAGTTGCTCCTCGGTGCCTAACAACGGTAAACAAGTAAGAATGAATTATAGGTATCGATTAAATTATGCTTTAAATTTTATTATTATTTTCTTCTTTATTTTAGTATTTTCTTGTATTGTCATCTAATTCCGAGTTAAGTTAAAAATTTCAAGTCTCTATCTCATCAAGAAGTTTTTTTAAAATCAATTACAAAGTTCCACCCGGACAGACATACAACTAAGCGAGTTAATAAAAACGTGGTAAAATATGTCTAATCAAATGAAAAAATGTATTCTGGTTGTTATTATTACATTATTTGACAGGTTTCTCATCTTCGAGACTTTTACAAACTTACAAAAAATATGAACGTGTCGATATATATTATAAATTTCCGCCATCAATCAAATGATGTCGAAAATGTTCTATTATTTAAATACCAATATACAGGATGTCCCAAACTTATCAACTATAGCGCACAGCTAGATACACGTACGGAGTTATCTTTACTCATTTAATGTTGAATGACACACAGTACTAAGCTTACAGTGACTTAAACCATTGACATTGACGTCGTTGACAAAGATATAATATTGTAACAATAAACATTATTGTTGTTAAGCTTCTATTATACTTTATAGTTTATCCGAAATGCGAATAATATAAGATCAGAATCATATGAAAATGAGCTGAGAGCTGAGTGTGGTGTATTGTGCTGTGCAATGCTACGTGACTCCTGAGCATGCATGATGACAGTTCACACCTCTGCGGTCTGCACTCTTGTGTAGTGTGTACTGTCTAGTGTCGCTCCTTTGAACGATTCGCTCGGAGCGACTATTTTAAGTGAGCGGAGCGCACGGAGCCAGCTCCCAATAAAGAGTCATGTGGACACATCACTACTATCCTTGTTTACAACATACATAAAGAAAGTAAAGTTGATTTTCAAAAAATCCTCAATTACAACAAAACAGTTACCAGAGTAACCGAATCCAGTTCTTCACACTAAAAAAAAATCCAACTATAGTTTGTGAACTTTTTTTCTATTGTTGATAATATATTCATTTTTTGGCACTCTTACGCCTGGTATAAAATAATAATATATGCGACGTTTTCCCACTTGTTTGTTGCTCTCCATTTTATGTATTTAAATTTATTCAGGATGACTCACGGTGTCTTCATTGTTGTTAACCCAGCTGTAAGGACAATAGTTCGCTTTCAAAAAGTTCAGAAATAGATAGCTTTAGTTATTCTAATTTCATTGCCACCGACAAACATTTTATTTTTTTGACGTGATAACGTCTTATAAATTGATGAATCACCAATCTTATAAATTGATAAAACACCGGCTGCATGCACGAAAAAGTGTAACGTTCCTAGCGTTCCTAACGTTCCGCCTGACCCTGTGCGTGCTTTTCTCGAAAACGGCCCTAACGATTTGGATGAAATTTACTGAAAAGGGATTTTGGGGGGCAAAAAATCGTTTTAGCTAGGTCTCATCTCTCGAAAAAATCGTTTTCATACAAATTTTATCATTATAAAAATCAATTTTTTGACGTATGAAAATACTTAAATATTGTAAGTAGGTTTTGGAATTTTATATAAACAGTGAAACAATTGTTTTCAAAATATTATGACAATTAATCTTTGAGACTTAAAATAAATACGAAAGAAAGAAAGTTAAAAAAAACATATATATTATAGGTGGTAAGTAATTTTAATAAATAAAATTAACCTAAATTTGAAGCAAAAGATGCAATATCATAGATTTGAATTATTATAATTATTATATAAATTTAGGTTATGTATTACGGAATACGTTATCACGTAAAACTATCGTCCGTAAACCGACTTTACAGACAACCAATTTTTTTCTTTTCTTAACATCGCCAACAACCAGAACCAATTTATTGTTATTTTAATAATAAATTAAACAACCAGTTCTAAAACTAGAATTTGGAAACTGGAGGCTTGTAAACTAGTGATGTGTCCACATGACTCTATATATTGGGAGCTGGCTCCGTGCGCTCCGCTCACTAAAAAGAGTCGCTCAGAGAGAGTCGTTCAAAGGAGCGACACTAGACAGTACGCACTACACAAGAGTGCAGAGGTGTGAACTGTCATCATACATGCTCATTAGTCACTTAGCATTGCACAGCACAATACACACACTCAGCTCTGAGCTCACTTTCATAATATGATTCTGATTTTATATTATTCGCCCACCTGCCCCCCCCCTGCTACGTCAATGCCTATGTTCAATGTTCATCCTGAAGGTCCATTCTAAATATTGGTGAACACATTTTTGAAATAGAATTTTTCGGAGATTACCTCCTACATCAAACTTATAGCTTTATCCCTTTATAATGTTAGTATAGATTTATAATAAATCATAATTATGTTTCCTTATGGATCAGTATTACGTCATCGTATTCATTATTATATTTTAGTGGTCGTTTTTGTCCGTCTAGCGTTTAACGACGCTGTTCGTTAAACGAACCGTGTACTAAACTCTACAAGTGCCCAATGTTTACGTATCTTGTCCATAGGGTAAGCGATCTAACTGTCAAACGCAATCAAATTAATGATGAACAAAAGTGAGTATTTGAAAAATTCAAGTACTCTAATATTTTCAAGAAGAAAGATTCCTTGGAACAAAAAATCGCGTATTTTGTGACTAAAAAGAGATGGCAAAGAAAAAATAGGACTATTCATGGTTTCTCTTATATAGACGTCGATTTCGCCGAAAATTCACTCGAGTTAAATGTCAATTTTGACAGGAACATCATCTTTATGCGAGTTTCGTTGCATAAAATCTATACTAATATATAAAGCTGAAGAGTTTGTTTGTTTGTTTGGTTGAACGCGCTAATCTCAGGAACTACTAGTTCGAATTGAAAAATTGTTTTTTTGTTGGATAGCCCATTTATCTAGGAAGCCTCTAGGCTATCTAATATCACGCTACGACCAATGGGAGCGGAGCATCAATGAAAAATGTTGCAAAATGTAACTCAAAATTTGTCCGTCCGACAAAAACTTTGGAACGGCAACTCTGATCATTATGAAATTAGGACACAACATTCATCTCGGTAAACTACGATGAATGTGCGTAGTCATGTTCCTCCCCCCATTCGTTCTTTTGCACCCGGGTGAAACCGGGCGGGATAGCTAGTGTACTTACACTAATAATATAATAATTTAACGTTCGTATAAAAATTATAATAATAAGTCCGAGGTTTCGACCAAGACGGTGGTTCTAAGTTTACAGAGATGAATGTTGTGTCCAAATTTCATGATGATCGGAGTTACATTTTGCAACATTTTTCATTGACGCTCCGCTCCCATTGGTCGTAGCGTGATATTATATAGCCTATAACCTTCCTCGATAAATGGACTATCCAACAAAACAAATTTTTTTAATTCGAACCAGTAGTTCCTGAGATTAGCGCGTTCAACCAAACAAACAAACACACAAACTCTTCAGCTTTATATACATTAGTGTAGATATAACATGTTCAAGCAGATATGTCGCCAAAGAAGTTTAACTTCGAAGTACTGGCATAAAACTGGTGTCCAGAAACTAAAAAAACTTACTTTCGACATTCCAAATTCGAAATTGCTGTCAACTGTGTCACCATTATTGTCAACAAAAAATTTTAAGTTCATAATAACCCACTGAACACACTTCGATACCACTATTAATTATAAACGTATTAATTTCACAATGTCCGGTATATCTGACCACACTGACCAGGTATTCACTGCTCCCCTTGCAAATGCAGAATGACAATCCCAAACGTTGGAAGTGAGGTTAAATATCAACGTTTTCAATTCAACATTTGTTTTCATACATACAGACGTACCCAGCGTGTCTTACGCATGCGCGCACCGATAAGAACGTGGTAGAAATGTGTACGTTTTTTATAACGGGTGCCCTATAAAAATTACAACACATAAAAGTTGTATATTGACAGTAGACGCACTTTTTGTGGTAGAAATAAAGTTTTATCTGTAATAGATTCGTTTTTATTTTTTTCAATGCTATCGTAGTTTTTTTAACTGCATGTGTACTTTGTTTTTATGTCGCGTTAAGGCGGGGCTTCACCAGAGGCCACCGGCAATTCCGGGAGAAACACTGAAATAAAAATATCGCTCATTTTTTACAAAGCGATCAAATATCGGCAACGATCATAGATAAATTTCTGAATTTAGGTAAAAAATTTTTTTTGCTAATTTATATACTATACTAAACGAATTGAATTATTTGGTATTTTGTTGAATTCTGAATATCTCTTGAGAGCTTTATGGTCTGAGTACATTAGAGCTGTAACAAACCGTATGTATTCGTTACTGAGTAACGAGTACATCGTCTGACTCGAAGTAACGAATCGTTACTTAAAAATTCATTTCGTTACTCGCATTTGTCGTATCCATGTCAGTTCGACTCGTTTGATGCGGTTATACGTTATACGAACGAAGTCATACCGTATCACGTATGCGACGCGCCTCGATGCGATGCTACATGCTTGATGCTGTTAGTACACGATTGTATGTCGTACGAAAAGTAACGAGTAACGTAACGATACGAAAGTAACGGGTACTGGTTCTTTAAGTAACGAATACATACGGGTACACAATTTCTCGTTACTTTTACAATTCGAGAGTAGGTACATTCACTGCACACGCGGCTGGATTCGTTGCTGGGACTTGCGCTGGCTGCGAAGATGGAAAAATGGCGTCACTGAGGGCTCGCGTGCGTGAATATCAAAATTAGAACAGGGGTTATTATTTGTTTGCTTGTTCTGAGCAAGAACCAATCAGGAAACAGTATCTTGTCACGTGGGCGACATCGACAAACGCTCACAAACATGACGTCAGAGTGTGTGTTCTGTTCAGAGACAATAAACGTTCACTTTTGTTAACATTTGACACTGCGCGCGCACCAAACTCATCTACGAAGTAAGTTTCAATACACGCCATCACGAAACCCAGCGTCACAGCACGCTTGAAACCTAGCAGCCAAATCTAGCAAAGAATCAGCCTCGTGTGAATTTACCTCTACTTTGAATTGTGAAAATTTTAAATTTTATAAGTATTATTTTCTTTAACACTCCGTATGTAACAAAGTTATAAAAAGTTCTGACATCAGAAATTTCCCTATAAAAACATATTTTAAAATGCGCTTTTATCGAATTATTCAATTTGATGTATTTAAATTTTAGTGCACTAGATATTTTACGTGGTGCAAATTGCCAATACGAGATTTGATGATCATTTACTTACGAACTCCATTTCGATGGTTAAAAGATTGATTGATTGATAGATAATGGCCCAGCCATTAAATTGACCACAAGCTTAATACCTAAATATCAAGGTTAATTTATTTAGGCGTAAATGTTCAATTTTTATCGTTTAATCATAAAAAATTCGAAAAGAAGTTTGACCCTGCAGGCCATCCTTGCAACTTCCCGCGATTCTCGAGTTCAAAACGCTCAAAAATATATAAAATATAGCTATAGAAGTTTATTTTTTTGGCTCTTCGAGCTGAAAAAAAAACTTTCTTACGAATCTTTCGTTCACGATATCTCGCGAACAAATGAACCGATTTTGATGCGGTTTGCGGCAATCGACGCAGTTTTTTTTAACCTAAGAAAGTAATTTATTACAAAAAAATCGATCTGATAAGAATTTTATGAGTAATTTAAAAAAAAAAAAAACACGTCTTAACGATTTTTTCGTTTACGATATCTCGTGAACAAACGAACCAATTTTGATGCGGTTTACGGAAATCGACGCAGTTTGTTAAGCAGAAGAGCTGATTACATTTTGGAATTAATCGGTTTAGTAATATAGAAAATATTCTAAAAAAACAAATTTTTTGAATCTTGTATTTTTGAGATTTCTCAAAATTTATTGGGCCGAACTATTCCCAATTTTCAGAACTTTCCCAGCAGAACACTTAGAGGTAATGCACTGTACTTGTGTATCAAGTATAGAAATTGTTGACCCCATTCGATTCCACAGGCGACCGTTCTCATATAAATAATATAATATGCATCGACAGCAAGTCACGGATTGCAAAGCTTTTGTGATGTTGCATATAAAATCGAATGAGGTTATGTAGTATCATTCAGTTTGGCATTGTCAGCTTATTAAACGGGTAAAGTATTTTTCATTAAACGAACAAAAGAAGAACGAAAACAATCAATATCTGACAGCTTGGCGTAATTTCAAGTGATAGGTTTGTATCACGAGATATTTTCTTTCATTGAAGTTTTAATAATCAAAGATTGTATTAGTTTTGACGTTCGTCAATTTCAAATCTTCAATTCCCAATTCTCGGCCTGGTCTCATACACTCGACAAATATTACCCTCTTCCTGGGGCAGTCGAGCAATAAACTGAAAATATTAATTGATGCTAGATCCAAATAACCTTGATAGTCTAAGATCCAGTATTATAAATATATGCCCCCATCTGTTATTTGATGATGATAAAGATTATATGTTAGATAATAATATACATTGATAAATCGCACATGGGTTGGCCAGCTAAATCGCCTACCGACATGCTGTAAAATTAAATAAATTCCAATTAACTTTTTTGGACCAACTTTCTCGATTTATTAATCATAAAAATCTAGCCAAGATGAGAGAATATGACACAAGGAATTGAAATATACCATTGTTTATATACATAAATATAGATCACCCACATAAACATATCTTGTAAATTGTTGTGTTCTGTGTACTTTGAGTTTATCAGTTTTGTTAGCATTTTATTTGTGTCATATTCTATCATCTTAGGCTCGATTTTTTTTGATTAACAAATCGGGGAAGTTGATCCAAAAAAGTCAATTAGAATTTATTTAATTTAACAGCATCGGTACGCGATTTAGCTATGCAACCCATGTGCGATTTATCAATTATCAATCTTTGTCACCATGATGAGGGTATATATTCCTAATACCGGATCTCACACTATCACTCTCGCTAGCTTTAAAAAAAACGGAGTTCTTACATTAAATTGTTAAAAGGTTACACTATAAATTATTATGTGGAAACACACGATATGTTCGTACGAGAAACAAAAGAGTATCAATAAAAACAATTTGATAGGAAATAAATTCACTTGTTCACAGTAAAACAAAACAATAAAGCCCCCGTTGTTTCCTCGAGACCGGTTAAAGCTAGTATTTATTAATGAACTCGAATTGGTGCTGCTTAAATATGAACATCACGTGTTGTGTTCCGCGGCCAAGGGTGTGTCTGTACGAACACTAAAGTGTTTGAGGTTGGCCGCTGGGCCACCTGAAATGTGGAGGTCACTTCCAGTGATTTCATATATATACTAGATACGAATTGTGCATTGTAGATAGCTAAAAGACATATATTTATCACTTCTTGTTTGTTTCTTAAACTTATAGTTTTCAGTGTTCTTGAAGTCATATCCAACCTCAAATAAATAATAGAAAGGTAGGGGAGTGAGGGGCATAGTGGGAACAATACACTAATCTTACTTCCTGCGAAAAATAGTACGGCTGCGTACATGGTATAAACAGTATAGACTGCCAATGTGTTTTTATAGATCGCAGTACGAAGCGTTCTCGTATACTCGATATGGTGTAATAGGTAGCGTACCTGGCTCTCGCCCAGGAGTCTCGGGTTCGATTCCCGGCACCGGAATGATTGGTGACGTCTCGGGCAGATAATTATAAATTCGGACGAACGAGCAAAGTGAGTGGACTCGGGCGAAGCCGGACGCGGCATCTAGTGCATTCAATATTGATTTCGTTTATTCACTGACGGGTAATTTTTAATTGCGCAATTATTCGCTAGGGCGATCGACGATCTACACTCAAATGCATGACGGAATTTGCATAAAAATTATAAAAAAATTGGTACGAAATGTTGTGATTTTTATATAATAATATGTATACGTTTTTAATTTTTTTTACGTATCGCGTGAGACATGAAAAAGTAACATTAAAAAGATGTCGTATAAAAGTTATGGTTAATTTTTAAAATATGCTTTGTAGCAGTTTTCATTCATCGCAAATTACACAATAAAAAAAAAATAAATGTAGGCGGTACTACATATGTTTCTTGTAGAAAAAAAGCATATTAAGTTTATAAAAATTGTAGGCTTCGGTAAATATGTTTGTAATTGCGCTTAAAAAAGTTAGCCATTGCATGGGTTTGATTTGTTATTACAATAAACCCCTGCTTAGCGCTGATCGTTGCTTCGATAAAATTAAAATGAAGTGTGCAAGGTGCATTAATATATCAAATTGCAAAATGATCATATGATTATATAATCGTATTTTATATCTATATATATAAAATTCCCGTGTCACAATTTTGATCGCGCTAATCTCCACTAACTTTAATATTTTACAGCTATACACTTCACAAAACGTTAATAAACAACACATAAATAAATTCACAAGAGCACACAAGATATAATACTCCACGTTTATAGGTTAGGTATTATGATCTATGCGGCGGCCATTATTATTTTATCAGGCGAATAAATATTTATACCCTGAAAGTAAGACAGAATATATTTATACTTGCAGTAAACATAATTATGCTTGGTGAATTGAATTATCGCTATTTATTCGGAAGAACAGCTACCTGAAGAACAAATGAACCGAATAAATAACTATTTACGTTCGGTGAATATGTAGAAAATGTAGAGCTACAAATTTTCTGCCGGATTTTCGCCAAATGACAAAATAGTTCGTTATTATTAACAGGAGTATTCCTTCATAAATATTTTCATTTCACGTCAATAGGTGTTCATAATCTTCTTTAGCTACACTAATGTTTAAATATCACGCGACAAGGCGGTTTTTCATAATACAGTGGCCCTTCCATAAGTCATCGCATTTAATCGATCGTGATTACATTTTGCGATCATAAATTTCGAAAGACTACCTTCACGAAGACAAAAACTCAGTAACTAATGTACACTTATTGACGTTGAATCACCAAATATAATATTATGTACAAGACATCACATAATAAAATGATATATTTTTTATATGAAAGGAATCTGCCAAGCCGCCGATATGACTTTTTAGTGTCGCCGCGTTGAAACTTCATGTCCGGGCGCTGATTTATCGGAAGTCTACTGTACGTTTTATTAAAATGAAATATTATATCGATTGATGTTTTCTTGATGCACGCAACTGTAATAGAGTTGAGTGAACGGATTGTTAATCCCGATTCACAACGACGTGTTGTTTACGTAATGGTAGACAGTGGCGTAACAATAGGGTGGCAGAACGAGTAAAATGCCACGGGCCTCTGGTCTGAGGGGGCCCCCGGCCCGAGAGGCCGTTAAGACAGGAGGAACCTAACATTTATAAGGAGAAAACTAGAAAGTGAAGTTTTTTGAAGTATAACTTATTTAGGCACACTTGACTTGGGGAGTAAGCTGGTAAATGCCTGACGAAATCGTTTACGGAAGTGCATCATCGCGATGCCTGACGAAATCGTTTACGGAAGTATGTCATCGTGATGTTTGACAAAATCGTTTACGGAAGTGCATCATCGCGACGGGTCGTTCGCCTTTTATAGCTTCGATCCCCACAACATCGAATGTTCTAGAAGCATCTCCACTTTTCTTAACATGCAATGCATTCTTCAGGCATTGTATGAAGGTCGGGTTTTCTTAACTACCTGTTTTCCATTGTTGTTGTTACTAAAGATTCTATAGAAGCCATAGTCGTCCCAACAGGGGGCACGCAACAATATTTAATAAAAAAAACCACTCCAACATTGATCGGGATAGAGTTCCCATGTTAAATGTGCAAATTTTAATAGTTAATACTTCGAAATTTACTGCCTCAAGAACTGTTGAAAAAAATGTCTACGTATAAAAAACATTTCGTAGGTATAATCAAAATTTCAAAAGAATCGTAAGAAAACTGATTTTTTTGGGAATATCCTTTAATGTTAATTATCATCCACACCATTGTAAAGTAAATTATATCACAGTTTGTGGTGCCTCGTTTGTTTATTCACCGAGTATACAGGAATAATTATGTCACCTGCTGCGACCAAAATAATGTCAACCAACGATATAAAATGTATGTATGGATCAGAATTAAACTATGAATATTTAATTTGCAATTTGTACATACCTAGTATTATATTTTAACGAGAAGGTTTCTCGGGAATTCACACTATACTAGCTTAAAAGTCAGTAAATGGATGACAACACATATTTTAACAAACCTGAAATTTTTATACGTTATTTATAGTAAGTCTATATTTATGATGGCAGATATTACCTCCGGTTGTAAAAACCTCTTGTTTGTATACTTATTCACGATGACTCACTGATAATACTATAAGTTATGTAGGTCATCAAAATATTATTTGAAGTTATCGAGGACCAACGCTCAAAAGTATTTGTTTAAGTTATAGAGGTTTTTAACTTATCGAGGTTCTACTGTAATTAATATTAAATAAGAAACAAAAAGTAAAAACTTCGATATTACGATCGTAAATGTCGATGTAAGAAACGTCAAACATGGTGGGAGTACAAATATGGTGTAAGAAACGTGAAATATGGTGGAGGTGCAAATATGGTGTGAGCGACGTAAAATGTGGTGGAGGTAACGTGACAAACATTATAAGTGACAGTGATTTTTCAAAACGAAAAAAACTAAAGAAAAGAACAGTTCGAGTCCGCGCCGTAAATTTTTCGTGAAAACGTCGAGTATTACTGTTTCCTGTATCGCCTGCACATGATCCGTAGACGTTTGGGTTTTTTCGTTCCCTTTTCGACGCTTCCGTAGCTCTCGCTTTGGCTTCAAAAGAAGCTTTCCACTGACTGCATGTTTTATAATTTCGAGCATATTTGAGAATCATGTGCGACGATAAATGTCTAACCATTTTGTAATTTTCAATTTAGTACCAATTTTCACTTATATTCCAGCAACCATTTTTATTGTCTCACTTTAGCTCCTACTAGTGCTCCAAGAGCTCTTTAAAATGACATTCAAATCAACGTCCTAGTTAAACGCGTTTCCACGCTGCATTAACTTAAAACTTTGCACAAAGCTAAGTCGTGATTATCACGCGCATGCGCCTACACTCGTGCGATGACGGCACAGGCAAAATAAATCGTGCGCAACGAGCTCGTAAAGACATGTGCTACCCGTTGTGGGCTCGACCGTTGTTAATGCATTAATAGTCCCGTATTTATTAGCGATTGAAATCTAAAGGTATTTGGTAACACGAGAACTTCGACTGTGCTTGACGAGCGAAAAGACGTTTTCACGTCAAAAATAGCCGTTAATACTTAACAAATTAAAATGTAACCTTTTCGAATTTTACAATAAAGCTGTATAGATTTTTCAATTGTTTAAGGTCAATAATATTTATTATGTGTTCATTGGGGAATACACTTTGACGTTTAAACAATCTAATAGCATTTTCCATTGTAAATTATTATTAGAGCGTTATCTAACACACGCATTCCACCAACGTGATAACAATGAATTACCCCAGGGAGAATACTGACACATGATTACACAAATATTATACAGGATGATCCGCGACTTCAGAGTTTTTGAGAAATCTACAAGTTATCACCGTAGAATTCGGTTCTTTGAAAGAAATCTGACATGGCATGGGGTCAGTTGTTCGTGAGGCGTTCATGTGCGTTGTGACATAAATCATTAAGTGCAGTTATATAAATATGGTTTAACATAAATAACTTTTTGTAAATAATCGTGTGTGTATAGTTAATAGACAAGTGTGCTAATAAACTTTGGTGTGTTCCTGTATTATAAATATTTTGTGTACATAATTAGTGACTCTATACTTTTCATTACTTGTTCTTTTAGTCTATTAGTCAGTATTTATTAGTTTTGTTTCTGTTAACGTTATTATTACTGTTACGTTTGAGAAGTACCTACGCTTCCGTTTGTGTGTTAAACTATTTTATTAAACGTTTATTATTGTAAATAAATATAATCCTGATGACGCTGTAATAATCCAAATGTTTAAAAACATTTATATATCATTGTGTAATATTATGAAAAAATTGACATCTATAGTACCTATAATATATATTATACTGTAAAAATTTTATTGGTTGGCATCTTTTCCAACTAAACAGAATAAACTACAATTCAGCCGCGAAACATTCATATTACCTTATTACGTAAAAATGCAAATTTTGCATTTGTTGGACCCTGTTTTTTTCTATCCTGTTACTCTTCAATAATTTAGAATAAATAATGGCGAGCTTCCAATTTCTACAATTTTAAAATGATGGACATACATGAAATCATTAATTTAATCAAATCAGCAAATAATTGCATACTCGCCCGACCATGCAATTATGCATTTGCAACGTAATATAGTAAACTCCATGTTGGTACCCCCACTTGACAACTGGTCACATTGAGTAGATAATTGGATTTAAATATACAATATGCATGCATATTGAGGTTCGATACAGTTACTATATTATTCCCGAATCTTAACATAGGCTATTACACCGTTTTTTGAAAAGCATTTTAAATAGGGTTTGAGGGTTTTAAAAAATCTTGTCACATTCGAAACTTTGGTGTGTTCCTGTATTGTAAATATTAGTGACTCTATATTCTCTTACTTAGTATTTTATTTTATTATTTAGAACTGTCGTTATTTTGTTTCTGTTAACGTTATTATTACTGTTACGTTTGTTGAGAAGTACGTTTTCGTTTGTGTGTTTAACTGTTTTGTTAAACCTTTTGTTACAATATGAAGCCTATAAGGGAATGTCTAAGGAATACAATTCACCAAAAAATTAGCCCACACTTAAATAAAAAACAACAAACGTTCCTTCTTTATAATGTTTCTACAGATTCAATGTAATGAGTACATTATTTTAAACTGTGTTCCAATTGAATTACTTTGGCTAGATTCCAAGTAACCTGCTGTAGACAGAATTATTTGTTGTTATTTCATGAGCTATTGTGTTTTTGTTGTTTCTATCCATTACACAATTACTGAATTTTTTTCGGCTATTATTTAACGATTTTTTTGTCGGAAAGCTGCATTGAAGCACACAAACTAAGCCAACAGTAGACGCGGATAACGATTTGAATTAATTTAGTTACGTTCCTTATTCGTTACGTCTCATGTATATCTATACTAATATTAACGCTACACACGAGGCTAGAAACGCTGCTAGTTGGATACGAAGCTGGAAATGACGTCACTGCTATCACAAGATGGATTTTAAAATTAGAACAGGGGCCATTTTTTCTTGCTAGGTCCTCTGCTGAGCAAGAACCAATCAGGAAGCAATATCTTGTCACATGGGCGATATCAATAAACGCCCACAAACCAACATGGCGTCATTCTGCTCAGACAACAGACACGTTTTGCTCTGTGCTTATTTGAACTGTCACTGTGCGTCCACCAGATCCATCCCCAAAACAAGCTTGTACAGACCTCAAGTGCGAGCACATAAAAACAATCAAGATAACCAGCGCTAGAACAGTAGTCAAATCTAGCAAGGAATCTTGCGGCAAATCCAGCCTCTTGTGCAGCGGCCTTTAGACCTGCACCTGCAACCAGCAACGATCGTCAATCGATTGCCACTAATGTGTCTAGCCGTGCTGGACCGATCTAGTGGGCCATAGTGATGTGTCGTTTTCATTAATTAATTTGAATCGATATAATTACTTAAAAACAGCAAAATGTTTATTCACATTACGAAACTTGCACTAAAATTTGCTGGTTTGTACTGGTTTAGTGTGCGTCATCGTGCAGGTCATGCAGGTTTATGCTTGGCAAGTGTGCGCAGTCTTTAAACGTAAGCCTAAGTTTTTATTCTGGATGGAAAATAAAAATTTCATTCAGCACAAATATGGTACACAAACATCGTATTTTTTTATTAAACTAGAAAAAAACATTTCACATTTATTGCATTTCGTGTTTTTACCGCTGCAGGACAGGTATGCATTCTTCTTTTTTTTACTCTTTTGTAGGTATATTAAACATATTGATATCTCTAGGCTTATGATATTACTTCCATATTTTCTGTATGTACTTGTTTTTGTTCGGTTAAATCAATAAAAATGAATTGATTTCTTATCGATCTAAATTTGTGGCTAGTGCCAAAATCACTTATGGCTTTATTATTTATAATTTTTCTATTTAAATTTGTTTTGTAAATAATAATTTTGTAATATCCATTCTTACAGAGCTTTGAAAAAGTCAAAAATTCTGAAGAAACCTTAGCAATAAAAAGAAAAGAATTATACCTATGCGTCCGCATTCCCGTTATTCATAATTATTTAAAATAAATATTACGGACTTTAAAATGGAAAATAATAATTATGTCTAATGTTTAAAAATGTGAATTCCTTAGATATTAAAAAATTAAACCGTCAGAACTCTCTACCATCAATCTCAAACACTACTCTAGGGCCCAATTTTTATGTTTTCACTTAATAGCATTGATTTGTAAGTGAAATGATTCATCAAACACGAGAAAAAGAAAAAAATGTAGAAAAGCAAGTCTAGTAGTACGTAAAAGTTACTTTATGTGGATTGTATAAATTCATGACCGGTGTCCCAGGGGCATACCACGGTTTTAAATAATGCACGCATCAGTTTATGTACTTTAACTGCTACCAGTGTCCTATGTACCATTAAAACTATATTCGTGTTTGAAAGGACTTTTTTCTATGAATAAATTACGCTCTCGATAGACCAAAAATTTCAATAAAATGATTTCATATTGTGTAACTATTTTGTGGAGTTCTCAGATGTCTAGCGTCTGTCATATTTCTCTTTCTCTCTCTCTTCTGTCCATAAGTTCTTTTAAGAAAAGACAGAACACTCGTTCCTAAATTATTATTAAAACCTGGGTGCATGTGCAAAATCACGCGCCATGGGTCAACATCTGTAACCAAGTAAACACTAAACAGAAAGGGGCGTGTCGGTCGAGTTTCCCCCTCAACGCATTTCTATATATACGCGCGCAACCTGCCGGCCAATCGGTTCAAGTTCTCCGCTTGCAACTCATTTCTCCCCCTCCTGGCGCTGTTGAACAAAATTACTTTGATGTGTTAATGCCTTCAGCTGTTGAGCGTCTATAATCTACAATCTATATCTATCTATAATCTATGGTCTGATATACCTATCCTATAATGCAGGGGAGGCCAACACGTCGACTATGACGACCGCAAAGGTTTTGAAAGTTGTTTAATGTTTTTAAGAAAAAAAAAAGGTACGCCACTGATTTTTCTAAAAATAAAAATTGTTATTGAATTCCTTGTTCAATTCTAAAAAGAAAAGCTCTTATATTATTTTTTGGTGCGGTGCACCGTTTTCGAGTAAAAAAATAATAACTTTGACACCCTGTATCTCCGTTGATATTGATATTTCGAAAAAGTGCCAAAGGAAAAAAAATCTTATTTGTTGAAGCCCTAGTCGCTGGTGAAAGGATAACGTCAACTTTGGAATCACCCTGTATATATATTGAAAAGAAATCAATGCGAGTTCTTAATGTAGAAAACTTTTTTGCGTAAGTAATATAATTATATAGGATGAAGGAGCATTTCCCTTCGTTAAATTCTTGCACAAAAGAAAACCATCCTGCATAATATATATGTTGTACATAGTTGGGAAAATAAGATGAGGCCGGTAAACATTCTTGGCATATGAATGAAGTCAGACTAAGTTAATTTACTTCGAATTTGACTAGATACACTCACCGTTCATAAAAAAATTGGTTGTCTGTAAAGTCGGTTTACGGACGATAGTTTTACGTGATAACGTATTCCGTAATACATAACCTAAATTCTACATATAATAATTATAATAATTCGAATCTATGATATTGCATCTCTCGCTTCAAATTTAGGTTAATTTTATGTATTAAAATACTCACCACATATAATAATAATTGATTTTTTTTAACTTTCTTTCTTTCGTATTTATTTTAAGTCTCAAAGATTAGCTGTCATAATATTTATAAAACAATTGTTTCACTGTTTATAATATAAAATTCCAAAACCTACTTACAATATTTAAGTATTTTCATACGTCAAAAAATTGATTTTTATAATGATAAAATTTGTAAGAAAACGATTTTTTCGAGAGATGAGACCTAGCTAAAACGATTTTTTGCCCCCCAAAATCCCTTTTCAGTAAATTTCATCCAAATCGTTAGGGCCGTTTTCGAGAAAAGCACGCACAGGGTCAGGCGGAACGTTACGCGTTACGAACGTTAGGAACGTTACACTTTTTCGTGCATGCAGCCGGTGTTTTATCAATTTATATGATTGGTGATTCATCAATTTATAAGACGTTATCACGTCAATAAAGCGTGTCCTACAACAATTTTATTAAAATATCTCGAGACTGACTTGTAGGGTTATATTTGACTAGCGGTCCCGCCCGGTTTCACCCGAGTGCAAAAGAACGAATTGGGGGAGGCTCATGAGTACGCACATTCATCTATAGTTTACCGAGACAAATGTGTCCAAAGTTCATGATGAATTTTTCACAATTTTGCTCTGATATTAATATTCGCATGAATTTTGCGAATATTCGTTACATCACTACTAAACAGTGACGTAGTAGGTCATAGTTATTTATTTATTCATCACAAGAGGGATTAGTTTGGCTGCATTTTCGTTTGTGGATTAAAAATGTTATGCATTTACAAACAAGCAAAGTTTGTACTTCTTCCTAGAAAAAACAGCTGTGTAGGTCATAAAAAATTTACAGTCGGTTTCACGTCAATTTAGCTCAAAAATCGCGCTCCGTATTCCCTGACTTGTTTACATTTTTTGCAATATTTCTCCCCTGCATTTATTCGCATACTGCTCATTACTCCTTTAGTCGTAAAGTATTCGCCATTTTAAACCGTACAAGATTTATTTCAAATCGGTTTACTGCATATGAACCCGAATTCAGTCAATGACCGAAATAAATGCGCAAAACTAGTTTTGACCAACGAATATTACCCAAACCCGAAATCTCACATTTAAACGGGTATTGAGTGTTATAAAACGAGCAAAACTAGTTTTGCGCATTTTCAATTGGACAAAACTAGTTCTGTCCATTTCTAAACGGACAATACTAGTATGGCATCGGAATCTTCTTTGCGTTTTTTTAATTAACTTTTCCACATCAATGATACTTATTATATCAAAGCGATTTATTCTTCTGTATTGTTTAGCAGACAGAGGTTTTAATTCAACTTTCAACAAATTTGTTTTCTTAACCTCACTTAGTGTAGTAAGGTAATTATGTTTCGTCATAAAATTATGTTTCAGAAGCCTCCAATAGCCGAACTAGTTGAGACTCGAATTCATCTTGCATTTTTATTTAATTATTACACTGAATATCCCACAATTATATTAATTATAACACTCAGGAGAACAATTCAATAGATAGGTACACAAACAAGAACATAACCCTACTTTTATTCGGGTTCGGGCGTTGATTGAATGAAACAAGCAGAACTAGTACCCGTCCGTTCAGAAATGGACAGAACTAGTTTAGTCCAACTGAAAATGCGCAAAACTAGTTTTGCTCATTTTATAACACACAATACCCGTTTAAATGTAAGATTTTTGGTTTGGTAAATATTCGTTGGTCAAAACTAGTTTTGCGCATTTATTTCGGTCATTGATCGAATTCGGGTATAGAACGTAACATTTACACTATAAGTTCGACACTGAAATACCAAACGCAGTAGTGCCAACAATGTTGAGACTTTTTATTGTAGAGAACAATACCAAACACACCTAATATCTGTTTACGAATGAATGAGCGTGGTTCGTTCAACTATGGCTTATTGATTTATCCATCTTAATTAATTCGATTAAATCTGAAAGCAGTTCATTGTTAATTCATTAGTGGCTTAATTCAGTTGTTCTGTTTATAAGATCAGGACGATGGCATCCTGATCTGCAAGAGACTTGAGATAATAAAATGAATAAAGATAGGATCAATTTTCTTTCTTTCATATTTACATACAAAATGGCGTGGTTTCATAATAATGTAAACAGTAGTGTCCTAAATGTAAACATAATATATTATTTGTACTATTTGTTCACAAGTTTTATATATTATGTAAAAATATCAGTGGTGTAACAGTGAAAAAGATTTCAAAATTTGTAAAAAAATTAATCTAGGACATGATTCCGTCAACTGCCAAATGCCGGTTCTTAGATTTCAATCTGACAATACGTCATATGCATGAAACTCCAAATTGGTTAAAATTTTTATTTCGAAATATATTTTAGTTCTTGATCATAACGTAATGGTTATTTTATTAAAATAATCACTGAAAAAAATACAACTAATAAAAAAGAAATGTAGAAAATAAGCGCTATTTTCGAATTCTCAAAACTCATCGTGACGTCAGAGTATATATCAACAACAGTTTTCATGACGACTGTGTCGTCTCACAGTAAGATTATGTCAGTATTTAGAGAAAACAACAAATAAACTTCATTTAGAACATTGACAATTTGACATCAAGGTTGGCATGCATCGTATATCATGACGTCACATAAGCCCGCGAACATGGCCGATTGTTTAAACTGTCTATTTTTGAATGTGAAATTTAATATTTTTTTTCTTATGATAATATTACATTTTTAAATGATTATCAATTTTTTTCCGTATTATGGTTGACTAAATAATCTATTAAAAATAAAAAAAAAATCATGCATATGACCTATTGGTGTAAATATCAGTTGGCTTTTCAATTTATTATTAAAAATGAGAACTAATACTATAGGCTTCAATAATTTAGTAAATGGTGCTCTAAATCTTATAAATGGTCCTTTAGAAAAATCAGCCTGACCTCCTTATGTAGGTGAAATCGAAGAGGTGATGATTCCAAACAAAACTGTATAACCAGATTGTTACTGTACTTCGGGATGATGGCTTATGATTTATTCTTGGCATATTAATTGGCAATTTACATAGCAAATGAGTTCAATGAGCATGACCTTGACTTTTGAATGGCACGTACGTTAATTACAGTTCACTAGGTAAAGTTTAATGACGTGGTTTTATATGCTTTTCATTAAGTGCCAAATGAAGTCCTTCTGAAATGTTGTTTTTTATTACGTTTATACTAATTACATTCGGTACATTTTCTACGTTCAATAAAAATAAAATGAGATCCTTTTAGAGTCCCTAGGGTAGAATTGTATAACGTTCTCATTAATCTTTATGTCTGTATGTCTGTCACAGTCTTCCCAATATTTAATTGTAAAGGCCGCTGCAGCTTGGAAGTTCGCTGGCCGGCTTGAAATGACGACACTGCGGGCTTGCCTGCCAGCTCACAAGACAGATTTTAAAATAAGAACAGGGGTTATATTTCTTGCTAGGTTCTCTGCTTGCTCTGACAAGAACCAACAGTATCTTGTCACGTGGGCGCCCACAAACCAACGTGGCGTCATTCTGCTCAGAGTCAGACAACAGACACGTTTTGCTCTGTGTTTATATTTGAACTGTCACTGGGCACGCACCGCATCTATCCACAGAACAAGCTTGAAAAGACGTCTCGTGTGAAGCGAGCAGATAAAAGCAATTAAAAAAACTAGCGCTAGAAAACTAGTAGCCAAATCTAGCAAGGAATCTAGCGGCAAATCCAACATATAGGCACAAGCCGTGCGAAAGAAGTGGGGTGAAAAAAGGCATATTGTAAATTGTATGAAAAATGCTACTAACTAATACTGCCCTGCATTTTCGGATAACCAAAATTTTGCTTAATTCGTGATCACGATGGTTGACGACCGTCTAATGTTTGCTATGGTCTATATAGCAGTGTTTTTTTGAAGTGTTGGTCGCTACCCCCTGGGGGGTCGCAAAGCCTCTACAAGGGGGTCGTGGAGGATCGCGAAGCCTCAGTGAAAATTAATTATGTATTTAACCGATACCTACCTAACAATGAAAATAAATAATAATGAAGATTGACTCTATTTAATAAATAGAGTAACTGTGATCCATTGAAGTTAATGATGAGTATTTGGAAAGAATTCCGTGGCATAAGGATCGAAAATGAAGCAATACTGAGACTTTTTTAAACTTGCATTTAATACTAACGTTTCGATACGTTTTGTATCATCTTCAGAGTGTTCAAATGCTGCAAATAACATGTGACAGCATTTGAACACTCTGAAAATGATACAAAACGTATCGAAACGTTAGTATTAAACGCAAGTTTAAGTATTGCTTCAGTATTGCTTCATTTTCGATCCTTATGCCACGGAATTCTTTCCAGATACTCATCAATAAATAATAATGTTCTATGGATTTGATATTTAAAAAAAAAAAATAAAATAGGTACATTATATTGATTAGGAACAGCGAAGGTTAGGGAGACCCAAAATATTTTTTCATATATTAAGGGGGTCGCGCCATGACAAAGATTGAAAAACACTGGTCTATAGATTCAGAACACTTTTTTGGTTGGACTTATATTTAGGGGGTTTTATATATTGTATAGAAAATCAAATTTTATCATTAAAACTATGCATTTCTCTTTTCATCCGACGACAAGATACGTAAATTTAATTTTGTAGTTTTGATAGTATAAGATACATTTCTGAACCCAATTCTTACAAAAAACATACGAGCCTTAAGAAAAGATTAAGAAAAAGGTGTATTTTTTTGAGGATTATTTCAAAACAAAAATAACAACAGTCTAGTTTCGAATTAAATAAAACAACACAATTAATATATATTTTTTATCTGTGAATACTCCATATTGAGCGCTCTTTAATGATATTAAAATTTTTTAAAGAAATTGAGAACTGACCTAAAAATATTCTTGTTCGGTATTTTTTTTTTTATGAAGACAATAAATCTTACTTTATTCAATCCATTTTTCACATTAGTCGTCTGAATATTTACAAATTAATTTAAAAAGGAATTGAAAACTCAACAAATATTATTGTTTTGTTTGTAAATAAATCTTACCTTATTCATTCCATTTCCCATGTTGAGCGTTTTATTTAATAATTAATTTAACAACAATTGCGGAAGGATTTGAGTTGAACAGTTGAATAATTAGAATAATACTTTTAATATAAATACCGATTGAAGTAATCTAGCCACGTTAAACGTGACGCTTTGCCGAAACATTTTACAACAATTGTTTATAACAATAGTATACGGTCAACAATACATTGAGGCACCATTATTGTTTATCTTAAAATACATAACGATTGAGGCACGCACTGCCTCCAACATGTCCCGCGTTTTACTGAGTATAGCCGCGAAGCCTCAGTGGTTTTACCTCAAAAGCTCTGGGTACAGTTTTCATATTGCTAACAGATCCACATCAGTGTTAACCGAACAGTCCAAACGCACAATAATAGCTTGGCAACGTGCCACGTTTCGCTTAGACTGTGATGCACTATCATTCACTGGATATTACAGACGACAGAGTTACAATTGTTCCAGGAATATGTTCCAAACTGATTTTTTAGGGACAACGTCTTATAAGCAATTGAAATTAATAATAACTCGGGTTGCAGTGCCAAACCCTGCAGACAATACAGTCTGCTAGTCGTTACCCGCGGCTTCGCACGCGATTGAAACAATTATTTGGCATAGTTACTCTTTTCTCGACGTAGACATCCACTAATAATGGATTTGATGCAAATCCTATCCAAAACAGATTTTTCCCCCATCATCACATATACCTACTGCGGGTGTGAGTTGTCACATGGGTGGGAGTAGAAAGTTTCGTTAAAATTTTTATAGTTTCGGAAATATTTTGAAGTAAAAAAAAAATCAGCCGCTCTTTTGTTTTATGGATCTGTCAGAAATAAACTATTTAGACATGCTTTGATTAATTTTTACATGACGTGGAACATATTATTATGTAGGTAACCATAGCAACGAATAGCAAATATTATATTGAATACTAGCCATTAGCCGCGTCACCTCACGCGATATCAGAAATTTTATTTTCTTTATTATAATCAAATGTCAACATTTTGGAAGTTGGAATGGTCCCGTCGCCCAATTGGCTGGAATTTTCTACAATGTTCCTTATTGAAAGTTTGTATGATCGTAAGCGGGAAAACGTTTCCAGAGTTTTATTTTGTATCTTTGTTTGTGTCACTCAAGAACGGCTGGACTGCTTTTGATAAAACTTTTAATTTTGACTATTTTCGAATTAAAATAAGACTTAAACTGAGAAAAACTTGATTGAAGCTACATGAAAGATATTGAGCAGACATTAACTGAAGTATAATACGCGCCACGAATCTAAAAGGTTCGGAAGTTAGATGCGAATGTGGACTTACGCTTGTACAGTCTGTTGAAAAACTACAAACTCGCAACTCAACAAAACTAAAATAGCAATAACAACTTGACAATAGCGTACTCGACTGTACTTTAAAGCAGGACAAGTGACAAAGGCAACGAGCGATCACGGCCAATCACCGACGAGCGCACGTTCCGTGCAGACAGCTGAGAGGTGGTGGGAGTCTATACGGCTCTAAAATTATGCCTTTGCGACGCTGTTTGTGACTAACTTCCGAACTTTTTGGATCCGTGGCGCGTATTATAAATACAGTAATAGAGAAAAAATAAATAATAAACAGTGACGTATCTAAGCGTCGGCGATGCGGGCCCTCGCCCACGGCCTCGGGCCTCGCGTGAGACTTTCTTGTATGCTGACTTGACTCCAAACGCCATAATCAATATTATCTACAATATAGTAGATAATACGATTAGTACCTTAAAGACCCTACTAATTAATATAACCTACAAACAAATATGGTAGGATCATTGCATTGGTCTTGATCTACTGAAAGAAAAGGGCCTCGCTGATGCGACTGCGCCCACATCTAGATTAATCCACGCTATGCCACTTTAAAAATATAACGTTTATATTATTAATTTTACTGTAATGGTCGTGAGGTTGTCATATCAATATATAATATTAGGTTTCAGTCAAAATTTCTACTCTCTGTCTGACACGAAAGGATAATAATGCTACAAAATTAAATATGTACTTCCGTGGACCTTTCTGTTGTTATTAGATGTAACGGAATCGTTTTTACATGTACGGCAGCACTTGCTACGTATAGTTCTAGCTCAGTCAATCTTTTCTTGTCTTTCTCTAGCAACGATCGAAGCTTCGGACTATACGTGGCTTGTGCTATTTTCATGTGAACCAGTAACGCTAGGGGTGTTTCAAAATGAACAGGTAGACGTCTTGACGCCTCGCAAAAGGATAAAACCAAACGAGATACAGAGTTGCTGGAAGACTTCGATTTTGAAAATTTTTACAGGGGGGGGGCCGACGATTATTTTTTAATTTTAAATAAAGTGCAGTATCGACGGGAAATTTATATAATATATGGTTGAAAATGACTTGGTCCTATACAAAAAATCATGCTGAATCGAATGAGCGTATCTAGAAGTCTGTAGTAGTTAAAACGAAACTGTATCGCTTTTGGAACACGTTTTAGCTACCTGCGCATGACAGTGACGGTTTTGTGTTCGTTTGCTGGCTGCTTGGAACATACCTTATAGAGATTATATAAAATGTATTAGTTTACTCGAGATAATAAATAAATGTAAATGCTGTTTTTTTACCTTCTTTAAGACAAAATCTTCTAAATTATTGCTATCACACCATTTTAACACACCACATATCACTTTGAAAACGTTTTCTTTATTAAAACAACTGTTTTTAAAAAAATTAAAAACACACTATCAAAATTAAAATTACAATCTAAATAACTTAATCATTACACCAAATATTGGTCGCAATTCCTACAATTAAAAAATAAAATTGCTTAGCTAGAATATTGGGTTGTCGAGCGTCTATAATTCATAATTATTATTTATCTTTAACCAAGAATTTTATCAACTACAAAAAACACACTGTTTTATATGAAAAACTATCACAGACTGTCGACTGATTACATTTTAAGATGTTTCAAAGTTGCATAATGAACTGCTATCTAAAGGTGCCCCTAGACGATCAATATTTACGTCAATATATTGTACAATATTTTGTGCAATAGAATAAGTTGGCCAACCCACACGATGCAATATTATTGCACAATAAATTAGTTCACGGCTGATACTTGTGCAGTCAACATGTGGAATAATAAGAAGACAGCAAGTTGTGTGGCCATTGCATTAGTTATAGCTGCAAAAAAAAAAGAGAGAAAAGGAAGCGTAGGTGGATGAAGGAATGGTTTAAAGAAAGAAATAAGTACACTCATGAAAATCTGTTAAGTGAACTGAGAATTAGTGAACCAAGTGATTTTCAAAACTTTTTGCGACTAGATAGTACATTATTTGATGAACTCTTGAGAATGGTTACGCTTGAAATTCAAAAAAGAGATACTATAATGCGAGATCTTTTCCCTTTGTAGCCATTATAGATGTTACCTTTATCACTGTTAACACACAACTGAACCAGTATTGCACAATATTGCCCGCAGACGATGCAATATTTACTAGATTGCACAATAAAAATCAAACTCTTTTTGATTGACTCAATATATTGTGCAATCTTTCAATATGATCTACAGACGTTCAATATTATTGTACAATATCGATTATTGTGCAATATATTGTGCAATATATTGATCGTCTAGGGGCTGCTTTATGCGTCATTTGTGCAAATTGATTTATTCAATTTGTCATTGCACTTTTAAATATTTTTTTAACCAATTGCATAATCAAAACTATATTATACTCTCTTTTGTTAGTCTATTTGTGTCATTAATTATAACAGCAGAGAGAAATATTTTAGATTCGACACGCTAAACAATTAGTATATTAATATTTGGATAAATAAAATTTAACTATTATTTAATACAGGCAATAGAGACATTTCACAGTAGAAAATTTAGGGGAAAGCTGAATTTTTCAACAATATACCAAAAGTCCCCACCAATACATGTGCCGCTAAAAATGTTATGCGGGATGTAAGGTCACAAAAAACGGATTTTCGCAAAAATCTCATTAACAACTTGTTAAATCAAATTTATCGAAAACCGTTAGTCTTTACAAAAAAAAGTAATATTGTATTTTTTGTAGGCAATTTTCTAAGCTACAAGTTTGATAACCACTAATTTTTCTGTAAAAGTCACCGTTAAAGAGAATTTAGCGAAAAACCGTTTTTTGTGACCTGCGTAACATTTTTAGCGGCACATGTATTGGTGGGGAATTTTGGGATTTTGTTTAGAACTATGAAAGGAAGGTTCATACCAAAATCTAGCGTTCCCTTAATTTTTCCGAAGTTTGACTTATTTTTTGTCTTTATTCTAATTTTAAAACCTATCTTGTGAGCTAGCAGACGAGCCCGCAGTGACGTCATTTCCAGCTTCGTACCCAGCCTATGGGCCAGCAGAACTCCAGGCAACGTTTCTAGCCTCGTGTTCAGCGGCCTTAAATCTTAATACTTGAATGGACTCAAGTAGGGAATAAAAACTTAAAAATAGGTGAGTAAAATCAGGTGACAATAAACCATGTTGAAAACACACGACTGAAATAATCAATTATTAAAAATTAATCAATCATTAAAGAGACTTTCCTCTTTGATCTTACTTCTAAATTTAGCCGAGTCCGGCCCTGCATACCTGCTACCTGCATGTTAGTGTTTGTCTCTATCTTTCTCGCACAAAAGGATTCTTTTGTTTCTTTTTTTTTCGCTTTGAGTGCTTTGAGTGGCGCTGGCGTCAAGAGGTCTAGTTGGACAGGCGCAGTGTTTGTAACTTTTGTTCGCCTTCATTTGTCATACAAAAAATAAACAATATCGCCAGGAAAAACAGCTGCAAAAATTAAAAGATAAAAGCGTTTAATAATTTGTTTTTTTTAAGTGGTTTTATAGTCCAACCAGAACCCCTGTCTTGTTTTCATATTTGTTTAGAAATTCGAAAGTTTGATTTTGGTTTTTGATGTGGGAAATTTTGAAAAATAGCTGATAATACTTTACGAAGTTACAGTCAGAGTGCCCGTCGGCAAAAATTTTATTGGCACATACTCTCCCCAAACTTTGTATATGGCTTCATTAGGCCTAGTCTGACACCTATTTCCTCTATGACTTTTCTTGATTTTGGGGCGTTTTCCCTCTAAATTTTCCGAAACATGTCGTTTTGACGACATAAAAAAATTTATAGATACTGTCTGTTTTTTAATTGGATAGCTTAAAAAATTCAATCAAAACGCTAAAATAATGTTCTCTGACAAATAACATGAACCATTTAAAATGTCTGATACCTCGAACATATTCGAGGTGTCAGACATTCTAAAATATCTAAAACATAAGTATTTCGAATAAAATTAACTTCTATGTATAACATGACGACGTTGAAATCAGAGCTGGGCAGTAGTGAGAAATTAGTGCTTGAAATAATGCTTTGAGCACCTATAATGGTTAAAGCATTTTGTAAAGCTCAATACTAGAATAACAGATCACTTGTATCAAAACATGCTGTACTTATTAAGCACGTATAAGCACTAAGAATGCTTAATAAGCACTTTAAATGCTAAATAAGCATTTTCAACACTTAGTAAGCGTTAACAAAACATATTTTGTTTATCTTTTATAATTCTTCTTTCGTTTGGTGTTAGAGATCAATTTCTTGTTTGTTTAAGCTAAAACTTTCCCATCAATTATATAAAATAATGCTCATGTCCAAAATTAATATATACTTAAGGCCCCCTGCACACGAGACTAGAAACACTGCTGGGACGTCCGCTGGCCGGCAGGCTGAGTACGATGCTGGAAATGACGTCACTGCGGGCTCATAAGATAGACTTTGAAATTAGAACAGAGGCTATGTTTCTTGCTAGGTTCGCTGCTAGGTATGAGCAAGTACCAATCAGGAAGCAGTATCTTGTCACGTGAGCGACATGAACAAACGCCCACAAACAAACACTCTACAACAGCAGAGATTACATAGTGTGTGTTCTGTTTAGATACAATAAACGTTCACTTTTGTTACCGTTCTAAAACTGCGCGCGCATCGAATCTACCTGCAGAGCAAGCTAGTAAAGACGTCTCGTGTGAAGCGAGCACATAATAGCAATCAAGAAAACCAGCGCTAGAAAACTAGTAGGGAAATCTAGCAAGGAACCTCGTGTGCAGCGCGGTCTTCATAAAGAGGTTAAGTTTGGATGTAGGAGGTAATCTCCAAAACTACTCATCCGTTTTCGAAAATTTTCCACCAATATTTAAAGTGAAATATAAAAACTTGTAAACGTGTATGCGATTTTTCCATTTATGTAATAAAAAATGTCTGTCAAAAATTCTATTCGGAGATGCATAGGATAAGGTCGAAGTTAAGATTTAAGAAGTTTTTAAGCATTTTAATAAGTATTCGATGCTTTTAAGAATTTTTGAAAATAAAAATCCTTGACGCTTGAATAAATCGAGCATTTATGAACTAGTCTCGATGCTCGGTGCTCCAAGCTTCGGCGCTTTGCCCAGCTCTGGTTGAAATAAACTTTTTTGTACTGACTGCACCCTTTGTTATTAAGATCGATTTTAAATATACGCAGTTCATTTACTTGAGTTATTTTTCAGATACACGTTTTTCAGAATTATTTCATTGTAAGATGAAAGTGAAGAGCGAGAATGGTCTTTTACAAAATATATACGCTTTGTTTAATTTCATGCTGAATAATCAAAGAAAATATGCCTACCGGTTTGCTCTTTTTTAATGAAACAATATTCATTAAAAAAAATTAACTGACGCATAAAGCATACTTATCTTGTTTTTCTAATTAATTACTAGTGTGACCTGTGCGAATTATTCGCACTAAATAAGTATAATAATTATCACTTTACAAAATTATTTTTTAAATATGATTGCAGGTATTCAATTCGTTTCTAATTTTGCACACTGCTTATAACGTTCTTCTTTTTGTTGTATTACAATATGAAGCTCAGATGACAGATCGAAGAAATATTTTACTAAAATTGTCATATAGAGGCGCAAGTAGCAAAAGCGTTGAGCTAAGCCGTCAGATGGCATCATGCAGCATTGCTGTGACGGTTGTTCAGCGTTGCTCGCTGTTTCAAAATTAAAGCCGTTAGATGGCAGTATGCAGTATTGTGTCTGTTGTATTACAATATGAAGGTCAGATGACAGATCGAAGTGTTGACGTTCTTGCAAAATTAAAGCTGTCAGATAGCAGACGTTGTTCAGCGTTGCTGTATTTTAATTAATTTACAAAAACAAAAGTAATAATAAATTGTTTAGTTGTCGATGTCAGTAGAGCAAGCAATTATCTGTAAAATGATATATAATTTATGTGGAGAAATTGTGTGGTTTTTTCTAAAAAGGGAGGCAAATATCTTTAACCTTAGCGTATTAATATATATGATGTTCGTTATATGTCTTTGACTACAAGGCAAAAGGGCTTATATCCGAATCAGTGTTAAAATCTAGTTAATTATAACTTTATCAGCCAGTTATTCCTTTCACGATTAGATTAGATTCGATAGAGGGTGTGAGGCACGCCACGTACCACACCGCAACCTATACCCGAATTCGTCAATGACTTGTTTACCTATTGAATTGTTTTCCTGAATGTTATAATTAATATAATGGTGGGAATAATTAAGTAAAAATGCAAGGTGAATTCAAGACTCAACTACTTCGGCTTTTGGAGGCTTCTGAAACATAATTTTATGACGAAACATAATTACCTTACTACACTAAAGCTAGTTTATTGAAAGCCGCATTAAAACCTATGTTTGCTAAACAATACAGAAGAATAAATCACTTTGATATAATAAGTGTCGTTGATGTGGAAAAGTTAATTAAAAAACGCAAAGAAGATTCCGATGCCATACTAGTATTGTCCGTTCATAAATGGACAGAACTAGTTTTGTCCAATTGAAAATGCACAAAACTAGTTTTGCTCATTTTATAACACTCAATACCCGTTTAAATGTAAAATTTCGGGTTTGGGCAATATTCGTTGATCAAAACTAATTTTGCTCATTTATTTCGGTTATTGACCGTAACATATCTATTGTGTAGCCCTGATTTGTTTATTCCTGAGCGAGGTTAAGGCTAGAATGGCTCTGGAATCCGTATCCCAAACCTGATCAGACGTTAGGAATGGATTGTTGCAGTGACGGAGTCTTTGTTGCTTTACATTTGCAAAGCAAATGCTCCGATGTTTCAGGAGTTAGTTCCTGAGCGCGTTCAACCAAACAAACAAACAAACTCTTCAGTTTTATATATTAGTATAGTTTTATTTTTAACGAATATCGGTATTTTTATATAAAACACACTTAATTAACGGCATAATAACATGAAACAAATGTGTTTTTGATGCAATGCAAGCATAGTGCTTTTATAGTCTCGAGGGATGATTGTCTTTTATTTTAATGAGTGATAAACAGAACAATAGCGCAGCGAAACAAAAAAAGAGCGGCACTATATAAATAAATGTTTTTATTTTTGATTATTTATTTTGATTTATCTATTACAAAAAATATTTGTATTTAAATAAATATAAAGTAGTAGTCTCGAGGGATGATTGTCTTTTATTTTAATGAGTGATAAACAGAACAATAGCGCAGCGGAACAAAAAAGAGCGGCACTATATAAATAACTGTTTTTATTTTTGATTTATCTATTACAAAAAATATTTGTATTTAAATAAATACAAAGTAGTTATTTCAATGAAGACAATTTTTATTGGTATGAAGAATGCGTATTTCTAATTTGTTTTCTTTTCGTTTTGATTTTCACCCACATTTTGAGTTTGATCCGATGTAATCAAAATCAAACCAAATAAAACCAAAAATGTACCGCACCACCAAAGCAAAGCCGTTGTTTCATCGAAGAATAAATATCCCATCAATGCCTGCAAAATAAATAAACTATTTAAACACATCTGAAACATGTTTTTTTATAATTATTGTGTTTAGAAAAAAAAGTATGTTCGACGCACGACTGGAGTTTACTCCTTAGATACGCTGTGTAATGTATTCCATCTCATTCTTTCGCAGATTAAATCCTACAGATATATGTATGTTTGTCTCTTTTGTATTCCATCTCATTCTTTCGCCCGTTAAATCCTACAGATATATATGTTTGTCTCTTTTGAAGCGAACGAGCGTAACGCCACACTTGATGCGGTGGAGCGTAACGCCTCACCAATTGATTTTACTACTCATAAAATGTCCGTACCGGGCCTTATAACTTAAAATCGTTTTTGACGTGATAACGTCTTATAAATTGATGAATCACCAATCTTATAAATTGATAAAACACCGGCTGCATGTACGAAAAAGTGTAACGTTCCTAACGGTCGTAACGTTCCTAACGTTCGTAACGGTCGTAACGTTCCTAACGTTCGTAACGTTCCGCCTGACCCTGTGCGTGCTTTTCTCGAAAACGGCCCTAACGATTTGGATGAAATTTACTGAAAAGGGATTTTGGGGGGCAAAAAATCGTTTTAGCTAGGTCTCATCTCTCGAAAAAATCCTTTTCTTACAAATTTTATCATTATAAAAATCAATTTTTTGACGTATGAAAATACTTAAATATTGTAAGTAGGTTTTGGAATTTTATATAAACAGTGAAACAATTGTTTTATAAATATTATGACAGCTAATCTTTGAGACTTAAAATAAATACGAAAGAAAGAAAGTTAAAAAAAACAATTATATTATATGGTGAGTAATTTAAATAAATAAAATTAACCTAAATTTGAAGCGAAAGATGCAATATCATAGATACGAATTATTATAATTATTATATAAATTTAGGTTATGTATTACGGAATACGTTATCACGTAAAACTATCGTCCGTAAACCGACTTTACAGACAACCAATTTTTTTTTAAGGAGTAAACTCAAAAAATTAAAAGTGATAATTTTAAATCTGATTCTTACTGAGCATAGATAATTGGTTGCTGCACTGGTGACGGTTGCATTAAGTGAAGATGAAGAAGTCTGCAAGGCTTTCACGAAAAACGTCCAAACTGCCGCATTGAAAAATATCATAAGCGCAAAACAAATGCAGTTCAATACCCAAATATCCTTGAAATAAAATCATTGATTAAAATTTAATTGGTTCAAGAGGACAGCACAATAATGACTCCACCATCTTTATATATTTTATATCCTGTCGATATTTACTAAGCCAAACTTATCATCTTTTAATAGACAAATCAATAAAATATCTATCTATCTATCTATCATGCTCTAGAGCTGTTTAAAATAAAAATATCTTACAATGCTGACATTTTTTTTAATTCGTTTGTAATTTTGTCATCATCTTAAAAAGGTCAAATCTTATTTATGTTTTCAAATAATTTATTTTTATCCAGTTGTGTCAGCTTTCACCGCCAACCTTTTTCCAAATCTTCCTGGTTTTCGGGCTTGTAGGCCATGGCCTTATACACTTTGTCCGCTGCCACACCAATTAGGCCTAGTTTATATGAGAGGCGTTCAACGCGCGTTTACAATTTCTATACAATTGTATAGAACTGTTTATATGATAACGCGCGTTATCATATAAACAGTTCTATACAATTGTATAGAAATTGTAAACGCGCGTTGGGCCAACGCGCGTTGAACGCTCTTCATGTGTGCTAGGCCTTAATGTCTACCGCAGTTGTAGACGAAACTTCAGGTAGAAATATCAATGAAGCATGGCCTGCAAACCCGGAAGCCACTAAGATTTGGAATTTATTTTTTGTTTCAGGTTTGCTCGTTATCTTCTAAAGATACAAATGACTTTTTTTAATTTCGAAATTCTCGTGATTTTACGTAAATAGCTGACAGTTTTGCGAGTAGTCGCTTGAAATAAACAAAAGCGACTCACTATCACCGAGCACTACTGCCACCTACCTCGTAACCGGGGAACCCACTTGACAGTTTTCCAAACAGACTACCGAACGCGCCACAAAAACCAGCTGTTATTGCATAATGTGCGTTATTTTCGAAAATATTCATTTTCGGTTTGTTAATTTATCATATTTCAACGTCACAACTGCAATTACTTTTTATTTGAATTTTTACAAGCGAAAACATTAATATTTGAACTGTTGCAGTGAGGCGACAGCAGCGCTGAACTTAATGTCTTCAAAAGTCACTAGATATTATATTTAATATTTTCTCGTAATTGAGAGTTTTCAATCGAAGTGAATTCTATTTTCATTTATTTAAATTACAACTGAGTTTTTGGAAAAGTCTAAAAGGAAGACGCCATTCTTGGATGTCCTGTTAGCCACAATGTTTACAAAGCGACACATAGGAGTACCATTCTAATAAACAGGTGACCTCTTAATACCAATCCATATTTTTTTTTGTCTGAGAATTTTCAATGGATTCCACACTTCATCTATTTTGATATTTAATCGTATAACTTTGTTTTAACAAAGTTTTTGTAGTACCGGAATTCCCGGAAAATGGGTATCATTTTCAGGTACTGAAGGCGATGAAATTTTCCGGGAATTCCCGAGAAATACAGTACAGCAAATTCCCCTCCGATCGAAATGAAACTTTGGGCATTTGGTGACCTTGGTGGGATATAAAATAATTCAAGAAATTTTTGGCGCAAGTGCCCCAAAACATTTTTTATAGGAGTTTAAAGTTTTTACATTTTTTACTTCGCCCCTGGAAACCCCCTACTCTTACGCAAACACACACATCGTTAAAGCAAAATTCGTATGAATAAGTATAAATTAAAATAGGAAAAACTCTAAACTCCTATAAAATGTTATGAGGCATTTCCGCCAAAAATTTTGAAATTTTGAAAATAACACAATATAATGTGCAACCTTTCAATCTCGTCTATACACGGTCAATTACCTATATTGCACAAACCCAAATATTGCGCAATAATATTGAGCGTCTATGGGCCGCTTTAATCTATAGACGAAACGTCGTACACTAATAAATCTAGCTTTTTGGACACGATATCTAATATATATGTTCCCTAAAGACTTCATAAGCAACAGTCCTTTGTTTTTCAACGATAATAACCTGAAGAAGCAACGTAGCTATACAAACGACAGTTTGCCCACCTGTTAATTAACGCAGTGATCCACTTTATCGAAGCGGTACGACTATAACAGGTAATATTTTTTTTGTGGAGAAAAATGCACTGGCTGAACTTGTGACGGGCAGCTGTGTGCCGTGTTCGTGTAAAATGTGAAACGCCAAAAATTATGTTAAGACTCAAAGTGCGCTGAGCCACAATAAGCAATATTTATAAAATGTGGAAAATTGTTCGCCCATTTTAATAAAATAATAGGTTAATTGTTTTTTATTTTATGCTTTAAAAAACCTTGAGAACCATGACGTGGTCACGCGAAGTGAAAAAACGAGTTTTTTATAATTCGTGAAGTTTAAAAAATATTTTACATCTAAAAAAGGATACATTTTTGGATTATTTTAAGGTAAGCCTATATATTTTATTTTATTGACCTGTGAATCGATTTTTTAATTTGTTTATATGGTTGTTTATTGAAAGAATTCCGGTACAATTTTATTTCATATTTAGGTCAAAGGTTGCAGACGTACAAACTTTGATTTTCGTATTATTTTTAATTATTAAAACTTTATTGGAGGTGACGCTAATGCGATTGAAACTTGTTTTTCGTTAATATGCTAAACAGTCGTGTCATTTTTCTATTTTTAAATTATGAACATATTTGAATTATGCACCGTTCTTCAGTTGTTTCGGTGTGTTTGCCTGTGATTTTTCTAAACGATTCTTGTTTTTACAAACCAAAATACAAAATTTGTATTTATATTTATGAATTGCTTCTACCATGGCGATTTTTGGAAAAACTGTGTTTATTTTTCGGGACTGTACTGGTATTTAAAATTGTCTCATAGTTCTTTTAGTAGTGTAGCTGGAGGATTATTGGTTGTAATAATTGTACAAAAAGAACGGACTGTGATTTTAAACAAATTCAGATATATATTTTAAAAAATATAATCAGAATTGCCTTTCGTTTTGGCATAGCTACTTATATCACTGAAATTTGTGTCCAAAATTGTGTTCAACTTGCGAAATGACCTCTATTATTAGTTCTAAAATTACTGATTTTTGCCCTTTCATATCACAATCACAACAAAAATATCACACAGACATAGGGTCAGCCAGAGCCGGGTATTTATTTTCGTTTTCGAATTTTGAAACAAAACTTTTTACGTTCTCAAATAGTGAAAATTCTCTAACAACAATTCAATCTGCCATCTCTAATAAAGTAGCGCAAAAATGTGTCTGTAGTGTCTAATACGTTCCTAGCTTACGTTTCCGGTAAGACAAAAACTTCGGGGATTCACATAATCATCGCGAATCTATAGTTTCGTTGGAACTAATTCGTATGTTCAACTTACTAAGGCTGTATGAGGTGTACAGTCGCAACAAAAGTATGTCCACAGCGTCAAATTGTATCAAAACATCTATTTTGGTACAATTTGTTATATATAGGAATACATATAAGTACCGTATATGAGTGAGTAACTAGCATAAAAGATATCGTGACAGCGTCACATTTGAATTTCAATTCTATTGGTTAGTTGACAAAAGTAAACGGCGGTTATGATACAAATATTTATAAACTTAATACTTCATGAGTGCTCTGTCATCAAGGGTGAACACTCATTTTATAAAATACTCGGTTTATTTAGTACTTTACGGCAATAATTATTTTTTTCTCGTGATTTTCAACGGTGACAATAGCACAATTTTGAACAGATTTTCTTAGATACATATTCTAAAAAAATCGATTTTTTCTGAGTAGTATGTCTTTGTGTTTTAACGCTATTAAACTATAAACGATTTTCGCATAAGAACTCATGTTAATTTCATAATTATAAAATTTTTAAACGAGTTAGTACCTAAACCGTTCTGAAATCTTGAGTACTTATTCCAGATATATTAAGAAATAATTTGGCAAAATTTCATTCATTTGTCGGTAATAGAGGTACCCCCTAATACATCCTTAATATTTTTTAATAATAAATTGTAAATCCAGTTGATTCTTTCACCAGATCTCATTTTATTTTTTTATCATACACTGGCGGTGCGACCCGGTTTCACCCGAGTGCGATAGATATAATTCTGCAAAATGTATTTCGTTTCTGGCGGCCGGCGTCTAAATTAATATTTCTACCAGATTTGCTTCTGAACTAATAGCTTTAAGCGAATACTATCAGATTTCCCTACTTGGTACTAAAACAGATTTTAAGCAAGACACGTTTAAAAATTTCATTAAAATCGGTTCAGTGGTTTCGGAGATTAGCGCGGACGAACATCGTGAGATTTTTATATATATAAAGATTAGCACACTTAGCTGCTATACTCGAGGAAGGCTACATTAAAAACATGTTAACAGAGGTCGAAGTATTTCCATTTTCTTATTTTTTAAAATAATAAAAATTATCAACTACTTGACTTTTGATTTGATTGTATTGTAATTTTCTGAGCTCGTGTGACGTTTCGATGACATTTCGATAATTTATTCTCGATTTAGTTTCTGAAATCGAGACGAGAAAAATTTATTCGACACGATTTGACATTTGTTTTTATGTTGATTGATCTCTATAGATAAAATAAAAGAAATCAATTTAATTTTGATTGATTTGGACCAGTACAGATCTCATCTGCATATTATGCATTATTGAAATATACATTCTCGAGCAAAATTGAAAGTTCTCACCTAATTCCGCCATTTTTTTTAAGTTAATCCGCTTGTCTTAAATACCATAATATTGATAGATCTACATTAAAAATTGGTTTTGTATTTAAATGTTGTTCCTAACTGTACACTTTCACATGTTTTTAAATGATATTTTTAAACTTTTTCAAGTCTACTTTCATATTTTTTTCTTTATTGAAATTATGTCATTATAAATGATAAAAAGCTATTTAATGATGCATAGAACTAAACACTTTTAAACTTAAAACAAAGATTAACTTAAAACAGCCCCAGAAACAAAATAATTTAATTAACGATTTGTTTTTGTTGTTTAATACAAATCTCAAACTTACCATTGGCATTAGAGTTAAAAAAATAAACGATTTTTTTAGAAATAGATAAGTTATACTAATGTATATGTTACGGTCTATACCCGATTTCGGTCATTGACCGAATTCGGGTATAGACCGTAACATATATAATCTTCTATACGATTGACAAATGTTTTGCAAAATTTCCTCAAATTTACATTTTTAACATAAAACAGAAAAACTTCTCATAATAAAAAAAATGGTTAATTCTGAACGCAATAAATTCCATTATACTTTTTTTTTATTTAATTACTTTTTTCATAATTCATGCATAAATAATAGTAATTGCTGGTAAACAATACTGACATAAATAGCTACATAAGAAAACGTGATGGTCAAACAAAATTTTTTACTGTCCACAAAATATTCTCAGGCATCAGTGCGCGCAGGGCAAGACTATCACACTTTCGGCCATTGTGGTGTAATATACTACTAACACTCCACTACATAACCGACTGAATAGCGCGCAATTTAAAAAAGAAAGTCATGCTGCCGCACGCTATATTATTTCCAAATAATTAGGCTTTTGAAAAAAAAATAATTATCGATTTTTTTATTGTATTTTAAAACTTTATTATAAATAATATTGATAATCGATGCGAAAAACTTTCAAAAAACTTTTTTAAATTAATTATAAGCAATTTAAAATTGATAAAATATTTTTAAAAATCATGTGACTGCAAACGCACTAAAATTGTTTTTGACAGTTGTGACGTCATAATGTTAAAATGTATGTACGCAGTATACTATCAATGGCTTCTTTATGTATTATTATAATAATATAAATTATCATTATGACGTCACATTATGTTCGGGAAATGTCGGCGCGTTCTCGGAACTGGGTACAAAAATTTATTTTTAATTTGATATAACTTTTGAATTATAACGAAAATAAAAAAAGAAAAATAGTTTTGTTATAAAACTTATATACGGTCATTCAAAAGCCCAATTGTGGTTTATTTGAATTAATTAAAGCAGATTAAATTTTGAATTTCTAGCCACCCGATTTTATCGTCTGTTGTCATGTGATTTTTTTCTCACTTATATCGTTTTAAAAGAATTTCTAAGCAGACTTAATAGCATATGTTAATGTTTAACAACATACTTGAGTTAAGTTTTAATTTGCGTTTTACGGTTAAACAATGACAGCGATAATATCGCGAAAAATCATAAACACGATATAAAAATAAATGTCTACTATTTTGTTATAAGGAAAACGCTGCAACTTTTATAGCCGAATACTATTTTTTGCGAACATAAAATTGTACAAAAAAACATGAGTGTGTGTAATCTTTACGCGGGGCTCTTTTAATTTGTTTTTACCACTTTCACTTTTTGGGAAAATTCACTCACAAATTAACTGACTCGTAAATTAAACTACTTGTTATTAAATTTAATTTGATGCGAAATCAATAAAATACGGGATAGAACTCTTTAAATGTGATAATAACTTGAAAGAACTTCAAAATAACACGCAGCACAACATAAACGTAGGTAGTTTACAGACGAAGTGACGTCACGCCGGAATCCAACATGGCGAACAGCGTTTTAGACTTTTGAAGAACAGATTAAAAAATACAATTCTTAAAATTGAATCATAAAATTTATATTGCATTATTATGAATGGAATCAACATTTTTCGTTTGTTTTCTACAAAATCTATCACGCATTATTAGATTTTTTCTTACATGGTGCAAAATACCCTATTCTGAAAGTGCATCTTTCCCCTACTTACACTTTGTTGCATGGACATAATATTTTAATTTATATCAATTTGCAACCAATTATAAAATAATTAGTGTAATCTGCTTAAAATTAAGTACATACATGTGATATCTAAATATCCACCTACCCATGTTTGCAAAGAATCGAGATTTCTATTGTAAAACACAGTGTTTGCGATAAACAGATAATGTCATTATGTGTAATCTAATGTACCTACGTTTCAGGGCTTCTAATATCACTTTAACGTTTCGACCGACGTTCCATCTTTTGACGTGATAACGTCTTATAAATTGATGAATCACCAATATTATAAATTGATAAAACACTGGCTGCATGTACGAAAAAGTGTAACGTAACGTTCCTAACGTTCGTAACGCGTAACGCATAACGCGTAACGTTCCGCCTGACCCTGTGCGTGCTTTTTGCTAATTTCTCGCTCAATTTAAATCAGATCGGTTTGAAACCAGTCTTAAACGAAAGAGGAGAACATTTTACATAGATTTCGTATTTTCGTATAACAGAATTTGCCTAAACAGTTTTTTTATACAAATTTATATAGAAAAATATTTTATACAAATTTATATAGAAAAATAGCTGTATAAATGCAATGTTGTCTAATGCATGGCGCGACGCGGTCGGTTGTCTTTGTTTGCCGTACATGGAAATTAGAAGCAAACGTATGTCTTGTCTTAACATGAAAACGGCTGCATTTCTAATGTTTAATTCAATTTTTTGACATTAGTATATTGTGAAATGCAACGCCTTCTAAGTTAAGTATTGGAATAACTAATTATTATTAGAACATAATACTTTGTAAGTTGCAAACGTCACTTTTGACATTTCTTATCATTCCGACACCAAGGATAAGCGGATTGAAACCAAATTTTGGGAGGTTTAGGTTATGTATTACGGAATACGTTATCACGTAAAACTATCGTCCGTAAACCGACTTTACAGACAACCAATTTTTTTTTTTATATAAGGATTTTTTGGCCTTTGTTTGCACAATCAGCCATCATCGGTAAAATATATTTAACGTTCCATCGATACATTAAAGTACAGTTTTACGTATAGCAATCAATTTTTAGGGACATCAATATCAATCCATCCAGGTTTCCTAAGATCGATACTGTAATATGACGTCACAAAAAACGAATGCATACAGGTGAACTTTTAAATCCCGAACACCCTTTTATCTCGTAGAAAAAAATACAGGAAAACAATAGCTAAATAATGCATGTGTTGATAGAAAGAATTATTATCACTTATAGCTTCGTGTAATTATTGTGTATATTTTTAACCCTGAATACGTCATCGGTTACTTAAATACGGCTCTATCAGAATATTTATATTTCAAATTTGTCACGATAAAATTAATATATCATTGATAAGATTACCTATTGTATTTTGAAAGGTAATTTAATTTCAAATGACAAATATTCATTTTTTTTTTCATATAATATAGTAAAAATATGTTAGACAGCAGATTTTTTAAATGACTTACAAAAAAAAATCTTTGCTAAGTAAAATTTGTGAGGGATGCTGTTTGTTTCAATTTTTTATAAGTGAGTTATTTTATAGAAAATTAGGTAGTTTGCTGATAGTGGAAAAATGGCTCATTATTGTGACTAAGAAGTGGCTAAAATTGTCGTTTTCGAATTATTTAATAATTATGCATCAATAATCGGTTTTGTGGCGGTTGATAATCTATATATACTAATATATATAAAGCTAAAGAGTTTGTTTGTTTGTTTGTTTGGTTGGTTGAACGCGCTAATCTCAGGAACTACTGGTTCGAATTGAAATTTTTTTGTTGGATAGCCCATTTATCGAGTAAGGCTATAGGCTATATAATATCACGCTATACGACCAATAGGAGCGGAGCATCAACGAAAAATGTTGCAAAATATAACTCAAAATTTGTCCGTTCGACAAAAACTTCTGAACGGTAACTCCGAGCATCATGAAATTTGGACACAACATTCATCTCGGTAAACTAAGATGAATGTGCGTACTCATGTCTCTCCTCCCATTCGTTCATTTGCACCCGGGTGAAACCGGGCGGAACCGCTAGTACTAATATATAAAGCTGAAAAATTTGTTTGTTTGGTTGAACGCGCTAATATCTCAGAAACTACTGGTTCGAATTGAAAAAAATTGTTTGATAGTGTCTTTATCAAAGAAGGCTATATAATATTATGCTACGACCAATAGGAGCGGAGCATCAATGAAAAATGTACCTCAAAATTTGTCCGTTCGACAAAAACTTTTGAACGGTAACCCCGATCATCGTGAAATTTGGACAGAAAATTCATCTCGGTTAACTAAGATAAACGTGCGTACTCTCATGTCCCTCCTCCCATTCCTTTGCTACCTTTTTTACCCACGACGGAACGGAGCAGGTATATGAGTTTAACCTGAGAGATTGTTTGTTTGTTTGTTTGTATGTGTGTTTGTGCACTTGGTCAATGTCGCCATTTATCTGGAAAACAGTTTGATCAATTCAGATGCGGTTTTCTGTAAAGGGTTTGTAATTCATCTGAGATGGTTCTTAGATAGATATTATCTTTGTTGAAATTGGCTTGACACGCTGTCTATAGATTATTCTAGACGGCCAATGTCGAGCTTCTATAATCTACATTCTATAACCTCTCTCTCTCTCCGTCTTCTAGGCAGCCCAGTTCGCGAATCTAAATCATTCCAAATGGAGCACTCGGATCTGGTGGCGGAAATGCCACGAGTCGAGCAGCTGAGCACCCAAGAACGGCTGCAGTTGGCGAGACGTCGACGCGTTCAGCAACTCAAAGGCTGGGCGCAACGCGAAAGAGAATGGCTCAGGCATCGGCCGCCTTCGGGATTGGCCGGCCATAACAACAAAAGAAACATTTACTTCAGCGATAACGTTGTACTACTCGAGGCAGCCGCTAGAAATGACATTGACGAAGGTGAAGGTGATAAAAGTTTTTACATTACAATCGGGATGATGAACCAAACTATTAACAAGAACGTAAACTATTCAAAAGCGTAAATTTCACATTCAAAGTAGTGATGTGCCGGTTTATCCGTATCTGCGGATATCCGAGGGAGAAGAAGATCCGTATCCGTTAGTTTTCGGCGGATCTTTTACCTTATTAATTTTCAATCCATAGATGAAATTTTATATACAGGGTGTCCCATTAAGAATGGGACATAGAACAATCGCAGATTCTCCAATTCAAAATAAAACGATTAAGCGAAATATGCTTAGATAAAATGTTACTCGCTCTACCAGTGGCGTACGGCAGGAGTAAGTAATGCTTGTACCCCTTCTAAATGTTACGCCGCTGTCTAAATTTTAATTTTGACTATAATTTTAATTTTTTTGATATTTTCTAAGTCAATAATGTACACTTGTTAGTTTGTTGTAATGTCATTGGTTTTCGAGATATTCGCAGTTAAAGATAGACAGACATGTACTTTTTATTTGTATTATTATTAATAATATTTATTTTTACAATTTTGTCTTAAAAAAACTGCGAATATCTCGAAAACCAATGACTTTACAACAAACTAACAAGTGTACATTATTGACTTAGAAAATATCAAAAAAATTAAAATTATAGTCAAAATTAAAATTTAGACAGCGGCGTAACATTTAGAAGGGGTACAAGCGTTACTTACTCCTGCCGTACGCCACTGGTAGAGCGTACTGAACTAATTTTTTTATTGTTAGGTGCATTTTATGATATTTAACAAGTGTGCCGATTTGAGTAAAATTATACGGTGTATTAAAAAAATATGGACATTAATAATTTTTCAGTTTTCAACTTCAACACCCCGTATTTCGGAAACGAGTAACATTTTATCTAAGCATATTTCGCTTAATCGTTTTATTTTGAATTGGAGAATCTGCGGTTGTTCTATGTCCCATTCTTAATGGGACACCCTGTATATAGGTGATTAGGTAATAATGAAAAACTGTTAAATTCCATTCAGATTATTTTTTATTTTTTAAAATCGTATTTGGCACCTTTATATTGCAAACATTTATCGTAGTGAGTACCATACCAATAGTACATAACTCAAAGGTACTAAAAAACTATCTTTATAATGAGATATTGCACATCGATCTTTGGAAAGAGACAATCTGTTATGAGAGTTAACTCTTAAAGGGGTCAATAACTTTTTCCCATAACAGATAGTCTCTTTCCAAAGGTCGATGTGCAACATTTACCGCCGCGTACTCTAAGAAAGTTAAGATCCGTATCCGCGGAACTTGAAACCAAATATCCGTATTCAGATCTGTATCCGCGGATATACATTTTTAACTATCCGGCACATCACTAACTCAAAGATGACAAATTATCATCCAATTTTGGTTATGTTAGTGCTAGACTGTTCTGTCATTAGCAATATGCAATTACTTTGATATGACTAAAGGCTACGAGTTTCACTTCCCAGTATTTCTGGTGGAAGAAGTTCTTGATGTATAGAAGATAACCTACTTCATTTCTTTATATTTTAATGTCGATTAGTCCATCTGGATTGAGTGTCTATAAAAATATCAAATTAATCTCACTGTCATCCAAATGGGGAAATGAACCGAATAAATAACTACTTAGGTTCGGTGAACAAGGCCATTAGAGAATTTTCTCGCTTACCCAGTTCTCACTCACTCAGGTTTGATTGTATTTAATTTATTACTTATATGTTACGGTTTTGGATGACAGTAGGCTTTAATCGGATGACTTTGTCTGCGTGAACAAAAGTTGTGCAGTCTTCTATACATCTAAATTGATGTTTCGATTTTATTGGTATTGCTTTTCAGTTCATGAATGGTTCAGATTCTTTCGCATGAATTAATATCAAATTAGTTAGGTATTGGAATTACGCATATTATAGACATTTCTTTTTTGTACAGTTCGAAGACTGCTAATGAAAGGTGTGGATCCTGATTCAACAAACGAGGATGGTTTGACAGCATTGCATCAATGCTGCATAGACGATAATTTAGATATGCTAACGCTTTTATTAGAATACGGTGCTAACGTAAATGCCGAAGATAGTGAAAAGTGGACACCGCTTCATGCTGCCGCAACGTGCGGTCATCTGAGACTTGTCAAAGTACTCATTGCGAGAGGAGCGCATCTGCTTGCGGTCAATGCGGACGGTAAGATCAGTATTTTAACTCCATGGCTTCAATAAGGTTTTACTGTAGCTATTGCATTTTATCGGTAAAAATAATTGGCTAAGTATTTAACTGGGCGACAAATTAACCTGATTAAAAAAAGCATTAAAGCGGGTAGCAAAAATAGTTGGTTGGCAGCTGCTGAGGAGGATAGTATTAAGTAAAAAAGAGCAGCTTTGTTTTAATTTAAATTGGCATCGAGTTTTTGTTTTGGCAACTGAATTTATTGTTAAGCGGAAACTTGACGGCGGATAAAAAATAGAAAATGGGCATTCCTCAATGATGCAATTAAGATTCTGTCATATCTTTAAAGTTATAATCAAATAATTAACAAAGAAACAACTTTCAGAACCGCAATATAAAAAATAAGAGTCCATGTAAATACAAATTCCAATTTATACGAATATTCACAATATTTTAATGGCGTGTTTTGGTTAAACTCAATTTCACTGTATTCTGATCATTTTGATATATGGACAAAATTGATGTCTTCAGCATAAAGTAGTGTTGATCCAATAGAATGTTACGATGAAGGAAGGTTTTGATTGGTATTATTTATTTATTTATT
Source organism: Xanthostigma xanthostigma (assembly GCA_963575645.1). Classification (NCBI taxonomy): domain Eukaryota; kingdom Metazoa; phylum Arthropoda; class Insecta; order Raphidioptera; family Raphidiidae; genus Xanthostigma; species Xanthostigma xanthostigma. The sequence goes on from OY754474.1 coordinate 23,954,682, forward strand.
TATGATCCTCAACCAAAACCTTCCTCCATCGTAAACGGAGAAAAGTTCGCTTTAATTGTCATCAAAATCTTCATTGTTGAGGATTTGATGAAATGATTATTGAAAGTTATCAATAATTATAGTGTTCAAACCTACAACAAAATAATTTGTCCTTGCAAAGTATTTTGGAAGCAGGTCTTCATCAAGTACCCTTGCATGTAACCAGCTTGCTGGTGCTTCATTAAAGTGGAGAGTCCCAAACATTGGAAGCAAATATGTGCCAAGTGCTGTTGGGCCAGGCTTGTGTGTCGTATTGTAGTATTAATTAAAAAGTATGTTGTAGGTAACATGCCATACGATATATGCGAGGATGAAAGTACATTAGATTACATTGAAAGTGAAATGGCTCGAAGAGGGGTGACTCAACAACTGATTGACTCAACAAGAGCGCATACTGAGCAAACAATGTTGCAGGATTTGAAAACGATTGCAGCCGAGGGCGGCGACTTGGAAAGACATGATCACCAAGGCGCTACTCCTGTAAGTGTTGATATTTAGCTATTCCGAACCCAAAGGAATGGTGAGACCTCTGGTGAGAAATGCGCCGAACTGTTTTTGACAGGTAAACTATGGAGGCATAAGGTAAACATTGACTTAGACAGCACGATGGGGGCTAGGTTAGCCTCCATCATGCTTTTTTAAATCAATGTTTACCTGTCAAAAATCCCCGTTAGGACAGTTCGGCGCATTTCTCATCAGAGGTCTCACTATTCCTTTGGGTTCCGAATACGCGTACTGTTAGCAAATCTGAGTTGAGAGAGTGACCTTAAGGTCGCTGCACAAGAGGTTGATTTTGCCGCTAGATTCCTTGCTAGATTTGGCTGCCTGGTTTCGTGATGACTTTTGTGTGTTCGCTTCACACGATGCGAGTATTGAAGCTGGCTTTGAACAGAACACACGCTATGACGCCGTGTTTGTTTGTGGGCGTTTGCCCATGTAACAAGATACTGTTTTCTGATTAGTTCTTGCTCAAAACAGGCACGAAAAATATTTTGAAATCGATCTTGTGATCACGCATGCGAGCCCGCAGTGACGTCATTTCCATCTTCGTAGCCAGTGCCCCAGCTAGCACAAGTCCCAGCAGTGATTGCAGCGGCAAAACCAGCGTCGTGTGCAGCGCTCTTTAGATTCATATAAGAAAAGCACCATAGAATCTACCCTGGCCAAAAAAAAATAATTCCAACCAATTGGGCAGAAGGACCATTCCAACTTCAAAAATATTGACATTTTACATATTATAATAAAGAAAATGATTACATAATATATTGTCACTAATGTAAAAATTAATAAGATCTGCTTGTCAGCTACCTAACTAATTTCTTTTTGACAGATCTATAGAACAAAATTACAGCTAATTTTTTTTAATTTTTAAAATATTTTCGAATCTACACAGTTTAGAAAAACAAATCTAGAAAACTTTCTTGTAATAATAAATAGAATAATAAACCGTTATGTAAAATGTACCTTTTTAAAAAACAACGTATTCACAACGCACAGACTTTTTCCAAAAATATGTTTTTTAATTTCGGGTGATCTCAAAACGAAAAAATGTTGTTAGATTTTGAAAAGTGAGTTAATATCTTAATTAGTACCATTCCCCACTTATGGTGTTGGAATTGAACAAACCGCGCATCTACTCCCATAGAATTGTACAGTTTATCAGCTCAGATTTTCTGAGAAGACAATAATTGAGACTATGGTTACAAAATGCATGTTTATTTTCAGTTGCACATAGCATCCGCAAATGGTTATATCAGTGTGGTTGAATTTTTGTTGGATCAACACGTCAGTACAGACGTCAAAGACAACGATGATTGGCAGCCAGCTCACGCTGCTGCTTGTTGGGGCCACGTAAGTAAGCCAGAATATTTCAATTTTTGAAGTTCTCAAGTTTTTATCTGAAAACTGGTCGAAGTATTGTATGTTGAAATTATTACCAAAACTTGTAATAATCTGTAAATTTTATTGTAGCTCGAAGTTCTTGAATTATTAGTACAAAATGGAGCTGACCTCAATGCCAAAAATAAGCACGATGAAACTCCGGCAGGTAAGCATTTGATTATATATAATATATTGTCGCCTTACGGGATTTGGTTCTCAGTTAAATTGATCGAAAATTGTTTTATTTTATAGTTTAAAGGTCACTAAGAAAAAGTGTCCATGGGCGCATAACCTATAAACCAATAGATGTTTAGGCACAGATATGTTTAGACACCGTCTCCGAGTTATTATTGTGATAAAATGGTGTAGATAGATATTGTAGATTATGAAGGCTCAACAATAAATTTTGTTATATATAGATATTTGTGAAGATCCAGAAATTAGAGAACGAATTATTCAGCTGAGATTTGAACAAGAATCCAGACGAAGAGAAGAGGCCGCAAGAGGAGCCGGCGGACGGGGTAGTAGAGCTGTGCGAAGGTCACAGAGCAACACGAGAGCGCAGTCGGTAAGGCGGACATCTTTGAGAGACAAAACACTCACGACCAAAAAAGATGCCGTTGAAGAACACAGACTGCGGATACAAGCTCAAAAGGTACTGAGACTAATAATTTTTGAAGTGAAAACTTCTTTAGCGGCGTTGTACACTTTTTTTGTAATGGGTAAAAAATGTTAAACTCGCGTCAGGACACGTAACCTGATCGAAAATTCGTAAGACGTTAATATTCAAGTTTTCACTTCTGCCGGCACTCCCGGAGTGCAATTTTTTACACTTTTGACACTATTGCGTTTGTTATACGAAAGTGTAAGTTACACTGACTTGTTTGGTATTTCAGTTTCGACTCTTGCGCCGGGGAACATTGTCAAGTGTAGATCACGAGATAGACAAGGGTGTAGATATTTTGTTCTAAGTTTTATTTTTTAGTTAGGTATTCGTTATAACAAAATAAAATAAGACACCTTGATATTATGGTATGATAAAATTATGCGGGATACAAGGCTAAATATAAAAACAATTTTTATTCACTAGAACGTCATTTAATCGTCAACGTTTCGGCAGAAATTCATGCCTTCTTCAGGACCTTGAAAATGTTTAGTAAAAAGTCATAAAATTAAAATTAAAAACATAAAATAATTTAAAAACATTATTATCAAACATTTAAAACTTTTTTAAAAACTAAAATTCATAAATAATAAAAATAATCCTTGTCATATCGTTTGTTAAGAAGCTTCGCGGTTTAAAACAATACTAATAACAAGGCAGGTCAATTCCGATCTATTCTCTATACTATATTTACGTGTTTTCTAGTATTAAAAAACTAAAATAATTTATACAAGTCGTCTGACCTACGTTCAAAGAATATCTCTGCCACATTTCATTAAAATCGGTTCTCATATTTCGTCGTAAATATCGTAACAGACGTGCAGATAAACAGCACGAAATGCCAAACGGTTAAATGAGGTCGTCCCACATACTTTTTTGTTGGAATCTACATTACAAAATTATGAAACAATTTTAGAAGTTTTCGAAAGCTCTTTCTATAATTAAATCCCAAAAGCGTGTAATTTGTAATTTTTAAACAAACTGAAATCGCACTTCTATAGATAAAGAAGTGTGACTGCGGTATCATATTCATAGCGTTTAAAAAAAATATGTATTACTTTAATTCTCGTTGCCATATTAAAAGAAACGAAAAATTCCGTTTACAATATTTGTTTATGAACGAGGAATAAACTGCACTGTTCAAAATTATCAAAACATTTAGGGACGACCCTATTAATATGTTATTCCCCTAACCTCAAATATTACGCCGCCTGTATTCAAATAATCGGTATAAAACACGTGGCATTGTTTATTTTAAATACTTAATTATAATCGTAATCCATTGTGAATATTAATAAATTATGTTCGTATAATTAATTATTATTATGAATTAATTTATTTTAATAAAAATTATACAAGAATTGACCACAGTTGACAGATTTTACGTAATTATTTTTGTGTTCATTTTTATACAGCAAATGAATAATAGTTTCAAAATCAACTTTCTGCTAGCCGTTGTAAAATTTTGCATAGTTTTAAGCAATACGTCTGCGGCTGGACGACAAAAGCGCTTATGTCGACTTTGTGGTATTATAAATGAATTTGATAATCCAGTTCTTCAGACTGCACCGAAATATTCCCGTAAAAGTCGAGTCATCAATGTGACTTAAATATAAATATACCTATTTAAAATGGTGTTTAGCGTCTATAATCTATCCAAAATGGTGAAGTGTAACTAAATGAATAAATTTCGTTCGATTTGACTCGTTCCTCGCGACATGTGATCAGCGACGATGTTTCTTTTATTATTGAGAAAAATGAAGAATTCGATCTTTGATATAATCTTATTTCAAACGCTTAAGTTTAAAATCATTGTCTGCTGAAACGACTGTGTTCTGCGAAACAATCTTTGTCTGACGAAGCCACTGTGTTCTGCGAAACAATCCTTGTCTGACGAAGCCACTACGTTGTGCAAAATAAAGTTCTTAAAATGTGTTTTATGTCCAAAACGTACAATTTTATTTTTCCACGAGCGCTTTTTTCCTTTTTCCTGCTAAGTTTAATTGGCGCAAACTGACTTTACGAAAATTATTATTTAATGTTATTTAAGTGATGTTTATCTCCATAATTAAACAAGCATGTGTTTCATTTCTCTATTTATTGTAAATTATGAAAATAGCTATTAATTTATTGAAAGTTAGAGAATCACTCGAGCGATTACGAAGATATGAAAGTTACATTATTTGTATTACATATTTCCTGAATTCTATTTATCAAAGGTTGCCATAATTTATGTAAAGAAAATAGAAATCATTATTAATGCTTAAATTCTTTTGCAGAATTCTTTAATGTTTATTACGTTTTTAAAAAGTCTAATGCAGAAGCAACACATTAAATTAATTGTTAATAGCTCCGCTCGTTTGTTTCTGGAGATAGTGTTTTGTTCCCTCCTCTTCGAAGACTTTAATTTGTTTTATGTATTCACTTGTTCTTCAAAGCTTGGACGGTGTGTTTACATCTTTTGTTTTTGTAGTTTTAATGGCTGAATCGTAGTGTTTTGTTTTCTTTTCTTCAAAGACTTTTCACATTCATTTGTTCTTCCATGCTTGAACTGTGATCTTTAGTCGTTAATAAATATAGTTTTGAGTGTTAATTGTGTTGTGGAACTTATTTATTTGTTTAAATAAACAGTGTGTTAATTTTCTTGTTTTGTACGTTGACTGGAATAATTTTCAGAAATGCGTCAAAAGAAGTCTGAAATTATCTTACTTGCTTATCGAGTACGTTTCTGGGTTTGTTTATATATTCTATTTTTTTAATTTGCAGTTTTTATGCATATATTAGATAAGTCAATACTAACGATTGCAATTAGGAAATATCTGCACATTCAAAAGTTTTTACTATTAAGTTTATCCACCGACTTCCAAAAAGAAGAAAGCTAAAAAGCTTACTGTGTTTGTGATAATGATAATAATCATTAATTCAATAAATAATTTGAATAATCATTAATATTAACTATTTTTTACTATACCATAAGTGCTCAGTTGTTAAAGAAAAAGTATTACGCATTTATGATAATAAATCAATTTTTGTGGGCCCTTGGCACCTTGGGCCTCAGGGCTTAAGCTAACCCCTGCTGGTTATTCTTTATTTATTCTTTTTTATTATTTCACTGAGAATAGTAGTAGAAACAAATAGAACACAACCATACTCTCTTCTCCTCACTCGTTTGTGGCCAATCTCTATCTGTCTCAACCATAGATATATATATTTAATAGATTGCGGATTCACTAGCGCCTCCTGTACCTTTTAGAAGCCATTTTGTACGTGGAAAACGCCGTAAAAAGCGCGCGAGATTCAAAAATATTAATTATTTAATAATATGATTTTATTGAGAAAAACGACAAAACTCACAGTAAACAGTGATATTTCGCTCCAAAACCTATTTTTATACTGAAACGTTTCAAAAATTACAAAATTGAGCATAAATATAATGTAAAAGCTTAGAACATTTTACATTGTCAATTTGGCATCAAGGTTGACAAGCATTGATGCCAATCTGACAATGTAAAATGTTCTAAGCTTTTATATTATATTTATGCTCAGTTTTGTAATTTTTGAAACATTTCAATATAAAAATAGGTTTTGGAGCGAAATATCACTGTTTACTGCGAGTTTTATTGTTTTTCCATTAACATCATATTATAGAATATTTAATCTTTTTTAATCCCGCGCGCTTTTTACGGCGTTTTCAACGTACAAAATGGCTTCTATTTGGAACTATTCCGCACAATGCTCAAGGATAGGCATCCGATATCTATTAATATATGTATATATCTATGGTCTCAACAACCATACTCTACCCTTCTCACTAATGCGACTGAAACCTACTAACTGTCTGCTTTTTTGCAGGGTTACAACCCCGAAAACAATCTAAACAACACCGCATCTCAACCAAACTCGTTGCAGTCAGCCGCCAACGACCAAATAATACCAACCAACGGCACACTGTCACCAACCCTGAAAAGTCCAACAAAACAAATGAACGGCGACATAAACAACCTTGCGCTTGTTTTGCCGAGCGGCGATCGAGATGCCCCTGACGGCAAAGATAACACTGACGTGTCGTTGATGATCGACGAACAAAAGAACAATGAAATAAATAATAGTGATTTGCCGACAGAAACAGTTTGCACGGCCGATAATAACGGCAAAATAAACGTGACAGTGACGGTCACAATTAATGCGGGCACTCTGGCCGATTTGAAAAAACAACGGGCGCAAATTAGAAACAGCAGCCCGGATAATATCAATAGTTTACCGGTTTCGCCAGTCAGTACAACGAGTAATAATTCCACGGAATTAAGTATTGCCGATCCTGCAATTAATAGTAATAATGTACATAAATTTAGTGGGAATACCGGCGAAGTTGTCGGAGATCACACGTCGAAACGTTGCTGCGTCATACAGTAATTTTTTTTTAATTGAATACGAATCTTTAATGCCTTTGCAATATGTTTTGTGACGATGATATTTTTTATACAGCAGTCATACAAAGTTTATAAAGTCAGCTAACTTTGCCGCTACAAGCTAATTGCAAAACGTGAGCTCTTAATTTTTTGTTTTTCTTATTTGTAACCGCATCTACAAAGGACCCCGCACAAACTTTATGGGATTTGGTCTAGTCTAATAGATTTTTAGCTACACGTATGTTTAGCGAGATTTTAGATATAGGGATATCTATTGAATTCACAAACTTGTTCCATGTTCAACTTTTGTGCTTTCTTTTTTGAAATAGAAAAATAATCGAAAACTAGGTAATGTTGGAAGGTGTCACCCTGTATAAAATAAATTCAGCGCGCTCGAAAACATATTTCTAGAACTTAGAATTTTTTAAGATTGTGAATTCAATAGATATCTATATATCTAAAATCTCGCAAAACATATCTCCCTAGCACGCTTGGAACCTAGCAGCGAATTCAGAGGTCAAACATGCCTTGTGTGTAGCGGCCTTCACGCTGTTGGTAGCTACATTTGATGATCTACAAGTAACTTAATCGCACAGTCGTCATACAAAAAGTAACATGTGTACGATCTATTCCATGTACTTAGGTCGCTTTAATTATGAATTAGAGAAAAATGTTTTCGATGTGTTTTAACTTTATACGCTATTCTACTATAACGACCATAGTCTCGTCACAAAATCAAAAACTAGCAAGGCATTCAAAGTTTTAAAAGCATTTCATAAACTTGTACCAAAACGTATTACTTTTTTTGAAAATAATAACTGCGATTTATTTGCGTGTTATATTTTTTGTGCGTATATTGATAAAAAAATATTGCAGCATAGTTTCTACACTTTTCAATTTCTCTGTGATGAATATTTTTTTCGATAATTTTTTGAATGGAAAAATTATTTTTGTAATTTTTTTGTACTATTACTTCAAAACTTTTTACTTGAAAGAAGTTTGAAAATAATTGAACTGAAAGTAATTTTGTTCATTAATTTATTTTTTATGTATAAACGTGCTCAGAAAATTGTAATATTTCTGCCTTATTTTAGAGACAATTTTATATAATTTTTTTCGCTTGTAAATATTCTGAAACGAAATCTAAAAATTGTGTATTAAACTTCCACTGATTTATTTATTATAAGAATTATTATATGAGGTAAACATGGCTGCCATATAAAATTTAAAAAATTGTTTAAACTCTTTAAATTTAACCTAACAAATGTTTTGGACTTTTTATTTATTAATCAATTTAAATGTGTTTTTTTTCAATAATTGATTGAAGTCTGGGTGTAATTTCTATGAAATATATTTTTTTAAATTATCGTGACATATTTTTTTGGATTTTCTACATTCGTTATTTAAATAGTTCTTCTTTCAAAAAACGGTTTAACTGAATTTGAATTTAAGCCTTGGTTTATCGAAACTGTTCATAATGAAAAAAAATCACAGCTGCAAATGTATTACCCACCAGCTTGAATCAGCTGATGGTCTCAGTTGTGTAGCGTCTATAATCTACAATTCGTTCATTGAATCAGCTGTGCCTGCTAAGAACATGGCGGTCGCAGCATGTATGCGCGCAGTGGGTTTTATCGTATACTTCATACTCCTATATCGCTAGTTCCCATAAGTGGAAGTGTTGCCCAGCAAGAGAGACAGCAACTGCATATTTCCATCTCACTTATTTATACTCGATCCATTTTGCGCATGCGTTGCAACTGTAGCGGAGAAGTTGCTAGTGTAGTGTTCCATTCTCGGACATGCGCATAACATTTGAGGTCCAAATGACGGAGACAGACATATGTACGTCTGCACCGTTGGGTCGTCATCCTACTAGCGATATAGGAGTACTAAGTATATGGGTTTTAATCTTTGATGAATTCTGTTTTTTATGCTGTGATTTTGCAGAAAAAATGTTTCTATTGAAAAATGCAAGGTGGGTCAGAAAAAAGGCACGTGTCGCCGAAGTGAAACTTCTTATGTATGTATAACTTACTTTTGCAATTCATTTGATTTGATTTTTATTTTCCGTTGTACATGTTTTTAACAGCTGTTGATATTCCTTCGTCGTCAATAATTTTCCGTTTCACTCATTTTACCCCCCAAAATAGGCGAGGTGTCGCAAAAGAAGTTTCACTTAAAAAACTATTGCGTTATTTTAAACTTGTAACAGTATTATTTGAAAACATTCCAGAATTATTTTGAAACCTGTATTTTTTGTATTCTTTTTTATAAATCCGTGACAACAAGACAAAACCACTATGTCGAATTATTGGTAAAATTTTATGCATCTTTGGAATAACTTTTTACAACGCTGATATTAAAAAAATTAACCAATGATATATAAATTCGAAATTTTGTGCATTTCAAAAATTACTAAAATTCTGCTTACGTTATGGAGTACCCTCCATAGCTTACGTAATACTTGAATGGCCCCTAACTACAGTTGAACTAGGCGATTATCACGCCATCTTTTTTTTTACCGAGCATTTGACATACGCCATTTTGTCTTCGAGTCACAGAAACAATGTAAATAATATATTAGGCTTGTAATTTTCTAGTGATCTATATAAGAATAATTTGAGAATGTGAATTTTCATGTAAAAATAATGGAATACTATTTTTTTACATTTCGCTTTAATAATTTCGCTGTCCCTTGAAGTCCAATTATTTCTCAGGGGTGTCCGTATGTTTATTTGTCTATTCAGTTATCGTAATCTATCGGGTATTAGGTATGCGCTTTTTTGTAAATAAAATATATATTCAATGTCCAGTGTATATTTATATCGAGTGCGCGTTGATAGGGTTCCGTACCATTCCGTTTTCCGTGGGAACTTCAAGACTTAAGATTTTCGTTTGGGTTTTCCTGTAAACCAGGCGTGTCAGACTGATTTTTTAAGGGGCCGTTTATTCCCCGAGCGCGCTCGCCGAGAAATTAGGTAAAGCGAGCGTCTACGAATTTGTCTGCGTACACACTCGGCGTGGCTCGACATCACTGTCCATTTAAACGGCGCAGTTAAATGGATCTGGACCATAAGAGATATTTTTTTTATTTTTCAATTCTGAAATTGGCCACTCAATCTCAATCAGATGGTATAGTTACACCACTGCCTTAAATTCCCTTTTGACGTGATAACGTCTTATAAATTGATGAATCACCAATCTTATAAATTGATAAAACACCGGCTGCATGTTCGAAAAAGTGTAACGTTCGTAACGCGTAACGTTCCTAACGCGTAACGTTCCGCCTGACCCTGTGCGTGCTTTTTGCTAATTTCTCGCTCAATTTAAATCAGATCGGTTTGAAACCAGTCTTAAACGAAAGAGGAGAACATTTTACATAGATTTTAACATTTTAACAGAATTTGCCTAAACAGTTTTTTTTTACAAATTTATATAGAAAAATAGCTGTATAAATGCAACATGAAAACGGCTGAATTTCTAATGTTTAATTCAATTTTTTGACATTAGTATTTTGTGAAATGCAACGCCTTCTAAGTTAAGTATTGGAATAACTAATTATTATTAGAACATAATACTTTGACAGTTGCAAACGTCACTTTTGACATTTCTTATCATTCCGACACCAAGGATAAGCGGATTGAAACCAAATTTTGGGAGGTTTAGGTTATGTATTACGTAATACGTTATCACGTAAAACTATCGTCCGTAAACCGACTTTACAGACAACCAATTTTTTTCATTAGATGTACGGAACCCTAAAAACAGCGAACCTTTTCATTGACCTGTTCTGGGTATCAGAATTAGTAATAGAAAAAGAACTTGAGGTTTCCGGTATAATTTCATTGATTGAGTATTTGGAAAGAATTCCGTGGCATAATGATCGAAAATGAAGCAATACTGAAATTTTGATGATACAAAACGTATCGAAACGTTAGTATTAAATGCAAGTTTAAAAAAATTTCAGTATTGCTTCATTTTCGATCATTATGCCACGGAATTCGTTCCAAATACTCTATCATTAACTTCAATGGATCACAGTTACTCTATTTATTGAATAGAGTCAAATTCATATAATTTTATTGTTTTAATTTGAGAAATTAATATTGAAACAGTAATTCCTATAGCATCTTGCCGACTTAGATCAAACTAAAGCAATTTTACTTTATCGAGTGCCAATTTTCTGAAATTTTCTTTGAAATGCCGATGGTGATATGGTTCCAATGGTGAATAATTTGCTAAAATATTGGTGCATTTGTAAAAATTTAAATGATGGGTACTACTATTGAGAAAATATTTTTCTTATAAACCCAAAATTGTTTTGAGTTCCTATATAAATATTTTTTTCCTATTTTAATTTTGTTTGTATGCTAATTTATTCATTAATTTTAAATTGCAGAATTATAAATAATTTCAACTTTATGAAACTTTTGACATGTAATTTGATCAAAACTTTTCATAGAGTCTTTACGTTTCTGAAGAATGGAAATTTTAATTGTCCAAATAGTTAAGATAGTTCTCGAATTTTTGAGTCACCGAGTTCTTGGTTTCTTTTTTACGAGTATCAAAAAATCGTAAAGATGAACATTGAAATAAAGGCTAAACAATCATAATTACGAATTGTTCGGGAACTACCTTAATTATTTTGAGTGCCTACTGAGGAACCATTGTATAATAATTTGTAAGTTGTGATAAAAGTTTTTGCAACATTTAAACTTTCTATTCTATTATTAATCTATGGTAAACGTTCGGTGATAAAAATGGAACAAATTCCCATAATAATAAAACTTTCCAAGAAATGTCTTAAAAAATAAACGAACTTAAAAAATAAACGAAGTAAATAATACTTATTTTGCATAATTAATAATAATTATGTCGTTTTACAAACAAAACACTTCAGGCAGACCTGGTGATTTTAAGAGAATTCAGTTTTTGATTTTTTTAATAAACTTATAGTATTTTTCTGGTAGTACAGGTGCCTGTACGTTCAGTTAGGTGTAAAATAGGCCATCCGCAATTTTTTTTCAAGATCACTATCAAATTTCAAAATAAAAAAATGTATAAACTCCACAACTGTGGTAAAATTCTATTGGAGAAACCTTATAAGATAGAAGAAAGTAAATAAAATATTACATATCATGCTGACGTGTATTTTGCTTGTAGACCGATAGTAAGAGTTCATATTTAACACATTATTTGCCAAATAATGTAAATAGTGATTTTTTTAAATAGTAAATTAACCTGTATACCAGTTTTGGCAGTGAACGTGTTAAATGTGTAAATGTTCTATCCTAAAATGACTTAAAAGACTTAAAATAAAACAATATTTTTAAAAACCTTTTGCTAATAAAAACACTTTCGAATTATATTTATGTAAGTAATGAAATTTGATAAAAACACTAATATTTTCAAATGAAAGGCAATGAAAATTTTATAAAACTCTATTTAAATAGCAACAATAAGTGTCTTAGATAAAAAATATGTAGAAATAATTTATTATTGTCGTATTGTTAACAATAAAATGTTAAGGAAAAAGCAGTGGCGGATTTAAACATTTCCCAAGTATAGGCATTTAAATTTTTGCCGCCCTTACCTCACAAATATAGATTATTACAATCCAACAATTTGGTTGAAATTGCACAAGAAATAGTCTTTGGGTATATTTCTGAGTTAATCAAAGCTTAACCACGTACGACTAATAAAGCGGGGTAATGTACGCTACTTACACAATAATGTACATTCTATAAACGTAATTTGCCGCCCCTAAAATCTGCCGCCCTAGGCTCAAGCCTACTCAGCCTGCTGGTAAATCCGCCACTGGGAAAAAAGTGATTCTAGAGTGCAAGATATTATTACAAGCATAAATAAATAACCAGAAACATAACTCTATTACGCGCTTTACTTATTCTTGTGCTTGGTTAACCAGTTATTCTATCCAGAAACAGCCAGTGCTGTACCGTTTCGAATGTTGGCAGGTTTACAGTGAATTTTTTTACGCGTCCGGGTTGCTAAGACATTTTACTTAGGTAGTTTTTTATTTCATTTTAAAATTGTGATTGCTATAAATTAATTAGGTACGCCTATTAAAAAAGCAAAAGAATTCATCTTTTACTTGGAACTAGGGTTACGAATCCGTCGGTTGCCACATAAAAGGCACTGCCTCCGAGTTATGCTTCTGGTTAATTATTTTTTTATTGTTGTGATACTGTGTCAAAACACAATTGAATCACTTGTATAAATACAGTTCTGAGTGAGAAAATGCATTCAATATGCAAAAGTGCCTCGGATTAACGTGAAATTTATTTATTAAATATATATATTTATTTTTCTTGTATTTCCTTAATTTATGTATTGAAAATGTTGTCGAACTCCACATAATATTTACGGAACAATGAGATTACAAAAAAATCTATACTAATATATAAAGCTGAAGAGTTTGTTTGTTTGGTGGAACGCGCTAATCTCAGGAACTACTGGTTCGAATTGAAAAACACTTTTTTTGTTGGATAGCCCATTTATCGAGGAAGGCTACGACCAATATGAGCGGAGCATCAATGATAAATGTTGCAAAATGTAACTCAAAATTTGTCCGTCCGACAAAAACTTTTAAACGGTAACTCCGATCATCATGAAATTTGAACACAACATTCAACTCAATAAAAACGTCGTTACAAAAGGCTCATTGTGCCAGTAAGAGATTATTATGCGGGGTTTGACTGTATAATTGCATTTTTTCCATTAAACTATTTGAATAGACAATGCGGGTAGCTTTTAGCTTAAAAAAGGCTTTGAAATTGAATTTCTGATGGTACAGAAAACTCCTTAGCAATTAAAGAATATTCTTAAAATTTATGAAAATAGCAATAAGATTCAATCTTCCTATAGCTGTTGTTTGTATTCATTATAAATGATCTTTTTTGGACACCGTTTGCTTATATTTTGATCGTATTTTTTTTTAATTATATGCACTTTTTAGTTGAAATCAGTGATGTTTAAAAAAAACGGGAAATGCGTGTATATTTGAATACAGGGAAAATATTTAAGAAGAGCGGATCTTAGTTGTCTCCCTAGGAACGAACATTTGTAGAAGACAACAACAGACAAATTATTGAAAACCCTGGGAAAGTTCTGGAAGAAAACACTCTATATAGTCCAAGAGCTATCAAACATTTTTGGGTGGGTATTTGAAGAAACGAGAAAATTTGTGTAACACTTATTTTGTAATGTCTGAACATAAAATCGAAGTACTATCTGAAAGGTACTGGTGCCTAGCTAAGCCTTGATTTTTTTTGATAGCTCTCCTACTATTTGAAGAGATATTCCCATCGAAACTTCTAGAATCTAGAAGATGATTCTCAAGCAGAAGAATGTACTGAAAGATTTTCTGTTAGAAACTGTAATTTCGGTGTCAGAGTTCGTGATTTTTAAATGTTTACTAAGTTCAAAATGAACACTAACTATTAAACGGTGTCCGAAAAAAGAATTATGAACGAATATTACTTATTCCTGTCCATAATTTATTACAGTATTGTTTTATGTAATCATCACATTATTATTATATTGAAGATTTGTAATTAATTTATTTTTGTATGTAAAGGGAAGCAATGTACAAATTGTGATATTTTAATATCATTTTTGATAATATGTCAATTCTGCGTTTCAAGATGTATAATTCTGAATTTAGCTTTGAATTGAAATGTTTGCTTATTGCTGGTTTTGATCAGCTAAAAAAATCCTAAAAAAATATATCTAACATCACACTGGAGTCGAATGAACCCCAACACAAATCGATATATCGGTGCATTTTTACATCTTCTAAAATTGTCAAAGAATATCTCCAAATTTATTGTTTCGTTCGACTCCAGAATTTTGATTTCGACTGATCTAAGAGCCGCTGTTAACTCAGTTTTCGAGGTTACACTTCAAAGTTTTCATACTATGTCAAACACTTGATTGAATACAAATTTTTCAGGAACATTAAAATTTGCTATTTTGAATTTAATCGGCTGAACTATGTGCAGACTGAGAATTATCGGATTGTAGCAGCCAACTGTTAGAAAAACTGATGGAAAATTAGGCAATAAAAATTAAATTTTAGTTTGACAAAAACGAAAATGATTCGGTTTGCTAAATATAGTTCTTCTTAACACGTTTGGTTCGAGCGTGATGCTACAGCCATAAAAATGACAGTAGGTACGTCGTTAGCCGTATTTAGTTTTTTATTTTATTTATTTTTATAAAATCAGTACGGTCACAGAAGTGAAATATTTATAATGTTATGATACTAGAACACTTCCACTGTCATCTTACATATCCAAGTCGCAATTCTACTGGCGTAATACAACATTTATCTATTCAGAAATACACGCCAAAAATATATAGAAATTTTTACTTTTTCAACGAAAACTAGAAGGTAGTGTTACCCCGCGGGAACGTGTTAACTTCAAATTTAATGTAGTAAAGATATTTTGCATCAATTCGTAAAGAAATGGTTTTTAAACTACCATTTTATGGCACATTTTTATGGTAAAAACAATTCGCTAGAAAATGTTTTTCTATAGTTACATGCGCCCGAAAATAAATTACTTCTTTAAAAAAAACGGTACAGCTTTTTCTCAAAAAACACATTTTCTACAGAAATTTTAATTTGACATAAATATCAGGTGTGTGTAAAATTATATCAATCACCAATTAGAATATAGTCCTTGAATGTTGAAGTGTAATCTTATAACTGAATTTCGAGTATTAACCAAACAGCACTCAGTTTTAAGGTGTGACTTTTTAGAGTTGGTAATAATTTTTGCCGATACTGTTGCTTTGAAGCGAGTGAGTATTGTATTTCAGTATTTAAAAGTTATCTGTAAGTATAAATTTTAACGGCAGAATAAAATACATATCTGTTTTATATAAATTGTTTAAAATACAAATACCGTTTGAACTTATATCTATTGCTATTATTTTGTAATTAATATCATTGTTTTGTAAAAAAAATAAAGAGCATTATTACAGAAAATGAAAAATAATTCTTCATATTTTTTTTATTTAATTATTACCTAAAAACTTTGTAATAGTGATTTAGATTCGTTTTGAAAAAAATGTTAGCCATCGTGGGACGCCTGATGTGAAACAAATTTAATCGTAAGTCTAGTAACTAAATTTCGCCCTGTCAGACGGTCGTTGCTGGCTGCTGGTCTAATGTGCGCCACGGGTATACCTTCACGAACAAGATTTTTTGCACCGTGCTGAGCCAGTTCGTGCTGATTTGTGCTTGACAAATGTGCGCGGTCTTTAAGGTAAATTTTTTGCTACGCCCCTGGCATAATTTTAATTGTTTCGATTCTAAAAATAAACTGCGTGGTGTCTACCAACTTAAACACGTGCTGCTATAATGAATTAGAAATTAGATTTGGCTGCGCAAAAAAGTTAGGATAGGATCCAAAATGATGTATACACTTAAAGCATAAGAAATTCTAAACGTTTTTACTAGACACGACCCGCGGCGTCACTCACGTTAGTATTGATTTTTTAAAGTTTTGATATATATCGGGTATAATATATATTATATCCAATAATAAATAATAAATCGCGGGAATAGAGTATATTATTTTGAATAAATTACAGAGGCAGACAGACAATAATTTTGCAAATTTCGTTAGAAACACTATTACAGACAAAGTTAAGATTTTATTAATTTTGTGTTGATTAAAATTATTAGAAGATTAATGGATGAATCCTGGTGGCATAGGATCACTGAACTAAGCAAATAATGAAGGTTTGTTTATTGTATTTTATTGTCTGACGTTTCGGCAAACTTTATGCCATCTTCGGAGAATCTAGAAGATTTATATATAAAAAGTTTTAAATTATTGTTGTGAAAGTTGTTATTGTTAAAGTTGTTATTATAACAACAATAACTTTAACAATAACAACTTTAACATTAATAATTTAAAACTTTTTATATATAAATCTTCTAGGTTCTCCGAAGATGGCATAAAGTTTGCCGAAACGTCAGACAATAAAATGCAATTAAAAAAAACCTTCAGTATTTGCTTAGTTCATTGATCCTATGCCACCAGGATTCATCCTTTAATCTTCCAACATTTAAACAGGATCATCATCACTCTAAATTATTAGAGTTAAATTATTAGTTAAACATGTTCAATAAATACACAAAATTAGAAATTTACTATAATATTATACCTATTTCATTAATATTTCGATATTAAAAATTGAATTCTGTTAGTAACAATTTACTAATTAGTTTTTATATTTTTTAGCTCAATTCTGAAGAAGACCCAAAGAAAATTTTTGTTAATATCTTGTCTGAAAAATTGGTCGATAATTTTATTTATTGAAGAGTAATCAGACGTCAATCAAAGATTTGAATAATACTATACGCTGATTGGACATCAGTAGAAGAAACAAAAGTTATCGAAACATAACCTCTGAATTTGTGACTTCGTCGGTGTATCTACTGTAGTTTCGTGCGACCAAGTAATTATGTAATAACTTCAGGGTCAATATACCATTTTTATGTGAGACTGATTCGCGTGCAGCAAGGGGTGTGCTAACATCCTTTTTCGTTTGCTTACATTCACGGCAATATTTTTCTAGATTTAACATGAATCTTTTTTTTTATCAAAGCGCGATTATAATTATAATTAGCAGTGTCAAAACACCGTACCTTATTTTCTTTTTTTTCAAAATGTATTTAAAAAATTTGACTTACCTATATTTGCTGTAGGATGAAGTTACGGCAAGCACCTAAAAATAAATAATATTGTTACGCATTTTTACCCCACAATGTTACGTCTATGGAATTTCTAGAAAAGTCTACTAAACGCTCGAAGGTCAACGGCCAAACAATGAACGCAGGTAACGTACATCCGACCGTTAGAGGCGCCCACGCATTTAACGACAAGCAACAATTAATGCAGGTAGCTGGCACCAAGCCGTAGAGACCCGGACGCGTGGAGAGGCGAGGAAAGCGCAATTCGAACTTTCCAGAACATAGGCCAAAATCTATATAAGGGGCAGATGTTTGGTTGAGTGAGGTAGTGGAGTTCAGTCAGTTACAGCGTGTTAACAGCGGGTGGACGTACAGCTAACTGTTTTACATAAATTGTGCGTGTTCTGGCATTACAACATAAATTCTGTTACAATATTGAGAAAATAAATATAACGCTAGGGAGTGGAAGTTAAATAAATAACTTAGTGAATAGACAAGTGCGCTGATAAACTCTGTGTTGTGTTTTAGTGTGTTGTGAATATTTCTTTGTACATAATTCTTTATTCTCTATTACTTAGTCTTACATTGTATAATTAGAACTATTAGTTTTATTTCTATTAACGCTATACGCTTTCGTTTGTGTGTTTTTACTGTTTGTTAAACAGTTAATATCTTAAATAAATACTTTCCGCCACAGATTATAGAAGTTTTCTTACAATATTGATATATTTTAATATAAAAAAATGATATACAGGGTGTATCACAGGATTAAGATGTGTACAATTAGGAAGACAAACAAAATAGTACCAGAACAAAGATAGAATTCAGTTATTGCTACCCAAATTAAATTAATAACTGATCGACATAGAAAGTGGTCGCTTTTGAATGAATATGCGTAAAATTTTTTTGAAGTGGAAATTGCCATGTCCCTCCCCCCATTCATTTTTTTGCACCCGGGTGAAACCGGACGGGCCCGCTAGTGGTACTATATATAATATATATACTACTAGCGGTTCGTCCCGGTTCCACTCGGGTGCAAAAAAACGTTCATCTTAGTTTACCGAGTTGAACAACATCGTTTTAATCAACCAATTATTTTTCGAGCAGGATCGATTTGAAATTCTACAATGCCTTAACTTATGGAGAGAAATGTGTGATCACAGTCTAAGGTCATTGTCAAATAAGATTTTCTGACAATGCTTTCTGCAAACGAACATTAGTGCAGATGTCTCATCCTTGAAAGTTGTAACCTAGTAAAGCCTGTTAACAATTGAGTAGGTTGTCAAACATGATGTGTGCTCGTGCTAAGGTAAGCAATACTTTTGTGTTTTCTGCTATATTCTATTATTTTTGACTAATTTATTTAACGCACTGGAAATAGAATTACCAATACAGCACTTCCGTCTATGATGTAAATATCGTTTCATTCACAATTGTGCTTTCCTGTATTATTAGTCATAGATAAGGTGCGTAAAGCGTATCATTTTTTCAAATAAAATAAAAACCCAGCAAAGGATGTGCGTCAGTAGATAACAATTAATTTTATTAGTGAAATTACGCCAACAATTTATTACACTAAGATCTGTAGACAGTTATAGATAGTTTTTTTTTGTTCTTTATTTAGATACATTGATTGTGAACAAAATGTTTAGTTCAGCAAATTCAACATTATCCCAGTTGGCAAAGAAACTGAATTTTCGAAATGTGTCGAATGTAAGTTTATTTTTTTTCTTTAAATTTTTACTAACAATTTCATACTTGACCGTTGATAGATTATTATAGACGTTCGACAGCTAAGGTCTAACGAAGAACGTTTATAATCCAATACTAATATTATAAAGTTTGTAAGTTTGGATGTAAGTGATAGTCTCCGAAACTACTCATCCGATTTCAAAAATGCTTTCACCAATATTTAGAATGGACCTTCAGGATGGACATAGGCTATAATATTATCGCGTTAAAATAAAAACGCTTTTCGTAGAGACTAATCTTGTAACGTAAGTCGACGAAAAAATGGTGGCAATCTACAAATTTGGGCAAACCAGACCGGGCTGCTTGTCTAAAATATATATCTAACAACTTCTGTATAAAATAATGACCAGATTTTAGAGGTTTCACCTATTAATAGTTTCATACAATTATTCCGCATTGACGTAACACTATTTTTTTAAGACTCCGTAAGGAAAGTTTTTCAGTAACTAGGTTTTTTGGGGCACTGGGCAAGACGTCATCTCTGGGCTCCTTTTACACTAAATTTTGTGAATTAAATAAAGCAGCTTATTTCCCCAAATTAATAGTTTTAACCAGTAGTACAACCAGAAAAACAAATTTTGGAGGGAGTTAAAAAAATTTAGTTAAGTATATGTTTCCACGAACAATTTTTACCTGTATTTTTTTATTCTTTTTTTAACTACTATGTTAGGACAATAGCAGAAAGGGGAGAGGTGGGCTTTTTTAGGACAGGTTCCCAAAAAGTTGTTTTAATTATATAATGCGAATTTTTTCGATTATTCTGGAGTCCCCCATCTCTCTGGGTCCTGGGCCCCTAGTTTACACCAAAATATACATTTTCAAAAATATTATTATCATATTATCTGTACAGAGTTTATAACAAAAATACAACTAATTTTGAAAATACTGCCAAATCTTCAACTGTCTTAAAATTTTAATACAAATTTCCGAACAGACGATAATAATTGCTATTAAACTCTGAACTTGCCGATAATTTTTTACTGTGTTGACAGATTATTTTTTTCTAGTTTTTTTTTTTTATTTCAAGGCCTGTTGCACACCCATATTTGACAGACGTGTGGTAATTTTAACTGTATGATAATATCTTGTAAATGTCTTTAAAAAAAGTTACTCAGATGGCGTGAGTTGCATGTAAACTTGCAAAGCGCCTTTAAGTATATCAAATTAGGTCATCATATGCGTGGCAAAATGTGTCCTACTTTTAAAAATAAAAAAATAACAGTTGCAATAACTAGCATATTTTGTACTTGATTTCGTTTTCAAAACGAAATGGCTATTTTTTTTTTTAATTCGCAACATTCAACCGGGATTAGAAAATAAGAATTATAGACGCTCGACAACTACTGAATTTCACATTTTAAGTAACTAACAATACTTTTAGATTTATACTCGTATTATAAAGAGGTAAAGTTTGGAAGTTTAGATGTAGGAGGTAATCTCAGAAACTACAAACAAAAAACTGATAAAATAAAGTTTTTTTTAACTCTTTTGAACGTTTTTTAACAAGTTCCAGTCATCGCACGAAGATGCAATTTTGACAGATTGCGTATCATATACTTATATAAAATGTTCCCTTTTTGCACCCTTTTGTGATTTTGTGGAAATGTTTAGGGTCAAGTCATCTTCATTTAACTGATACTATGTCTTGAAACAAGTAGTTCAAACGATGGATACTCACTGAGTACTACTAAGTATGAGACGACATATGACTATAATTATTATTCTTTATCATGTGATTGTGCAAAAATTTTATCAATTTGATCTTTCACTGCCCCAATTTAAATATATTAACGTATCAGACATATGTTATGTAATATGACGTCACTTGTCGAACGTCTACAATCTGCAATCTATCTGTCAGACATATTACGTTTTTTTTAAATGCATTGTATTAAAAATATCATTGTTAAAAAGATACAAACTCACAATCTGCAGTATTTTTTATCAGAATGGGCATGGAAAACCGGTTGCCGCAAAAATACAATACCAAAATCTGAAGCATACCAAACTGTTATGTTAATATGATAACTGCATGTATTGTGTACCGAATTATTAGTTAACTTTCTTTTGCAATATTGACGACTATCAAAATAAAATAAGACACCTTGGTATTATGGTATGATAAAATATTAAAACAATTTTTATTCACTAGAACATTATTTATTGGTCAACGTTTCAGAAATATTTTTGCCTTCCTGAGGACCTTAAATATTAAAGATTTTTAAGGTCCTGAAGAAGGCAAGAAATGTTGCTGAAACGTTGACCAATAAATAATGTTCTAGTGAATAAAAATTGCTTTAATATTTTAGCTTTGTATCCCGTATAATACTAGGGAGAAAGGCAAAATCAATGTATAAGAATAAGCTAGAGATTCGTTGGCATTTAGCACAGAAAAGAATCTCTAACGAGATTCTTCGATCAAAACATGAATCAGATAAAAATACCACATCAGTTATTCGCTGGGTGCGTGACGGTAGCACCGCCTACCATCCGCAATTTTTCATGCTCTTATAACATTGCGTCAAATGAGTATTTTTCAAATTACCGTAATAATAATAATTAATTAAACGAAACCTTTACTTCGCTTGCATGAACGTTGAATAACTGCAAAATCACTATACGGAAACGTGATAATCAATCGATTTATTTAATAAGAACAGTGATCCGCAAGAATTTATCACAAGAAGATTCTAATTATTATGACCGTCAATTGTTACCGCTTAATCATTTGTTTCGTACTTCAGCTGTTTTATTGTCAATATTAGTATTGTTACGAGTCATTTAAACTTGAACTATTTCGAATGCAGACATGAGGATCTTTTAACCAAGTTGAATGAACGATTTTTTTATTGATTTGTTAGCCGTAGAGGAAATACTTTTAGCCTATTGCATCATTTACTTACTTATCGATTAATTATTTAGTAATTGATGTGTTTATTAATGAATTAGAGCTAAATTAGACCAATTTATTGATATGTCCATCATTAATTAAGGATGGGTTTACAAAACAATTTTTTTTTGCTAATCATGGCTAATGTCCATCATATTAATATTATAAATGCGAATGTAAGTTTGTTTGTTACGCTTTCACGCAAAAACTACTTAACCGATCATCATGAAACTTTGCACATACACTCTTGAAGGTATTAGAAGTAACATAGGATACTTTTTATTAAAAAAAAATAAAAATTTTTTACGAAAAATAAGAAAATTGTTTGTCAAAATATGTGCAATACCTCAACCCCTGATATGCATGTCAAAAGTCGATTTCCATCTCAATCGCGGGCGTAGCCGCGGGTAGCGGCTAGTAATATTATAAATGCGAAAGTAGCTTTGTCTGTTACGCTTTCATGTCGAAACCGCGCGATGGGCCGATTGTGATGAAATTTAATATGAAGATAGTTTGAAGCTCAACTCCAATGGGGATGTAATGGGGTTGTAATATTGTAGTACGTTACACTTCTACGGCCAGATCGCTGGGCCGATTGTGATGAAAATTTAATATGGAGATAGTTTAAACTCTAGGGAAGGACATAAACTACTTTTTTTAAATAATCCCAAACGGAGTTAAATACCTTCTCATAAATTAAGGTTAAAAGTGGGTGTTCCGATCCTTTTTATGCAAAATCTTGATGTGGCCAAATTATGTTATGGTACAAGTTTATAAGTTTCTCATCTGGGTTGAAATATTGTTAGGGATATTATAATTAGTAACAAATCTAAAGGAGGTAATACCAATTATATCAACGGATTTGCTTTTTCAATTTAAAAGATTACTATTTCAAGAAATGAAAAAATGCTTCTCAACTTTGCAAAAAAAAGTAGTTTTGCGTCGCCTTTTTGACATTATAAAGTACAATAAGCCTGTGTTTAAACAGTGAAATATTTTTTTTAAATCAGTTCAGTAGCCTCTGACATTTCCTGTGACAAACAAATTTTCCTTTTTCATAATATCTACATTTAAATATACAAAAACATTAAAGTATTACCTGATGTTTTTTTCTATATTGAATTATAACTTCATAGCTTTGTGTTTGGAGTAAATAATCCATTACTTTTCTCAGTCCTAAGTCAAAACATGTGTCCGTAATTACTGATATCACTTATCACTAAAGTCAGACATTCTGCTATCATGTGCCACGATTGTTTATGTATAATAATTATGCAAATTAATTTTAACAACTTCTATTATATATTTATAAATTATACATCCTTTTATCAGGGGTGTCTCTTATTGATAAACTAAACTTTCAAAATATTAATATTTTGCTTTCGATGTTATTATCTCATTTAAAGAGTACAGGGGATAAAATTTCCATAATAGCCGCAGTACCTACTCTGGGCACAAACGATATAAAAGGGGAGACCCTGAAAGAACTGTGTGCCTTCTATAAAGGCTCAGGACTGTTCAGAGACATACTTCAAGCATAACAAACAGCAAGGTGCTGCGAAGGAACCTCAGATCAAACAAGTGTTTGGGTATCAAGAGATTGATCAAGTTCATCACGAACTTATCTTCTCAAGATTAAGATAAATACGAGTGGTCCTAGATTGTTCGAAAAAATGCACCACATCAAATATTTTTTGTGCTTTCCTTTTAACTGGATCTAATCAGAAAATAATCTGCATCTTCTTGTGGACTCCAGAAGATTGGTCACTAGAGTATCCAGTGGAATGATTCCGTCTTCATCATGTAACCCAAAATGGTTGTCCTCTAGGCTACAGCCTCGCAATCGAATATGATATGAGTAGCTGTCTAATTTTGCAAAATCTACAGTGTTGATTCCTTGTTGTTGCGCACAACGGATCGAGCACAAATAAGTGAGATAGAAGTATGCAGTTGCTGTCTCTGTTGCTGGGCAACACTGCAACTTAGGGGGAACTAGCAATATAGGATAGTATATGACTGACCCATCTTTTATCCCCTGTACTCTTTATTTTTGTAGATTAAAACATGATCTTACCTGATTTGATACCACTGTCATAATATTTTTCAGTTTAGTGATAATAACTACCAATCAATAATATTTCGGAAAAAAAATATTCTTTGTTTTAAATTTGATTTAGGTAATCTTCTTTTTTTGTAATGTTTATAGACTATTATTGTAATTTCAACCATGCGATAATTAGTTAAGTATGTAAACTTGAGTGAACTTTTCAAATTAATTAGTATTTTTTTATTGTTTAAGATCATCAGCTAATAGAGTTATCTAGGCGTATATTTATTATTATTTTTAATAATTAATGGAAAATTCTACTGATACTCTCTCCAGTTTTCAGTTTAGAACCTGAAAACTGAAACGCGATATAAAAAGGCTACCAACAGTCAATGTTATTCTGGTTTAGTCCTATATAATTCATATTTTCAATGTATATCTATGTATATATACAGGGTCATTTTTTTAATTGGCCCATTAGACGTTTTTTTATATAATAATGGTATACTTTTGTTAAAGGCTCATTATTCTACTTATTTTTTCAAGAAAGCTTCGTTAGTTTTTTTTTCTAAACTTTATAGTTTCGAAAATATTTTAAAAATAAAAAAAATCAGCTGTTCTGTTGTTTTGTAGATCTGTCAGAAATAACTACTTAAGCATGCTTTGTTTATTTATTACATACGACGCCGACGCGGAATATAGAACCATGGCAACGAATAGCAAATATATTATTGAATACTAACCATTACCCGCGTCACCTCACGCAATATCAGAAATTTGATTTTCTTTATTATACTATATCAAATGTCAACATTTTTGAAGTTGAAATGATTCCCAATTGGCTGGCATAGTTTGAAAAATTGACGAACCATGTTAACTTAATATAAACAACGACATACAACAATCTCGGCTAATGTAAAAGTCCGGGAATACAATTTTAGAGTAATCTGTTTAACGATTTGAAATTCGCGTGCAGGACATGCAATAAAAATTGTTGCCAAAAATTTTGAAACCCACGGAAAACGACGTACAATTTTTTGGCAAGTAAAGAGCTGGACTTTATTTTTGGATCTGCGTATAGATTTATTGCATTTTTCAATCTAATGATTTCCCGACGGAAGTATTTTGATCTGTTTCTCACGTAATTTCATATTGTAAATTAGAAATAAATGATTTTCCGATTATTTTCTGTTACTTGTGCTACGAGACCTTCCTTTAATATAAACCATTTAAAATATCTGACACCTCGAATATTTTGTTCCGTACCTGAGAAAGAATAAAATAGGTAAAAAAATAAGTTCAAAAACTAAAACCCGACTACTAAAAAGTATGAAACAAGAAAATATTCCCATCTGAGGATAGCCGTGGTCGTATGCCATCTCATATATATGAGGCCACTCTAGATGTATAGCGTGATGCACTTTGCCCTAGAGCTTATGATCGCTTACTATTGTTAAAATGTAATGTTTTGTTAGGATAGGTGGCATATGACCACGGCTATCTACAGATGAGGATATTTTCTTGTTTCATACTTTTCAGTAGTCGGGTTTTAGTTTTTGAACTATTTTATTCATTCTCAGGTACGTAACAAATTCAAGAGATGTGATTACATCCCTGATCAAATTGCCAAAAATAAAATAACTGTATTGTTTGAGACCTGTCTGCAGTTTGTGTATAAGGAATTATTTCAAAAAAAAAGAAGACATTGTTACAATTAATATTTACAGATTTAATAATAATATAAACTTAAATAGTTTTTATCTCATTCAAACAACAAATTCGTTGCATCATTTTATAGTATTTGACCTTATCACACATTAATTCATCTAATCACCATGGCTCTTGTATAAAAGCAGCGCTCTCTATTGGGGAGCCGTCCACTTATTCTCAAACCGTTTCTTAAATTGTTCGTGTGACCTTAAAACGAGTGTCTGTGAAACATTGTGCACTTGACAATCGATCAGAACGCACGCTCATTTGTTTCTCAACAATTCAACAGTTTAAAAATTTTGTTTTATTTTTGTTTGGATTAATAAGAGTGTTCGTTTGTTTTTAAAAGATCGTACGCGTGTTTTGTTTTGATATTTCTGAACCTAAATTTTAAACATGCCGGAGGTACAAAACTATTTTATTGGAAGATTACATTTTGAATTTAACTATTTTTGAATTTTTATACTAAGCTTTGTTATATTGTTTGACAACTTACTTAGTTTTTTTCTTTTAAACGTTTATATAAAAGTGTTATTTTAATTTAAAAAAATAGTTTGGTTCAAAATTGTTTTAACATTATTATTTTTTGAAGTGGAACTTCTTTTTTGTGTAAATATTTAGGAAAATAGTCAGATAAATCGTAGGAAGTTGGAAATGTTGATAAAAATGAATTTAATTTTAAAAAATTTGATGTTTCGTTATTTAATTATGACTTCATAATTATAATGAAATAAATTCAATTATTACCTATACAAATATGTTATTTAAAACTATAGTTTATTTGTTTATTATTTATTTATTAAAATTAAATTCATTTTTAACAACATTTCCAATTTTCTACGATTTATCTTACTATGGACACGAATAGTGAAACATCTAGAAAAAATATTTCAATAGTTCATTTCTAACCTATTTGAATTTTCAAATTATACTTTTATAAACACAATTAATGAACATTTATTCTCTTTTTTTTCAAATAGGTTACATTAAAAAAAACGCGCTATTTTTATTTTAAAAACTGGTCAAAAGCGGTTACCATTTAAGCGGTTACTGCTTTTTTTTGTAAAGCGTTGTTTTATAAAAACATCCGTGTTTTTTATTGGTCAAATAAAACTTATTACTAAAAGAAGTATAAACATAGTTGATAGTGTTTGTTAAGTAGAAAACCCTTCCAGTTTTAAATGATAGTTTTGCGTTCGATGAACTAACAAATCGTATTTAATTTTCTCAGGCTACAGGCATTTTGCACGAAGTGAACACCCCGTTCCGAAAGGCAACTTTTGGAATGGGTTGCTTTTGGAGCTGTGATTCGGTGTACGGTGTTATTCCAGGAGTTCTCCGGACACGAGTCGGATACTCCGGTGGGACAAAGGAGTTCCCACAATACAGAGATCTGTAAGTACCTATTCTATTATTCCACAAACCATATTTCATGCCTCTTATTTAATATTCCCATAAGAGATGGCACTACACAGTCAATTTAAAATAAATATAAGACTTTTTTTAATTTGAAATGTTTTAAAAAATTATTAAGCACAGTTTTGAATCGACAACATATATCCGCAAAATTCGAAGGTCTAAATATTGATGACAAAATTTTTGAGACCGGATGAGTACTGAGTAGTTTCGGAGATTACCTCCTACATCAAAATCTATAAACTTAACCTCTTTATAATATCAGTATACTTAGATTACAATTATTTCTTTATCATAAAATATTTATATTACTAAATAAAATAGTTTTTGTATATTAACTGCAATTGAAAGACCTTTACCCGAGCGAAGTCGGGTTTTCGAAGCTATTATAGAAATAATTTTATGGTCAGACTTATTTTTATTTATTTTTTGACGTGATAACGTCTTATAAATTGATGAATCACGTCAATATAAAAAGATGAAACACCGGCTGCATGCACGAAAAAGTGTAACGTTCCTAACGTTCCGCCTGACCCTGTGCGTGATTATTAAATATGATATTCGAGCGGAACACGTTATCACGTAAAACTATCGTCCGTAAACCGACTTTACAGACAACCAATTTTTTTTTCAGAGGAGACCACACTGAAGTTATTGAAATAGATTACGATCCGAAAACCGTAACATATTTGGAGTTATTGGATAAGTTTTGGGATCATCATGAGTACGGCTTGACCACCAAGATAAAGAGACAGTACATGTCATTAATTCTTTACCACGACGAAGAACAAAAAGAAATCGCTGAAAAGGCGTTTAAAAACCAGGAGAAGAAACTTAATGTCAGATTAATCACTGAAATTAGGCCTGCTGGATCGTTTTATCCCGCTGAAGAGTAAGTTTGTTTTTCAATAATATACTTGTTAGTGAAGGAGATTTATTTGGTTGAGGAACAATTGAAAATAAGCTTTACCAGTGTATCACTTGTGGCCAACGTTTCGAAAAATATATTTTCATCATCAGGGCCTCAATGCAAGTTAAGATGGTAAATACTTGTTAGTGCTTAGTCGAGCGTTTCCATGGCTCCTTTATTACAAGCCCCCACTTCCCAGATTCTGATCCGAGAGTATCAATGGAATTTTCAATCTACTATTTAAAAATAATAAATTTAAAATATGGTACTAGCTCCAAATAGCCTTAGCTTTTGGCGGTCTTTAAAAAAGAACAACATGTACATATTCATTTGCATCAAATTTTTTTAACGTACAGATTAAAAAAAAATTTTAAACTCACAAAAGACAAAAATATCTGCGTTTCATAAATTTTTATATGTCGCTTCAGTAAAGTAGCGGCCACACTAGTGTCAAATGTCTTCCAATTTTGGACGCACGATGCTTTTGTGGGGCCGCGAAATGAGCATCCACGGTGCCTTTGGGCTGGTGCCGCATCAAAGAGACCCTTCAACCTTGACATATTCTGTTTCCATTACCATTTATGACATTGGAACCAATATTGAGCACAAAGTCTGACGATGAATTAATTGTACACGTACAAGTGGCCTTTTGAGGCAAATGTTGAAGCCAAATTTGGGACTAACATTGAATCCAAGGTTGGGCAGTGTGGCCCCGACTTATAATCATTATTACGAGGGTTTTATTTAATTTCCTCGAAATGTTTTGAAACGTTTAAAACAGGGGTGTCCGACTGATTTTTCTAAAGGACCGTTTATAAGATTCAGGGTGTGTTAGCGGGCCAGACTCTAAATTAAAAACTAAAACACAAAATAAATCAGCTTGAGGATTCAGACAACTGAGGTCTTTTGTTTTCGATAAGATCATTGATGTCACGTGTCTAAAATCCTCACTGGATAGATACCTAGTGGTCACGGGCCGTATTAAGATGGCTTGAGGGCCCGATGCAGCACGCAGGTCGTATCTTTGACATCACTGGTTTAAAAGATTGCAATTTAGAACTATGCTGGATTGCAGAAAGGATTGTCAAAAAATCTGATTTGACAATGTTCTTGGATTGTGAACATACATATTTCTCCATTTGAAAAGTATTGTAGAGTTTTAAATCGATCCTGGTCGAAAAATAATTGATCGATTGAATCGATATTTTTATAAAACAGTGTACTCATGTATTTAGCATCGTTTTTTTGAACAATTTTCACTTCGAAACAACGTTTTTCTACACATTTTGATCAAAATTTAGCTTTGAAACCAGTTTTCTCTGTAGAGTAACCATTTGTTTTTGTGTGAGTACAATCGAATGTTCTTGAATCTAGATGATAGGGAGTTTGAATACGATATTAGACTGCTCCTGATGTATGGAAACTTATAATTTATGATCACAATCTAAGGTCAGTGTCAAATCAATTTTTTTGACAATCCTTTCTGCAACCAGGCATTAGTTTGCGTGTTATAGTTGACCCGTAAATAGCAAACATGCATTTAGAAGATAAACTAACTTTTTCTTTCTTTTCATTTTCAGTTATCATCAAAAGTACAGATTGCAAGGTCATACGTGGTTGGCAAATGCAATTGGACTCAACAAAAAATTATTGCAAACATCGCACATTGCGGCCAGGCTCAACGGGTACTTAGTGGGCCTCGGTGGGTCGGAACAGTTTGAAGCCGAGCTACCAAAATTAGGACTTAATGAAAAAATGGCTAACTATGTGAGAGAACAATTGAAAAAACATGCAGGTGGTTCATTGTTTTGCTGATGAAGAGATAAAAAAGTGTTCTAAAGTGAATTTAACATTTATTGATATTATTTTACTCATGATTTTTTGTTGCACTTACAAACAATTTAGTAAACTCAGAATAGTTAATTAGTGCACCAAATATTTTTATGTGTTTATTAATTTTATGCTATAAATTATGGACAGAAATTAATTTTTTTACGATTTGGTTGGATAAAAATATGTTGTGTTCATTAACATAATTTAGCTGAACAAATTTTTAGTATAACAGTATTATTAATAACTTTTTTTTCTTAGTTATTTTGTCCAATCAAAATTTGAATAATTATTTTTGAAAACATTCAAAATAGGAGTTTTTTATTTTTATTTTTTAATCTGTATAAGTTAGAAGTTAATTTAAGCAATAAAATCTCTATTTTACAACTGATTTTGTTTTCCTATACTTTTATACAAAACACAAAACTCTCCAATAAATAAATACGAAAACCTGCAAATAGACAACTAGCAAAACAGGGTACATACTTATACAGTAGCGTAGTAAGTTTTTTTAGCACAATAGATCTGTTCAACACAGCTAGACTGATGGTCGTTGCTGGCTGCAGGTGCTGGTCTATTTTTAGTTCGTGTTGTGCTGATCGCAAGGGTGTAGATAGGGGGAAGGGGAACATAATAAAAAAATAAAACTGAAAATAATACGAATACCCTGCTAAAAAATAAAATTTAGAAATATTTCTTGAAAAAAAAATTGTAAAATTCGTTTGGGAATTAATATTTTGCTGACACCTTCCTTCGTGAGTATTCCTGTGTGATATTAATAAAACTTAAAAAAATATAGATTTTTTAAATGGGTTAAGTTCAGGATAATGACTGTTGCCTGATGGTATATGGCCTCCAGTAAGGTAATATGGTTCGATCTGACTGGGAATAAAAACTATTAGGGGATTCACAAAAGATCTTTTAGGTCGCAGTGTTTGCGAGATATCAAGTGTCTTATCACCCCATATAAATCTAATCTAATGAAAACTGTAATTATATTATCAAAATCTACGGTCATTTTCAAATCAAATTTTTTGACAACACTTTCTGCAATAATCAATAAGTCGTACAACAAAACCGAGCATCAATTAACTTCCTGTCGTTACGCCACTGGTCACAGATAAAGGTTGACCAGTGTCATTCGTTCATCTTCCAAAGTACAGTTTAGTACAGTAAATCATGGTTATAAAACGAAACGAAACAACACCAAAATACCTAAGCAGACAAAAATATCAATACAAAATAAATATTTATTCGCAATATATTTTTTAATTCGTGTTGCTATTTTTTTTGTTGTTTAGATTGGTGTATTAAGAGCCCATTCACATTTGATGACAATTATAAAAGATATTTACTGTTTCGTTCTGCTTTGTTTACCTTGACTCGTAACATAGTTGAAATGTTTATTAGATTAGATCAATAATTATTGTTGTCAAGAAAACTACTGACAGTTAAAATGTCTGGTTTTAAAGTAATATTTTTATTGATTTCGAGTTCGTGTATGTTTTCAATTTTAACTGACGCTAATACTACACCTACTGCAACTACTTCTACTACAACTCTACGACCACTATCCAAATTTAAACCCATAGTTTTATGGCATGGAATGGGTAAGTTACAACAATTTATTATTGCTTTATAATTTAATAATGATGCTATTCTATATGGCCTATGTTAGAAAGTACAATGATTTACAGGCCTGGATTTACCGAACAGGCAACGTAGAGGGTGGCAAGATTTAGGGGGCGGCAAATTTTGCGGGGAACTTTCAAAATTTGCTCATGGCTTTAGATTGTGAAAATATTATTATCATATTCGATAACAACGACGTCAGATAACCTATGCATTCTGCAAATAATATACAGTATGTAAACACGTAAGGTGCACACAGGGAAATTAACATTGGGAAAAAATGACTGGATCAGAGTGAGCCTTGAAATCTTGTTTTTCAATTTGACAGATAATATTCTTTTGCAAAATGAATGTGTATACTAAGAAAGAAAATATTCAAATGATTACAACATAATCGGACTTTTTTTATTAATGGGACATTAAATTCCCAAAAATACTGAAATATGGTGCGAAATCAAATATCTTCGCCTATTCGTGTTGAACCTAAAGACATTTGGTCACTGATTTATCAACGCGCATACGTCATACCAGTCAGACAATTTTTGAATGAAATGTTTCCAAACAGATGGAGTTGTTTTTTTTGTTTTATTTTTGTACAAAAAAATTAAAATAATGGCTTATAAGAGCTTTATATAATTAAAAAAGCCAAGTAAAATAAAAATAAATCAAAATAGAATAAAAATCCTCAAGATTACCACGATAGTTCAATAGAAATAACAATTAATGCAGTCATGGCTAACTCTGATCCAAGTATTTTTTCCCAATGCTAATTTCCTTATGTGCACCACGTGTTTACATACTGCAGATAATATAATAATATATTTATTTGGATATTTTAAAGACCGTCTAAGATGACCATTTATAAATTAATTTAATATTTACTCCGAGCTTACCTACTTATGACATTAAAATGTATACAGTTCGGTAGATTTTCTATACATCAAAACAGAATTTTCAAAATTAGTTTTATTCTCTTCCATAGAAATCTATACAAACAACACCTTAGATTTTTTAAAAAGAAGTTATTTTTGAAAATATTAACAAGCATGTCGCTGTATACTTAATCTTAAATTTTAACACAACTTAATAAATCAATGCGGAATAAATGTCAGATTTATATTTAAAAACGATCAAATCCTGACGATTAGACGCTTACGACCTTAATTGTCGAGCTCCTATAATCTAAAACAATCTAATCTTTAACTTCTGGTCCATAACTCTTGAAGTCTACTTTTAAGTAAATTAAATACCTATGTTTAATTATGTGGATTTTTTGTTTAAGACAAAATAAATGAAAGTGAAAGCACTTGTCATTTGTTTGTTCTGTAATTAATGAATCATTTAATTATTGTGTAATTGTATTGTCTATTAAATTACTATCCACCTCTATCTTTTAAAAATTCCCACCATACGAATCAGCTGTTTTATCTCAAACAAAACAATAACGATTCTAACCTCTAACTATAGTTGTCGACTGTCATCTGTCAGTTTGACACAATGTGGACTATGAACAAAATATTTTTGTTTATGTGCTCTGTTCGTGTTTTGTGCCTTTGTACTGAGGTTTTACCTTCCAATGAGGAATTAGCAACACGTAATACGAGTCATTTTAAACCTGTTGTTATGTGGCATGGAATGGGTATGTTTTTTATAAAATTATATAATATAAATAAATGGTTTTAAATAGATATAGACCGAGCGCTACTAAGGTTTTCAGAAGTTGATTTTAGACATGGAAGTGACATACTTTATAATGTAGTTTATTCAGTGACATTTTGCATTGCCAAGTTCAGTCGTTTTTAGGGGCAAGCACCAGTAGCCTGGTTGAAAACATCAAGTCATTTTGGCAAGGCAGAGATTTTCATAGCATTTCAAATACATCTTTTTGAAACTGTATTAAACCCACTATTTTTGACGTGATAACGTCTTATAAATTGATGAAACACCGGCTGCACGCACGAAAAAGTGTCACGTTCCGCCTGAGCCTGAGCGTGCAAGCGAGAGCGCGGCATAAGCGATAGAGAGGCACGATCGGTCCAAGCGTCGGCTTGTACGCATTTCCCTCTCTTCTCGCGTGACGTCAGATAGTTCATCAATGTTTCTTTATGACGTTATCACGTAAAACTATCGTCCGTAAACCGACTTTACAGACAACCAATTTTTTTTTATTTATTATTTGATTAAGTTGAAACAGCTGCGCCCACCCAGTTCCACTAGTGGATTAGTACAAATATATTTAATTAGTTCTAATTAAGTACACAAAAATACAAGATACACAATAATAGTTCCTGGAACTTTGAAGGAGTCGGGCGAGTTTCAAGACTCAACTCGCAGGTTGAATTTGAATTTGGGCGAGAATTTTGTTTTACTTTACAACACTAGTGATATAATGAATAACTTTACATGCGCCTGCAAATATGCAAGGGCGTAGATATTTTTTTTCGTGTGGGGGTAAACCAAAAAAAAATCAATCACACAAGAATACTCACGAAGGAAGGTGTCAAGTAAGATAATTAATTCCCTAACTAATTTTACAAATGTTTTTTCAAGAAGTATTTCTAAAATTTTATTTTTTCGTTAGGTATTCGTAATCGTTTCAGTTATGTTTTTTGTTATTACGGTCCTGGAGAGAGGGGTAATTACCCACTTTACTTCACCCTTGCAAATATGCACGAAAAGCAGATATTATAGGGGGTAGTACAAAAACTGGTATTATACACATCAAAAAATGAACGCTGATTCGTGTAATAGATAGATTGTAGATTATAGACGCTCAACAACTGAGATCATCAGCGTCTATGAATGTATTAGAGAATCTGTCAGTCGGCAAACACAAACCGACTGGTAGGAGCTCGAATTTCTGGGAGCGCTAATTCCCAAAAAAACGTTTGAATGGAAACTGCAAATCAATGTTTCCCCTGAGGGGTTAATGAAAATGGATAATGCAGCTTATTTTTTTTCCGTTAAACAGGAGACAGCTGCTGTTTCCCATTTAGTTTGGGAAGCATAAAAACAACTCTGGAATCGGCGTTACGGGATGTGTATGTCTATTCGATTAAAATCGGCAGTTCGCTGATTAAGGACGTGGAAAATGGCTATTTCATGCCAGCCAACAAACAAGTTGAAATAGCCTGTAAACAAATAGCTTCGGATCCACGGTTACAAAATGGTTACAATGCCATCGGTTTTTCTCAAGGTGGCCAATTCCTGTACGTATTCCGTCGTTTTGTATTACATTTGCAAGAGCAATTTTTTACGTTTTTATTTGTAATTTAAAACTTGAGAATTGTCTACTAAAACAATGCAAATTTCAAAATTAAAAAACAATATACACTGACAGGCAAAAAAAAACGCAACACCTAAAATGATGACCAGTTTCAAATTGCAATAACTTTTGAACGTATCGCTCGATTTGAATTTTTTATTTGACAGGTCTATGCTTTGTCAATATTTCTGTACATACACTGCCCATTTTGGCGCTCTTCCATTTCGGCTGTAAAGAATAACGCTAATGCGCGTTTTCTTCATACTTATTACTTTTAAATGTGCAATTTTGAAATTATTTGTATAAAAAAATAAAAATACATTTCTGATTAATCAATAATGATAACAGCATCAATTGTATAAATGATTTAATCTTCTCAACTTGACAAAGTTTGTAATTATTCAATTATCCGTCAGTGTTTTGAACGTTTGATCATGATCTATTATTTCAAGCTTCCCCAACCTTCACCGTCGATACTAATCTGTAACGTGTAGTGCGTCACAATCTTAAAAAACAAATAGTTAATTTAAGAGTTTGTTGTTATAGTTTAATCTTAAATAAATGCCTTGATGCAAATGGTTATATATCTGATGAATGAATTGAACTATTTTAGACGCGCTGTGGCACAAAAATGCCCATATCCGCCAATGCATAATCTCATTTCATTAGGGGGGCAACATCAGGGCGTCTATGGTCTGCCCAATTGTGCTTCGTTAGATCACAAGACTTGTGATTATATCAGGAAGCTCCTGAATCACGCTGCTTATTTAAGGTAATATAATATTGTCTTCAGCATAAAGTATAGTGTTGATCCAATAGAATGTTACGATGAAGGAAGGTTTTGCTTGAGGATCATAAATAAGCTTTACCAATGTTACGCTAGTGGCCAACGTTTCGAAAAATTTATTTTCATCTTCATGTTCATAGGCCCTGAAGATGAAAATACATTTTTCGAAACGTTGGCCACTAGCGTAACATTGGTAAAGCTTATTTATGATCCTCAACCAAAACCTTCCTTCATCGTAATATTATATTCTTCCTATTGTGAACCATTCCTGTTACTTGGCAACTGGTTACCGTTAACAGTTTGACAAAAAAGAATTAAGTTCACAATCTAATAGGTAGATGGAAAGGGTCAAGGAGCACTCGGTGGCAGAAACGCTCTCTTTCGGGTAGTCTGAGCCTCCCTCTGCAAATCCGCTTGGTGGAGTAGAGGTTGGTTGCGATGCGCCGCTGAGGCGCTTATAAAAACGGCAAAAGTCATCTGCGAAAGTCTCCTACTCCACCAAGCGGATTTGTAAAGGAGGAATCAGAATACACGAAGAGAGCGTTTCTGACTATTTTTGTCGCTATCCCTCTCACTATAAGATCATTGTCAAATAATTTTTTGCAACCCAGAACTAATGTCAAAAAAAGTATTGTATCTGGTGGTCCTTTATAAAAAAAGCGTTAATTTGTATGATTGTTTCTTTCAGTTGGGTTCAGCATTTTCTCGTGCAAGCATCATACTGGCACGACCCATTAAACGAGATCAAATATCGTCAGGCCAGTATTTTCTTAGCCGATATAAACAACGAAAATAAAATCAATCAGACATACGCTGAAAATTTACGCAAATTAAACAAGCTAGTATTGGTCAGATTCGAAAACGATACCATTGTACAACCGGTGGCCACTGAATGGTTTGGATATTATAAACCTGGACAAGATAAAATCATCCAAAGATTACAGGACATGGACATTTATACACAAGTAAGTGATCTTTAAGACTGAAATTCATGCCGGTGCCAGGAAATGAGGGCATACATATATTGAACTGTATCAACTCTGATTTTGATGCCATGAAATTGAATTTTAAAGATTTTTACTTTAGCTTTCACATCAGTGTTTTTGAAATATAATTTATTAAATTGTGTTCATTTAATCATCAAGAAAATACGTTCCTCATTTTACGCATTTCATGTGTACTCATTGGCGTAGCAAGAGGGGGGGGCTAAGTGGGTCTGGCCTACCTTAGAATATTAATTGTTCACGTACATAAATAATCTACATATTTTCTTTGTCGTGAAATTTCTCCAGAAAGTCGCTTCTGAGAACAGTTTTCAAATTATGATAGGTAGAGTTGAAAATTTGCTCCCATACGATAAAACCGTTGGTACGCTTATGTGTATACTGACATTGAGTCGTTCCGGACACGCTTAGTAATTGCGTAAATCTACCTCAATCGCAATATCTTGTTTAGAACTCGAAAAATCAAGGCGTTTAAGAACTTTTAAAATTTGTAAATTTTGATCATTTATCGTGAATATTCCGAACGTTGTGGGTGTATTAAATTATTCATTTACTAATTCATTAATTTCGTTTTAAATAAAATAATTTAAAAATGATTGCGACAATTTGGAACATCATATCAGCTGTGGTCATTATATGCATTACAGTTACAATTCTTTTTAACGCAGCGGACCATAATATATTTACAATTACTTTCTGTATTTTGTTGTGCGCTTTTGTGGTCTTGGTGTCTTGTGCAAAGATATGGCTCTTTCGACGCTACTTTTTATAATTTGTGTTCGTGCAAGATTTTATGTTCTTAAATAAATATGTTTAATCCTATCCAAAACCAAAAATTTCAAAATTATATCACAGCGTGTCTTTTCTTAAATTTTTTCAAAAAAAAAAAATGTAGAAATTATCT
This sequence comes from Xanthostigma xanthostigma, assembly GCA_963575645.1. NCBI lineage: Eukaryota > Metazoa > Arthropoda > Insecta > Raphidioptera > Raphidiidae > Xanthostigma > Xanthostigma xanthostigma. Next base: position 23,992,554 of record OY754474.1, read on the forward strand.
GTAGGCTTTTTTTACGACGATCGATGTTTTTGGCGACATAAAAATCGGAAATAGCAATTTTTTTCAACGTCAATATATCACATAATAAATACCTCAAAATTCGCAAATAATTCATTAAATAAAACAAGCATACTTTATTTTTAAAAAAATTTGGCAAGCTTTTTTAAATACAATTTTTAAAATAATTCATGTCGCTTTTGTTACAAGTTTCTGCGAGTCCTTTTTTTGTTGACCTGTTAAAATAACTCGAAATACCATAAATTCGATTCTAAATTTAAATAAAATGGCCTCAACTATTTAATAAAATAAAAAATACGGCACTCAATTTTTTTGTAAACAATTTTAACATAAAGTGTTCAGACAATATTCATGTGTTTTAAATTTCAATTGTTTGTTGCGCTAATGAACTGTCGATTGTTTCAAGTTACACAAATTGTTTTAGGATCGTCTTGGGTTGCAACAACTGGATGCTGAAGGTAAGCTGGAATTTCTTTCTTCTCCAGGCAATCATCTGCAGTTTACTGTGGATTGGTTCATGACCAACATTATTGAAAGATATTTAAAATAATTTGTAAGCGAAAAAGTTCAAGGAAAGATTCTTTTTATAAAAATTTTAAAAGAAGTTCCTATGAACATGTGTTAGGAAACGATTCGTTTCCGAGATCAAACTTTTTTGATCCTGTTATCGTATCTCGTTTTGTTCTTGTTAGGTACTAACTGTTGACATTTTCTCATTGGCGTAGCTAGAGACTCTTCCTAGGGGGAGCAATCGGCCAGCTGATTGGCCACCGCAATATTTCATTTTCGGTAATCCGATTAGAACTAAACTAAACGGGAGTTTAAGAGGATGATAAAATAATTTTACTAAGAATGTTTTTGAATCTTGTTCTCAAGATAAAAAGAATTAAAACAGTGTATTTCTTCAATACTGTCTATTTTTCTAGGGTGGTCACATTCCATTTTTTGATTATAGTGTATTAGTACCTGATTTTTTTTTCTTAGAAACGAAGCGATGTACGACAAAAATTCCAGGGACAAAAATGTATTTTTTTTTTTTTAATTTCGGAAACGAATCGGTTCCAAACATAATATTATGTTCATCCAAAGATTCCCCCCTTGAAATGTTTCGTCGTATGTTCAGGATATTATTCTTGAGGAGTTTTCAGATAAAAATTGTATTGTTGTTTTATTTTACACTATACTCAATAACTTAACGCATATTGTTAGAAACACCCTTCCTCAAGCAGAGATGAATTTAGAATCAGGGTGACTCTGGACAACTCAATATCCTCACCAGGGACGAATCTAAATTAGATTACTTAAGATACTTCAACCAATATTTATATTTTTATCCCCAACTGTAATATTTGAAAAAGTTTTATTTTTCATTTTTAAAAACGGGCAGTACACTTGTTTGCGAAACCGTTTTATTAAATTTTTCACTCTAGATGCGGTCTAAGATTAGAATCGTCTCTGACCTCAGGAATAAAATTCTGTAGCTAACAGTGGCGTAACAATACGGTGGCAGGGCGGGCAAAATACCACGGGCACAGTAGGATCCTAACATTTAGTAAAATTTGCCACGGGCCTCAAACAGTATAGTTACTCCATTGGTAGCTAATTGACATATTGGGACACTGAAATTAAAAAAATAACCAGCAAACTAAAAGATTTTTTAGTTAATCTAAGTTTAGTGCCATGATTTTAAGACAATGTATTAAAAAATTGTTTAAATGTATTAATATAAATTGTTTTAAACGTATCAGAACAATCAATTGAGTAAAGTCTAGAAAGAGCATGCTTTTTCGAGTTCCTTTCATGGTTAACTACGTCTATTAAATATTGTTACTAAGAAGTAAATCTGGACGTTTTTAGTAGATTTAAAAATTATTCGTCGATTTTATAATTTTCAGTAAAATTATAGATCTACATTTTTTCAAGCGTAATTATTATTAGTCTTTTGGGAAAATTATTTTTTTTTTATTTTTCAAAAAAACAAAATTTCTTATCGAACCTTTTATTTTACATTTTCTAAAATTTAATTTACATAATGTATGTACGTAAATTATTTTCTACGATAGGTTTTGTAAACTTAAAATATAATTTGACATAGACTTAAGCTGATGTTTGTGATAAGAAAACTCCAAAAAATATAATTAATATTTTGAATTTTTTTAATTTTATTCTCTACGCCCTTATTAACTTTTAAGGCTGGACTTCATCGGTCTATTAGTGCTGAAGTATTTAACTGTCTTCAAAATTTTAATTTATAAAATTCATTGTATAAAATATTTTTTATACATACACCGAAATTTTCAAAAGTTATAAAATATTTGTACGGTTACATTTTCCAAAAAGAAAGTATTTGTGTTTTCTTCATCAAATCTTGACGCATTTTGTAAGAATTATACCCCTGAAGTGCAGCCAATAAAAAACGTGATCTTTACATTTCAGCACAATTTCTTAATAACTTCTTATTCATTGTTTTATTTCTTTATTAATTGTTTAAATTACAGAAATGTTTAAATGATATTACGAAAAATTTAACACGCGAACCGTATTTCAACTATTCAAGGATAAATAATAATAAAAATATTGCAGATCTTTCAGTTAAAAATAATTATCATAAAAACTCGAAATTAAGTATAATAGCATTGTGTATTAATTCTTTTCATTTCATTTTATCAGTATTAAAATTGCATTCGACATATTAAGAATATTAAAAAGCTATATGTTATTACAGTAAAAGAAAAACTATATATTCTTTTTGTGTTGTAAAAGAAATGAACAACTTTCTGTTGAAAAATTGCTATAGTCAATTCCAGTGTGAGACTTTTTTTGCTCAATTAGAAGTTTTGGTTTCAATTCTTAGAGTTATCGTTGAACAAAGGTAAGAAGTTAATTTACCCCCTGCGGAAAATATTATTCTAAACCACTTACAGTTTCAACACTAAAAATTATGTCCTTCTGGAAGTATAAAAAAAAAACTTAACTCTAAGCAACTTTGCCTTGTCAAGAAATATTAGTTTAAAAAGATGTTTTCAAAAAGTAAATTGAGAGGTTAATGGTGTCAGTTGTCGTGCGTCTATAAACTATCTGTTTCTTAAAAGTTTAGGGACATCCAAAATGGAAACAGTAATGGGGCAGTCCCACATTTTTTTAAGTTTTGTTTGAATTTAAATTACAAATAATTTATGAAACAAATTCAGAATTTTTCAGAAGTTTTTTCTCGTTTTTTATGCCATCAAATTGCGGTTTATGCTCTATTTGTCTCTCTGTTACGCTTTCACGGCCAAACCGCTGAGCCGATTATGATGAAATTCAATATGAAGATAGTTTAAACTCAGAGGAAGGAAATAAATTACTTTTTTTTCAAAAAATAATCCTTACGGGGGTTAAATCCCCTCTCATAAATTAAGATTAAAAGTGAGTGTTCCGGTACTTTTAATGCGAAATCTTGATTGTGTATCTAATGGTAAATGTTTCTCATCTGGGTCGAAATATTGTTAGGGCTACTACAATTAGTGAAAATCTAAAGGAAACAGTGTTTTAATACCGGAATTGCCTTTTCAATTAAAAAGATTACAATTTCCATTAAAAAATGCTTTCGGAATAACTATAAACAAAACCCAAGGGTAGCCGGCATTAAGGTACATTTAGAAAAAACATGTTTTTCGCATGGCCAGCTGTATGTGGCTTGTTCAAGTGTAATCGAATCCACAAAATCTTCATGTTATTGCAAAAGATGGTAAAACTAAAAACATAGTTTTAAGGGTCTTCTTTAATTAGAGTCTTTTTGAATTTATGAATTTTTTTAAACAATTATATAAGTTGTACACACTGTTTCCACGCGGGTAAAAGCTAGTATGCAATATATTGAGTTTTTAAATAAAGAATTGTTATCATTGTCAACGCTTATTTTTCTGTCGTCACACGTGAAACAAACCCCATTGCGTCAAGGGTTCAAAAAAACAGCTCATTTTGATTTTATACTGAAATGAAGTCAAGTTATCTATTTGATTATGGAAATAATATAGAATGAATAAAATGATGAAACATTCCGTTTGTACATTATGTTTACCGAGAGTTCTTTTATGTTTTTTCTGCTTCACAAACCAAGTTCTCTGGTATGTATATCTAAATTTTGGCCGCAAAACAAAAGTGCTTAAACGCTAGGTTACTATAATTTAATCGTATAAAATCAAAATATGTACTTTTAATATTATTTAGAAAAAAGGTGTATGTTTTTTTGTTTATTGCGGATAAAGTCAAGAACTACTAAATCGATTTGAACAATTCTTTGACTGTTCTTCCCGAGCTAAGACAAACGGGAATTTGCAGCGTGAAACGAGACCCAATACTCGGTTTTTTGTAAGATTTTTGATGTATAGGCTGCAGAAAGAAATGCCAAATACATTTGATTTGACAATAACCTTAGACTGTGAGTATACAATTACAATTTTTTATATATGCAGAAATTCTTTGTTATGTTGAAAAATTGAGTTATAGATAAAAATAGATCGCTTTTCAAGCTAAATTTTGATCAAAATGCGTCGAAGTATATATACTATACTAGCGGTCCGTCCCGGTTTCACCCAGAAGCAAAAGAACGAATGGGGGGGACATGTGTACGCACGTTCATCTTAGTTTACCGAGATGAATATTGTGTCCAAATGTCATGATGATCGGAGTTACCGTTCAAAAGTTTTTGTCGGACGGACAAATTTTGAATTTTTTTACACCTAGGGCTACATTATTGGAGTTTTCGTATAGGGATGCCTAATTTAACTCGATTAACATTCTAGCCTATGTTACTCAGTGATTATTCTATTAGTGAAAGGATGTTTAAAATCGGTCCAGTAGTTTTAGAGTTTATTTATTACAAACTGGCAAAATATAAACCTTTCCTCTTTATAATAATAAAAAATATAGTTTCCATCGATTAATTATTTAAAATGTAATTTTATTGTGGGGAAATATGTGTCCTCACAAGCTAAGGTCCTTGTTAAATCAGATTTTTGCATAAATCTTTCTGCAACTCAGTATAAATATACTTTCAAAAGCATATCAAAATTAAATCGTAATTGATTTTATTTTCCTTAAAATTCAACATACGCGGTTTTGCCCGGAGGTCATAGATATAGTGATACATAAATGGCGAATGTGAAAATAAAATCAAAGGATTTCTATGGAATCCTTCAGGCAAAAGTCCCTCTTCAGCCCTGTTAACCTCCAAACTGAAAGATACGTTCCAATGCTTTTATATTCATAAGTTATTTTTTATTTTTTTGTATAACACGTAAATGAATAATTCAAGAGGACAAAATGTCTACTTAATCAAGATATAAAAAAATTTTTGCAAACAATCAACCGTTTATTTATATATTAAACAATGTCATCATAATATCTATTTTCATCTATACTAATATTTTGTCGAAAATTTTATTTACTAATATTATAAAGAGAGAGCGTGAATTTTGTGAGTTTGTGTGTATGTGGAGGGTAATCTCAGAAACCACTGCACCTATTTGAAAAATTATTTCACCACAATTTAGAATGAACCTTCAGGATGAACATAGGCTATATATTATCGCGTTAAAATAAAAGCGCTTTTCGTGGAGACTATAATTTTGCAACGAAATCCGACGAAAAACGATGAGAATTTACCTACCAATTCGGGCGAAGCCGGACCGGGTCACTGGTAATTTATAATTCTCCTGTTTTTTATTTTGTTGCAAAACCACGGATAAAGACTTATATTTTAGATATTTTAAAATTGTTTTTTTGTGAATTGGTTTTAATTTTTATAAAGACCATGTAGGTGTCAAGTTTTCGCTTGGCAAGTTTACATAATATACACGAGTTATATTTATTTTTTTTTATTTATAACATAAAACAAATTTCCAAATAAAAACTTGGAACCTTCGTAGATCTCACTTCTTTTCTTCAGCAAAGCCGACAAACTCACTTGCTCTTAGTATCGAACCTGGCCCTTTTTTCACCTTTATGTTTTTCGTGGGATTTCAATATTTTCATACTTATTCTACTAAAATTAAATATTATTTAGAATTTTAGACACACAATATTAATTATAAACCATACTTCGTTATATCATAGTCATATACCTTACGTCATATCATACCGACTAGACGCGAGCAGTCTTCGGATCGATGCTTTCAGATGTTTGTGAATTACGATGGTCTGTCAGTCAGTGAATCCCCTGAAACGTGATTTTTAGACACTCGTATCACCGCGACGCGACGTATAAAATTTGGTATATTTTAAGGAGATTGATTCGTTACAGTCCCAATCAAAAGTAAGTCGAATTCTAAGTGGGAACTTTTCCATAATAAATTTTTACAAAAGGTTATAAGTCGATGATACCAATAAATTATTGTCATAAAGGTATAAATAAACGTTTTCTTTAATATTAATTAAATATCTGTAAAAATAATGTAAATATCTGTATTTTACATATTTTTTGCAGTAAATAATTAAAAAAAGAAATTTAAAAAAATGAAAATTAAAATTAAATCATTAAAAAGTTGAAAATTCAGTAAAAATTGTTAAAATTGTCAAGAATAAAAGTCCATAATCGAAAAGTGCTAAGGTTTAATAATTTTTTTTTATTGATTAAAAGTCTCCTAATAAAATTGGAAAAAACATTAAAATATTCTTAAGACATCAATGCTTTACATAGTTAGTTTTCGGAACTGCTGACATTATTTGGTTATTTGCAAAAAAATAAAATGTACCGTTTGCATGCTAGGTTGACATATTTTCCATAAGACTACATGCAAAAGTTTTTTTTAATTTTTAACTTTATAAATCTCCTAATGATTTTGGATTTTTTACAGAAAATTTTGTCATAAAAAAATCTATTAAAAAACTTTATTTCAGATTTTTTTCATTATTTTCGTAAAACAGCTCAACTTCCTTGAAAAAAATTCAGTTCTGTAACGTAACTAGCCTCGGAGATAGATGGGGGTCGAAAAGGGCTCGAAATTGTTCGTGTAAATATAGCACAGTGCTTTGCAAGAACTTGGCCAAAGTCTCCGTGCGCTATGACATTTTTTTTATAATTAACAATGCGTTATATCATATACAGTGTTCACTTTTTACGTGGTCACGTTTTGGGTGTAATAATGTGTTATGTCAACAAATTTAATAACAGCTTGTCAGTCAGTATATGATTACTTTCTCTTAAATTAAATACTTATTCTTAAAATACAGTTCTCACGACTGTAATTGTCGGTCTTTCATTGACCTCATTACCCGAGAAGAAATGCAATACTCTCCCAGTGCCAGCGCTAGAATTTGTGACGGGGGGGGATACTGCCGTTTTAAATGATCGAGAGTGGCAGTTTTTTTTAATTTAAGGTCACCAATATAAGGGCTTACATCGACCTAATACTAATTCATGTTTTCAATTTATCACGAAAACGGCTTGTACTCTTTTAAGGAAGTACCCTCGATAAATGAATTAACAAACAGAAAATTACGAAAATTTGCAAATATGTCAAAACCTTTTCAAAAATGACTCAGTTAAATTTTTGTGATCTTTGGTTGAGTTTGAAAAAAGATATTGATAATTTTATTTCGCTGCACTTAACATGGAGTCTTATGGAAATCTGTGATTTTGACGCACTCAATCATTTATTACGTTGGAATTGACAAACAGGAAATATAAACGAATATTCTATGAACATTTTTCTTTTTCCAAAACGTATAAAGCTTGCTTATGTTAATAGAAATAACTAAAACAAAGCCGAGCTTTTTAGCAATTCATAAACATGACAACACCGCAATATTATAGTTTGTGGCGCGTCATTTAAAGGTAAGTTACGAAACTGCAGCAGTTTTGATATCGTAAAAACATACGTAAATTGAGTAAATGCTAAAAGCATAGTATTCCAAAAAAATGATAGTATGTTATTATTTCCGAAATGACAGGAATAAAGAAAAGCATTTTCATAAATTAATGCGAATTTGACACCGCGTGCTGACTTATGCTGCGTACATAAGCACTTGTAACTATGGCAAGGCATGCGGTGTTGCCAAATTATATACTACGTTACTCAAGTAGAAGACTGAAATTCTTTGACTTACTGCGTACCGAGGGTACTTCCTTAATGAAAGTTAGTACACCTAAACATAAATAGGTGCTTTTGGCCTCGGTTGCCGAGCGTCTACAATATACATTATACAGTGCAATTTAATGTAAACAGAAATTTTATTATGCTTTCTACCGGTTACGCTTGGGTTGGATGAGGTAAGTAGAATAGTATCGTTTAGAGAAAATAGTAGAGTCATTTCCACGCACAAGCGAGTTTCAGGTCGGACGGATCTATATTTTCTAACAAGATGTGGAAGCGCCATTAACAGTACAGATAGTGCCTATGATTGCCCCTGAAATTACAAATCACGTCGCTGAACTGATCGTTTTTCCCACTCTTCTTATTACGCTGATTCACCAACTTGCTATTATCTTCTCTAAACTTTACTACTCTAACTTCAAGAGTCAATGGTCTTGTGTTAGAAAGTATCTGGATATTATTTAGGGAAACAACTGAAAATCTATACGTACCGCCATTTTTCGGCTTCCAAGGTAAGATTCTCATTTCGCAACCTCAAAAATTTTTTGCATGATATATTCGAATAGAACAATCATCGCATTGCTGAGTGCTTCCTTCGGAGATTTTGCTCCTAATTTTAACGGCGCTGCATGTTACATGTGCTAGTGTCAAGATTCGAACCCAATATTTCCTGAATACAAGAACTATTCGATCAATAATCGACCAGAAATAAAAATGGTATTAAGATTTTTAATACTGGGTAAAATGAATCACATGAAATATTTCGCAATGCAGCCCTTTATCAATATTGCCTATTTCAAGAGCGATTGTGATCCATCTTTTGTATGTTTTCTACACCACTAACAGTAAATAATTGATATATACCTACACTTTTTCTCATTAGTCATTACCACACATCTATTATATCCTTCTGGTTCTATTACGATGTATTCACGGTTATAAGTTGGCTATACTGCGATGTGTGTGTTGTATATTGTTTATAAATACTCGAAAAATTACAGTGTGATTCTTTACTGATCTGTCCGTCAATTTATTTGTTTCTTCAAATAAATAAAATTATATCGACCAATTTTTTCAGACTGTATATTGACAAAAAATTATAATTCAATATCTCAATAAATGACGTTTCGGTCCGGATTTGGACCTTCTTCAGAAATATGTAATTTAAAAAATGTAAAAATCTACTTATTTTACAATGTTCTTCAAGTTTTCCCCTTCCAACAAAAAAATAATTGTTCCTGAAAGAGAGCAGAAAGAATTTTTTTTTATCCCAATGTATTACATGAGGGGAATTCCCTTTATAACTGCAGCAGTCAGTACAGTGGTACCATCTTCTCGCCTCTGCTACTACCTCATTACTTTGTTTATGAAATAACAAAAGAAATGAGTATAGAGTGCTCTTTTATTATGAAATAAGATGAACTGATTTGTTATGAGTTCCAAATAAAACAATATGACAAATCTTAAGTAAAACAGAATCAAACTTAACTCTATTCATGTGGATTACAAAGTTAGAATATTATATCCTGTAGTTTTTGTTTAAATGGTACAGAAATCTATATACTAATATATAAAGCTGAAGAGTTTGTTTGCTTGTTTTGGTTGAACGCGCTTATCTCGGGAACTACTGGTTCGAATTGAAAAAATTTTTTTGTTGGATAGCCCATTTATCGAGGAAGGCTAAAGGCTATACAATATCACGCTACGACCAATAGAAGCAGAGCATCAATGAAATATGTTGCAAAATGTACCTCAAAATATCGTATATTCAGGTGAAATGCTCAAACTAAATATTCCAATATTAACGTCGTACATTCACAAGCCCCACTAGCTCAGTCGGTAGAGCACGCGACTCTTAATATCAGGGTCGTGGGTTCGAGCCCCACGTTGGGCGAATATATTTTTAATTTTTTTTTATTTTCTACATTACTTTTTTACATTTTAATTTTATTTACGACTAATTAAAATTAAATAAATCTAATTAATAGCTCATTTGAAAACTGTTACAACTATTATAAAAATAATTTTCCTACAGTGTTTTCAATTAAATATTTATTATATTTTATTAATTCCAGTAAATATTGATTTAAACGAAATTTATTATCTATACTTATAAAGAGTATAAATACTGCTTTTTATCGACAAAAACTTTTAAACGGTAACTCCGATCATCATGAAATTTGGACACAACATTCATCTCGGTAAACTAACACGAATGTGCGTACTCATGTCCCTCTTTTTCCCATTCGTTCTTTTGCACTCGGGTGAAACCGGGTGGGACCGCTAGTTAACTAATAAAAAAAAATATGGAAAATTCAAACATGTCCTATAAAAAATTACTAAAAACTTGCCTTTTTGGCATTGAAAATTTTCCGGAAAAATATAGTGGAAACTTTTCCAGAAAATGTTCCTCCCCACATCACTAAGCCGAACTCTTACCGTTTTAGAGGTTAACCTTTTTTCAAAAAAAATGACACGTTTAAAAAAGCTCTCGAATCCTCTTCAAAATTCGGGGTTGGATCGTAATCGCGTATTGTCGGTAAGATAGAGGCCTATAAAATATAAAGATCGTCCCGTATTTCCGGCATGATTCGTACACGAACGTGTATGTGTGTGCTCGTGGAACGTTTTAATCATTTCTGGTCGAACAATACAAATTAATCTGCATTCATTCAGCCATCATAACATTGAGTCCCATCTATGGTGGTGCTGCACCAGCGTTGGCGGTGGGTGGTGGCGCGCTGTTTGTTATGCCACTGCACTGCAGTGCATGTGTGTTTTACGCGGTAAGGTACGATGCGTTCGAGTTTCTACGCCAGCAGTCACAGAATTGTTTGATTATGTCACAGAGCGGTAATAAAATCAGGAGAGGACATTTTGGTTTAGTTAATAAATAGGATTAAAGCCTCGTGTCCGTATTTATATAAAAAAAAAATTGGTTGTCTGTAAAGTCGGTTTACGGACGATAGTTTTACGTGATAACGTATTCCGTAACCTAAATTTATATAATAATTATAATAATTCGAATCTATGATATTGCATCTTTCGCTTCAAATTTAGGTTAATTTTATTTATTTAAATTAAGTACTCACCACCTATAATATAATTGTTTTTTTTTAACTTTCTTTCTTTCGTATTTATTTTAAGTCTCAAAAATTAGCTGTCATAATATTTATAAAACAATTGTTTCACTGTTTATAATATAAAATTCCAAAACCTACTTACAATATTTAAGTATTTTCATACGTCAAAAAATTGATTTTTATAATGATAAAATTTGTATGAAAACGATTTTTTCGAGAGATGAGACCTAGCTAAAACGATTTTTTGCCCCCCAAAATCCCTTTTCAGTAAATTTCATCCAAATCGTTAGGGCCGTTTTCGAGAAAAGCACGCACAGGGTCAGGCGGAACGTTACGAACGTTACGAACGTTACACTTTTTCGTGCATGCAGCCGGTGTTTTATCAATTTATAAGATTGGTGATTCATCAATTTATAAGACGTTATCACGTCAAAATATTTGAACAAATTTTTGTTACCAAGCGCTTTCTACAAATTAGATGAATTTCTGTGTCTTTGATGAACTCACAAATGACAATATGTAACTAAATATATAAGAAAAATTGGGCGACGGGACCATTCAAAAATTGATATACCTATTATTTGATATACCTACTATAATAAAAAAAATAAATTTATGTTAGCGTGTGCGGTGACGCAGGTAACGGCTAGTATTAAATATTATAATATTCGCTATTCGTTTGCACGGTTATACCTACATAATAATATGTTATCACATCATGTAAAAATTAATCAAAGCATGCTTAATTAATTTCTTTCTGGCAAAAAACAGCTGATTTTATTTTATTTTCAAAATATTTACAAAACTATAAATATTAAAAACAAATCTGTTTCACAAAAATTTCTTGTAAAAATAGACAGAATAATAAACCGCCAATAAAAGAATAGTATTATTACATAAAAAACAACGTTATGCCATATATCTCTTCTGCACATGCACCGATTTCCCTCAGAAATCTTTATATTTGTATATCAAACATCCTCCCAAAAATTTTGTTTCAATTCGCTCATCCGTATGAGAGACTAACAGACGCACAGACTTCGGGGGACTTTAAAACGCAAAATATTATACAATTTTAAAAAATGTTGATTTCGACAAAAATATATTTGTTCTAAACCGCCAACTAGCGTTTTCATAAAATTTGTAAGTCCGGTCCTCTCTGACAAATTTTAGGAGCACATTTTAATCTGCACTTATTAAATTTAAATTTTACAGCAATTCTGAGAATTTTAAGGATATTTTCGAACCCAAAAGCCTTTATCAAACCTCTGAAAATGGTTCCATTTGAATCCATTTTGAATAGGCCTCATGCGGTGATGGATTTCAAGTTGATCAGAACGAGAAATTTTAATCCGGTCCCTACATCCAACCGACGCCATATGTATAGCAAATACCTAATAATTATTATGGTAGTCGTAAAAATACAGACGGAGTTTTATTCTGTAAACGTTACACAAGTTCTTCCACTACAGCGAACTGATCGTATATCCATTGTGACGCATTATATAGCTACCTTAAAACAATAATATATATATTTTAGTTGTAGACATCGTAGTGAACACAGATTGATAAGGGATGCAAAGGGTGGCTTAGATGTGAGCAGGGGCGGATGGTCTTAGCGAGATTTTGGGAGTTTTTCTGATAGACCGGGGCCCACTGAGGCCGATTGCGTATGTTAGTTTTATATCTTTTCTGTTTACTAGAATTGTTTGATTTTTAAATAAATAAAATTATCGACCAATTTTTCAGACAATATATTAACAAATTATTTCATTACTAGCGGTCCCGCCCGGTTTCACTCGGGTGAAAAAAAGCATTGTTTTTACTATTGTCCACGCAATTTTTGATTTTACTTTTTTCTTTTTTTTTGTATTAAAACCTTCCGTGGGCCTTAAGGAACATACAAAAAAATAAATTAGCCGAATTGGTCAAGCCATTCTCGAGTTATGCGTTTAACAACATTCATTTTTATTTATATAGATAGATAGATAATTCAATTTACGTGTCGATCGAAACGTTAATTAATTGAATAATCTGTCTACAAAATTTTAGATGTGGAAAATTCTTGGGAACAGTAGATTTCTAATACAGTGTATTTATTTAATAAATGTTATTTGCCAACGAAAAAAAAATAGTGTTTTTAATAAAAGTGACATGTGCTCATGAAAGTAAAACAAAAATATCTTTGTAAATTAAAATATTAACAGTATTACTTGTATGTTTAATATATTTTATGATTTAAAAAAAATTGAATTTAGTGTAAAATAGTATTTTAGGTATGTAAACATTATTCAAATCTTTGATTAACGTCTGATTAGAACTCTTCAATAAATAAAATTATATAATTATATTATATTCGATAATTTTATTTATGTAAACATTAGTTACAGAAAAAATTTTGTATCTTTGTATGTTCTTTAACTTTGTTAATATTACAGCGCCTTGAAAAAGAATGGATCCAAGTCAAAAAGTTGGCAAATAAAATGTATTAAGGACGTAGTCCTATGTTCAGGCTCGTTTTCGTGTAATGTGGTTTTCATGGTGTCTGATGATATAATTCAAATCTAGAAAATGGAGATTTTGAGAGTTGTTTCGAAAATTTTTAATTAATATTTCTCCAAAACTGCACGGGAAAGTTTAGTTTTTTTAATTTTTACGTTATCTAAACGAGTCAAACTTTCGTATAATCAGTTTTTTAAAAATTTGTCTATAGCCAATTTGGTTCAATCTTATTTTTATATACACTTCCGGGCTATCCTCTCATTTATCATTGTGTTAAAAATCGCATTTTTAATAATTAATAACTTGAAAACTAGACGGACAATGTTTTTGACGTGATAACGTCTTATAAATTGATGAAACACCAGCTGCACGCATGAAAAAGTGTAACGTTCCGCCTGACCCTGTGCGTGCAAGCGAGAGCGCAGTATAAGCGATAGAGAGTCGGTAAAAATATAGTTTGACAGCTATTAAAATTTAGGTTATGTATTACGGAATACGTTATCACGTAAAACTATCGTCCGTAAACCGACTTTACAGACAACCAATTTTTTTATTTTAAATGCAGTTGAATGTATGAGATATCCATAATTAACATATTAAAATTTTAGCGTATTATCTATACATTGCTCCATTGGGCTTACTTTTTACTTTTCAAAATGAAAAGTGTCCAAAAAATATTAGCAGACGTTGAAGCATGTGCACAAAAAAATTTAACTACCTATGAAAAGGTCTATTTGAGATAAAAGATAAACGTCATCTTAGCATTCACCTTTCCAAATGAGCAAATATCTTTTACATTCAAATAAGTTTTATCTCTGTGCATAGGCTGTAATATCTTTGAACATGACACCTTTTATTATGTATTCTAACTTGTAATTAATTCAATCCTATAATTAAGGACTATAAACAGAAGACTGTCGACTTAGTCTGTTAAATAGAATGCCGAACGTTGATATGCTTCTATACAAACTAATTCCATCAGATTTCTGTGGTCTCGGTGTAAATAATCTACTTTGTAAAATATCCATTGAGGATATACCAAACAGATTTGAGCGCTACCATGCTTCGTGTACGGAAATTTTTATTAAACGTCGACTTCTTAAATTCTCACTGCAATGACAAGAGACAGCAATGTCGATTACATTCCTCGTGATATCTTCCTACCATCCTAGCGTTGCTGATGAGTCAAGCAAGATGTATTCACTAACACGTGAGCTTTATGTGTACCCGTTTTTTTTAACGGTTGAACTCGTGTATTTTCAACCTGTACTAATCGACTGCTGTATTTTCAACATGTCCTCCATCCTCACTGCGTGGCAGTCAGAGACCAGTCAGAAAAAAATCTTTATTAATTTGAGGTTAAGGAGGTTGAGCCGTTTTACGAAGATAATGAAAAAAATCTGAAATAAAGTTTTTTTGATAGATTTTTTATGACAAAATTTTCTGTAAAAAATCCAAAATCATTAGGAGATTTATAAAGTTGAAAATATTATGGAAAATATGTCAACCTAGCATGCAAACGGTACATTTTATTTTTTTGCAAATAACCAAATAATGTCAGCAGTTCCGAAAACTAACTATGTAAAGCATCGATGTCTTACGCATATTTTAATATTTTTTCCAATTTAATTAGGAGACTTTTAATCAATAAAAAAAATTATTAAACCTTATAGCACTTTTCGATTAATCAACTTTTTAATGATTTAATTTAAATTTTTATTACTTCTAATTTCTTTTTTTAATTATTTACTGCAAAAAAATATGTAAAATACAGATATTTACATAAATTAATTTTTTCTAACCTAACTTTGTACAAAAATTCAAAAGTTAGTCCATTAAGTAAAATACTGAAATAATTAGTTAAATACTAAAAAACATATTTATTTATGCCTTTATGACAATAATTTAATGGTATCATCGATTTATAACCTTTTGTAAAATTTTATTATGGAAAAGTTCCCATTTAGAATTCGACTTACTTTTGATTGGGACTGTAACGCATCAACCTCCTTAAACGTCGCCTAACGTATTTTTCCATTGGCTGAGCAACGTAGAAGGAGAAGTAGGGACTAAAAACTTGAAAATACGTGAGTTAAAACGATTGAAAATAGATGGTGTTGAAAATACACGAGTTCGACTGTAATATTATTAATTGCACTGGCATTTCGGGCCGGCTTTTGATTATGCAACGCAAAAGCAACGATCTCTTTCCTTATTCATAACCCAGATCTTTAGATTATAGACGGTCAACAATCAAGGCCATTAGATCTGGCTTGATCGACGTCAATATAATTTGCAAAGTTATGCGCGAACTAAACAGATTTATACTGCAGTATATAATATATATATTATATAAAGTTAAAACATATAGTGGAGTTGCCATACTCCAAACAGGCGTTAATAAGTCTGCAGCGTCGACATGCGCCATTACCATGTCGCCCCCACCGTCTCGACCCCCGCCCCGTCTACAAGTCGCTCTCTCTAGACTTGATTAATTAAACATCATCCTCGCTTAACACTGAACGTTGGTGAAAAAGGGATGTCCAAGAATGAAGGGTCAGAACTTAAAGCTAAATTACAAGGGTCTCACTTTATCAGCTCCTCCAGGATATGTTTTTTTTTCAAATGTAAATATGTTGTGTACTACGTCTCCATATTTACTTATTAAGGATCTTCAAGGAGGTTGAGCGTTAAACGAAGATAATGAAAAAAATCTGAAATAAAGTTTTTTTAATAGATTTTTTTATGACAAAATTTTCTGTAAAAAATCTAAAAACATTAGGAGATTTATAAAGTTAAAAATTTAAAAAAAAAACTTTTACATGTAGTCTTATGGAAAATATGTCAACCTAGCATGCAAACGGTGCATTTTAATTTTTTGCAAATAACCAAATAATGTCAGCAGTTCCGAAAACTAACTATGTAAAGCATCGATGTCTTACGCATATTCTAATATTATTTCCAATATAAATTAGGAGACTTTTAATCAATAAAAAAAATATATTAAACCTTAACACTTTTTGATTATGGACTTTTATTATTGACAATTTTAACAATTTTAACTGAATTTTCAACTTTTTAATGATTTAATTTAAATTCTTATTACTTCTAATTTCTTTTTTTAATTATTTACTGCAAAAAATATGTAAAATACAGATATTTACATAACATTTTTTCTAACCTAATTTTGTACAAAAAATTTAAAAGCATAGTCCATTAAGTAAAATACTGAAAAATATAAATAAATTTGCTCAACTATTACAATATTTTTCGAAGTCTTGTTTTTTAAAACACTCTGTATGTGCGACAAGTAAAGGGTATTGTATATTTTGCTCGTTACACCGCAAACCAGATTTTCATTAACTGCAGCACTGAAACACAGATGAGTCTGTACACTCTCCCTCCCCCCGCTCTCCCATTCTCCTTTTCAACTCCCCTCAACATCTCTTGCCCCAAAACTATATCTGCGTATATATATACCACCCCCACGGGCACAAATCAAATGTTTTAACTGAATCTACCCTACAAAAACACTTCGTTCTGTGGGGCCCTGAGGGGTAATTTTGTAAATGTATATTCCAAAATGTCGTTTCAGTGATTCGTTTATGGTAAATCGTTATTCTGATCTGATAAAAGTATTATTGGATTTTCAAATTAGATATTTAAAAAAAACTGCTTAACCGTTTTAACTGAAAATTATACGGTGGCATTTCGCAATTATCCTGAACACAGCGTCGTCAAAATTATTCCAATCGGTTATCCCCTTGAAAAGTTAAAACTGAACTTCGAATTATATGAAAAAAAAACGAGTGTGCTTTTAGACCACACGACTGAAGTAAAACTTCTTTCTGCCACAATTTGTTATTATTCACCCGAAAATTTACAAAATATGAACTTTAAAATGATTTTACAATTTTATTCACTTTAAACGTAGAATATTTAATGTATTGAACAAAATATTAATTTATAAAATTGTTCAAGATTTCAAGAACGAAATGAACAGTCTAATGTAAGAATAAAGAATTATATAAACATAAAGATAATGAAAACAAAAGTAATACATTGCAATTACTTAGCTCTCGTAGAAATTTAAGCGTAAATCTTTATGAAATATTATTTAAAGTAGGTTTACAAAACTTTTTTCTGTCACCCGATAGCGCAACTGGCAAGTAAAGTATGTGTCATTCTATTGTTAGTACTGCTTATATTTTCGGCCACTTGATGGCGCCACTAGCCAGTGAAGTATTTGTCATCCTCTTTCTATCTTCACTAACTTATATTTCCCTCTCAACTTCCGTTCGCCTCGCCCGATCACACTTCCGTAAATCTCTCGTCAGGCATTCACCAGCTTACTCCCCAAGTCAAGCGTGCATAAAGAAGATTTACTTCGAAAAAATTGAAGATTAATCAGACGTTAATCAAAGATTTTAAACTGTCATTATTGTAACTTGAACCTGATATTCCTTGGTTACTTAAGCTAAAAAAATACTAGGATCAATTTTTTTTTTAATTTTGCCCGGTTTTCCCTTCTGCGGAGCACAGTGTAACAACATTATACAAACTGAATAAACGGACAGAAAATGAAGTCTGGCCATCGTCTCTCTGTACGTTGGCAACACTGTTACAGCTATATATCTGTCACTTCAAAACAAAACCGATCAAGGTGGATTTTTTTCATATCTTCAGCTATGTTTTTTAAACTATTAATGTGTCGAACCTTAAAAAAAATAAAGTCAGGCACAGATTGAACTTCTCTCAAACCGTAAATAAGTACCTCCTATAATATAGCTGCTTTCCATACGTCTACAACGATCGTAAAGTGACTCATTTAACACTAGTTCGTAAAGTAGAACAAATGTAAACAATCGTATCATTAGAAGTATATTATAAAAAAAAAATCATAGGCCACCTATCAGAAGTGGCATTGTAACTGTCAAAAATATTGAAAATATACTTGAAATTAAGAGAAAAGCAGTTTTTTGTAAGAGGTACGTGCCGCATATTCTAAAATCATTATTGGTTCTTGCGCTAATTTAGAAATCCACATTGTGACCACGCACGCGAACCCGCAGCGACGTCATTTTCATTTTTGCAATCAGCGCGCCAGCCAGCACAAATCTCAGCAATGATTCCAGCGGCCAAACCAGCTAACTTAACTTTTGCAATAGGATGTAAACATAAGGCAGTTGCATGAGTAATAAAAAATCCTCTGGAAATTAATTTCGCCAGAGCATTAAACTCTTTTGAAAGTTAAATAAATTCTGTCGTAGCGAAATTGTGACATAAACAGTTTTGTTGGATGACCGTAGATATGCATGTTGGTAGTAAATTAATTCAGACTCGTTAATTACTTCATGTGAATATACACCTGTAATTAAAAAGCTACAAACAAAAATTCAACTTCTTGTAAATGGAAAATGATATTAATATGCACATGGTGAAACAAAAAGCTTTTGTCCTGAAACTTGAATATTTTTTTTTCAGCAACTAAAAATCTGTTTTAGTATATATTTCAACTCAAATTGTAAAATTCTTAGAAAATAGTCAGAGGGGACATTTTCAAAAACGTGATTAATCCTAATTAGATACTAATATTATTGTCGGTCTGTCTGTTTGTTATCTTTTCACGCCTAAACCACTGAACAGATTTCGATTAAATTTGATAAGGAGAGAGACTGCAGCTTGAGGAAGGACTAGAGAATACAATCCCGAGCATATTTTTCAATTCCGAGATTACGGGATTTTTGATGCGTAATCCCGGGGCTATCCCGAGACTAGACTATGTGATTTCTAATTGGGCTCAAATGAAAGAAAACTTGAATAATTTCTTAAAATCGTTGCACAACACAAATCACAATAAAGTAAGAATAGAAAATAGATAAAACAAAAAAAAAAATTACTTTTGCAAGAAATCAAAAACATAACACAAACAACTATTTAGAGTTCCGAAAATACAATCGCAGACAAAGCAAATCCTGCGCGACGCACTCGTTATGGGATCAACCGTTGTTAACGCATTATTAGTCTCGTAGTTATCAGCGATTCAAATCTTACGGTATTTTATAACACAAGAAACTTCGTCAACGAGCGAATTGACGTTTTCACGTCAAAAATAAATACTTACTCATGTCCTTTTTGAAATCTGTAGTATATATCTCTTAACAACGGCTAAACTAATTTCGAAAAGATTTGTGTTGTTGATCACCAAACACCAATTCGAGGGAACTTATGAATTGAATTCCCTGAAGTCTAGCTTTTTATTTTTTTTTTCAAAGTTGGCAATGATGATTTTTGTAAAAGTATAAGACAATAAAAGAGATCAGTAAAGCAAATAATATCTATTATTAAGAGCGTATCTGATTGAATGATTTTTTTTATTCGCACAAAAGCAATGTATGCATCATAGGGGATGCATTTGAGTGATTTGTATAGTGGTAAAACTAGCCCTAATTTTTTTTGCTATAAACAGGGGTGCAGCCAAGACTAATGCTGGTTGCAGAAAGTATTGTCAATAAAATTTGATTTTACAATGACCTTACTCATATAATTACAGTTTTTATAGCGCAGTGCCAAGAGCACTAGACTCGCATTAGGAAGGTACCGGGTTTGAATCCGGGCAGGGGCAGGTGTGGCTGGAACTTTTTCCTGCTGCCCTCGCCGAGAAACGCAAATTCCTGTACCGGCCATCTTGTTGAGGTTTCCCATGGTTTCCTCAATAATTCCAGATAAATATCGAGATGGTTCCTTATTCAAGGCCATGGCCGTTTACCTGTCAAACTCCTGTGCTCAAAATTTGCCTACCTTATCCTATTGTCCTAAAATTCCTTCATTCACCCATTGCTATTAATTAAGTGGAAAGTGAAAAAATGTAGAAAATAATGGGAAATGTGATAGACGGAAAATAGTAATGGTCCGAATTGCGTCTGTTATGACATAAAGTCGAGAAATGGCCTTTAAACGAATTATTATTAATTACAGTTTTTTATACATGCAAGAGCAGTCAGGTCGTTGTGAAACTCCGTCATGGAGACCTTATATTCGCACAAAAACAAATGTTTGATGTTTATAGAAAAAGTTTGCTTTTCAAGCTAAATTTCGAATAAAATGCGTAAAAAAAATGTTGTTCGGAAATGAAAATAGTACAAAAAATTATGTTAAATTTGAATTAACATGACTTTAGTTGAAGGCGATATCCAGATAACAGGACGAAATTTAGTAAGTAGTATTTTGTTAGATGACACCACGTGACGCTTGTTTTGTGTATGCGTTGGATTATAACTTGGCTTTTGTTAATAGCGACAACTAGATGGCAGGGCAGTGAAATTTAATAAATAAAATTATCGACCAATTTTCTAGACAATATATTAACAAAAAAATATATAAGTAATACATTAACGTTTCAATCCGGATTTGGACCTTCTTCAGAACTGATCTAAGAAATAAAAAATAATTAATATTTAAATTTGTCGATAATTTTATTTATTGAAGAGTTCTAATCAGACGTTAATCAAAGATTTAAGCAGTGAAATTTAGTTACAGGTCGATATTTAGTTACCTACGAGAATTTCGTTAGGTGACACGGTGAAATTCAGTGGACGACAGGGCGAAATTTAGTTACATGATGAAATCGTCATTCCAGCGAGAAAAGCGCTCGAAGTGACCTACGCGCGCCTTAGCTACAGCCCTGGCATTTACTGTGAGCAATGGACTACATCAGTGTATAAACAGAAGTCAATTCAAATGCATTTAACTAATAGCATGGCATATAAAAACATACCCTTTAATCTCATTTAATACGCACATTGTATATGTAGATTACAGGATGTTCAAATTAATCGGTGATTTTTAATTCTTTATACACAGGGTCACCGACACGAGTACATTCATCTGAATCAGAGGTTCCCAAACTTTTTTGTCTCGTAGACCACTTGCCATGTTTTTCGGTTTTGGGTAGACCCCCTGCTTATCTAATATTGATTGTTTGCAAATTCATTAATTTCAAATGTATTTTTGACAACCGGTATAGTGCTACTCACTTTGAACGATTTAAAATAACGGTAGTGAAATGTAGTGTGAAATGTTTAGTTTTATACATTTATTAATTAGATTCAAATTAAACGAATCAAATTAAAATTTACTTTCTGTTACATAAAATAACTATGCAAAAAATAAATGCTTTTAGTGTGAGGGATGAACCTGATGCTTTAATAATAAATTTTCAACATTTGGCATCAATTTAGTTAGATTTAATCTCAAATCTCTTCGGTTAACGATGTCCAGTTTGTTTCTTTTTTTGTTAGGAGATTCACTATCGTTGACCCCCATTTTCATTTCATGGACCCCCAATTTTTTTCCCGCTGGCATGGACCCCTTGCAAGTTGTCGTAAACCACTTTGGGAATCACTGATCTAGATTCGGGGGAATCAGTTCAATATTTTCCCACCTGATAAACAATCGCGTGAGCTATCACAAAACTAAAAAAAATCTCACAAAAACATAATATTTGGTAATAAGCGCAGGCATTGCAGCTTTGTTCTGTGAACTTAAGTTTGGACAAAATAAAAAAATAATCCTTTAATATATGTCAATTATAAAAAAGTAAAGAATCGTTACTTCTTAAAACAACTGTTTTATTAGCGGATGTACATTTCGGGAGCTATGCTCGCATCTGCAGCAAACACTAAAGTTTTGTTGCCACTGTTTTTTCGGCAACACACGTTGCAAAATAGGTCTCCACGAAAAGTACTTTTATTTTAACGAGATAATATATAGCCTATGTCCATTCTGAATGTCCATTCTAAATAGTGGTGAAAAAAATTTTGAAATCGGATGAGTAGTTTCGGAGATCACCTGCTGTTTATAATTTTAGTATAGGCTGTGTGCACAATGGCTACTAGTGGGTAATGGAGAATTCTTGAACTCACTTTTTATGGAAATCGCGACATGTTTCTATGGTGATAAGTCAAACTCTTCAGTTGGCCATTATGTGTCAAAAAAAATGTAATAATAAGGAAAACTGATGTTAATTTTATACCTTCAATAAATAAAATTAATTAATTAATTTTATTTATTGAAGAGTTCTAATCAGACGTTAATCAAAGATTTTAAAGATTTGATTAATTTTATACCTATACCATAAAATTCAGATTTTAAACCATTATATAAATAGCATAACATAAAAGGTATGTGAGAATTATTTATTTATCAATTATGACGTACAATATAAAAATAATTAATTTGTTTACAATGACAGCGGAACGTCAAATTATTGCGCCAATTGTCTTTGTTTTACTTAATACGCCATCAGCGCAACAGCCCGGAACACAATAAGCATTTCCAGATCGCTTAGTTTTGCCCATGTTTTCTTTGTAATTAAAAAACTTCATAAAATTGTAACTATTTTCACTTTTAATAAAAACATTGCTCACTGACATACGGAAACTTTGAGCTTGAAGTTTCTCCTAGAGCTCACCACAAACGCTCGCATCGAAAATTTCGTAACTCCGCCTCCTTGCACATAGCCCATAGATCAACTTTCAAATCATCCCTTGTTTCAGATCTAGGGGATGTGTTTACATGCATTCTGATCTCACGTATACAAAGACGGTAGAAGGGGGTTAGCTGTGAAAAGAGGCCTATAATCTGATCCCATTAACAAATAAATAGTGCCCACTTGGCGCGCTCAATCATTCTGAATGAAATTACATTAACTTATTGATGTTCAACAACGCCGACAACCATCTATACATATCGCTATCTTATTTTGCGAAACGAAAAACATCATTTTGTAATTAATTTATTTTCTTTGTGGGTATTTTTTAGCCTTTTCTTGATGTAGTCTGAGTCCGTAATAAATTAATAATAATCATAGTGCGTTTAACGTCCGTTTCTCGACTTTATGTCATAACAGACGTCATTCGCACCATTACTATTTTCCATCTATCACACTTCATTTTTAAACTTCCACTTAATTAATAGCAATGGGCGAATGAAGGAATTTTAAGACATTAGGATAAGGTAGGCAAAATTTTGAGCATAGGCGTTTGGCAGATAATCGGCCACGGCCTTGAATAAGGAACCGTCTCGATATTTATCGGGAATTATTGAGGGAAACCATATTATAATATAGTCTATAGCGTTCCTCGATAAATGGACTATTCAAGAAAAAGATTTTCAATTCGAACCAGTAGTTCCTAAGATTAGCGCGTTCAATCAACCAAACAAACTATTCAGTAAATACTAGTATAGATACCTATAGATGTTTTATTTTTCGATCCCAATGACTAATGTTTTAACATTGGAACTAAAAAATTGTCCCAAAATTTTAACTTCTTAGTCTAATCTGTGATCTTTGAAAATAATGAATTCACGGATTTACTACTAGGAACCTTTTTTGTGGGAAAAATTCTCTACCAAATGCTGCTTTCAAATATTAAAAAGAAAGTTTTCTACCAGCTATCCATGTTTGAGTAAAAACATCGTTTTTTCATTGTTAATTAAATGGGAAACAAACTCGATTTGCGCCGTTTTCAGGTTTGATCTAGGAAGCTGAAATTTTGGGAGAATTTTTTTAGGTCCAATCATAAAACATAAGTTACTATTCTTTACTTGCGGATTTAGTCGGTAAAAAACTTTTGTACTATAAGGTATTGTAAATTATAGACGCTCGACATTAAGGTATGTTTGAAAATGCCGCACTTTTGTAATGGTGTACAGAACTATCCACCCTTTCCAGCATCGTGTAATATCATCTAATTCCAAAACACATTGCGAAAATAAAAGAAATACGTATATAATATAAATACGAACCGTAGGTACACGTAAATATATACAACTTGTTCCTAAATATTCTTACATTTAAAAAAACAATATTTGCATAACTAATTAAGCCCGAATTTTTTTAAAACGTGCTATAAATCTCTTTCACAGCCACTAAATATCAAAATTATCGGTTAGAATCATGAAAAATTCGCGACTTTAAATCTTTTTAAAATTAACAGCTTTATCAGTAGTGAATTTACGGGTATAAAGTAATTTTGAATCCGCCATTTATCATAGTATATGCAGTAATACTAACAGAACAAGAAATGTAATGTGTTTATGGTTTATATTTCTGTCACCAGATGTCGTATCGTTTTATATCAAATCCCAGAGAGCAGGAAATTTTAAGTAAAGATCAGTTACGATTTTTTTTTATTAATAAGTCAACAATATTTATATTATATTTAAAACACATGGCATTTTTTTTACTTCGAAAACCTTTCAGCGGCTTCCACTTGAACTATTTTTGCTCTAGAGTCATACGAAATTACTCAAAGAATTTGATTAAAATGAATTTAGTTACTAATTTACTACATTTTTGTTAAATTACTAACGTGATCTAAAGGCCACTGCAGACGAGGCTGGATTTGCCGCTAAATTCCTTGCTGGATTTGACTACTAGTTTTCTAGCGCTGTTTTTCTTAATAGCTTTTATGTGCTCACTTCACACTAGACGTCTTTTCAAGTTTGTTTTGTTCAAACACAGAGCAAAACGTGTCTGTTGTCTGAATGACGCAATATTGGTTCGTGGGCGTTTGTTCATGTCGCCCACGTGACAAGATACTGTTTCCTGATTGGTTCTTGCCCGGAGCACGCAGATGACCTAGCAAGAAAAATAGCCCCTGTTCTAAATTTTAAAATCTGCCGACCAGCAGTATTTCTAGCCTCGTGTGCAGCGAGCTTAGCGCTTGAGCTGATCAAATCAACTACCAGACGAGGCCGTGAGTAGGGGGTTTAATTTGTATTACGAGTTCAGTGTCATCTTATATAACTAAATCAAACAAACAAGCGAACTGGCGGGGAAATCCCGGTACACTGTGTACACATATAGATATATTTACATGTATGGATGTATACACGAGGTTTTAAATGAAAGCGGGGTGCGAGGGTGGAGGAAATATACGATATACCCTTTGTGACGTCACCTACAAACCCCCTCCCACCACCCGAACCCATTCCGCTATCGTTCTTTCGAATATGAACTAATGCATAATTTTCATTACAGCGTTTCTCGTTTGTCTGTACTTCTGTATTTTCGCTTTGTGCTGTATTTACAGGATAGCATGTGCGTGTTTTTAACACGATATATTCTAAATAGAAAGTTTAGAATCACCCGCTATAGACATTAAATCCGATTATAAAATTTTGAAAAAGGCATTTTTACTGCTTGTGTTGAATATTGATCGTGATGGACTACTGAATCGATCGTCGCGTGAGCTGTGGACTAAATGTGCAATAAATCATGCAACGGGTTATAGAGTATGATTTCGTGTGGCAGTCAGATATCGGTTTCGTCGCGCTCCCTGCCCATATTGTTTGTTAAGAAGCCTCGCGATTTAAAACAATAATAACAAGGCAGTGCAATACCGCTCTATTGTCCGCTAGCGGCGCTAGTAGTCTTTGTGATAGAATAATATAATACATTTTTTTTACATATTTCCAAATAATAATTATAACAAATCGATCGTTCTAAACTTATATAGATCGAATCCGTTGAAGTACGATCTTAACTGATTATCGACAAACATATTCTAAACTTTTTTACTAGTCTCTATATATTATATGCTTATATAAAGGTATTCACTGATGATGCTATGTTGTTTATGATTCGCTTTTATTTCGTTCGTTTTTTGTTATATCCCGCTCTTCTTTTTTATTATAATATAAAATCTGTTGCCATTGTTAAGTCTGCCGTGTTATTGTATTGTATGTTTTAATATAAAACTGATGACGGGGTAAAGGGGGGTGAGGCGAGAAAAAAGGGAATAAATATTATATTTTGCATCCGCTTTTGTGATTTGTCACAGTAATAATTGATAAGTAAATATTAATGTTTTTTATCTCATTTTCATTAACAAAATGGATATAAATTGCGTTTTTTTGTTTATTTCTTTATAGAAAAGTACATATTTTTTTTAGACCTAGAACATATATTTAATAATTTACTATATGAATCATTGTCTATCTACTCAATGTGCGGTGAGCGAAGGCAACAAAGCGTATCGAAAATATATCTGCGTCTCTTTCTTCGATGTAATTCCCTGATTTCTCCGATGATAATATTGGTTGATGTACTTGCATTCAATCAGAATAAAGTATCTCTGTTTCAATAACTTTGTCTTTTTCTATGACGTTAACATGGGCGTACCCAGCTTTTGGCCCAGGAGGGAGCAAATTAGAAATTTCTTAAGCCGGGTCCCCCGTGCTTGTTTTGACCTTCTGGATACGCCAGTGCTTACGGCGTAAAAAAAGACAGAAGTATATGCTTGCACCCTAATGGTTCGATTGCGATTTTATTCCTATGCTCAGTATAGAATAAAAGTATATGACCTAGAACAACACTGAGATCTTTAGTACAGTAAATCGGTAAACCTGTTAGTTTTTACAATCTTCCTTGAAAAATATATTCAGTCAATTAAGATACTCCAAAAAATATAATAAAAAAAAATTGAAGTAAACTTATGAAAAATTCTGTTTTTTTATGTGTACTAATATTTTTTGAGTTTAAATACTACCAATATATGTTAATTAACGGCGGAACGAATTTTTTTTGGAGAGGGATACGATAATTTATACAATGAATATTAAAATTAAACACAATAACTAGTTACATACTAATAATTGAATTTAATTTAATAATTTATTTATTTATTTTATACGGCAAACGTTTTGACATAAATTTTTACCTAATTCTACAGGACTTAAGAAATTAGCAATTAGGAAAAAAATTATACCAAAACATGTCTAGTGAATAAATATTATTTTTGATTCAAATCTATCCCGCACACGTCATTGCAAAATTATAAACATTCTCATAATAAATTATTATAATTAAGATTAAAGGAGACTTGGGTCTTGGACACTATTTGGGGAAAGATCAGTAAAACTTAAATTACAAGTGAATTTATTTTTTTGTTTTTAAATTATTTTCAGAATAGATTTTTTATTTGGTTCAAATGGTACCTATATAATTATAGTAGTAAAGTCAAAGTAAAAATGGAATAATGCCGTATTACCTGTAAAGTCTCAAAAGTTGATGAGTTTTTATGTACAACTACAATATCTGCAACCAAAATCCAAAAACACTTATGGCGAAATATGTTTAGCTAACTGCTTTGCATGCTCGGATTCGATTTAGCAAACGTACCAGAAAGCATTTTGTGTCAAGAAAAGTTTCAAATTAGGGCGCCAATGGTCATTATTTTACTTAAATCGCCATCAGTGCAACAGCCCGGAACACAACAAGCATTTCCAGATCGCTTAGTTTTGCCCATGTTTTCTTTGTAATTAAAAAACTTCATAAAATTATAACTATTTTCGCCTTTAATAAACATTGCTCACTGACATACGGAAAATTTGAGTTTAAAGTTTCCAGTAGTGCTCACCACAAACGCTCGCATCGAAAAATTTGTAACTCCGCCTCCTTGCTCATAGCCCATAGATTCCGGGCTATTACGATTTTATTTTGTGTTTAAAAAATTGGTTGTCTGTAAAGTCGGTTTACGGACGATAGTTTTACGTGATAACATATTCCGCTCGAATATCATATTTAATAATACATAACCTAAATTTTAGTATCTGTCAAACTATATTTTTTCCAACTAATAATTTGATCAACCAAAGCAAAATACATATTTTTAAGCAATTATAAAAGACATTTAAAAGAATGTATATATATTATATATTTGTTAACAAACCATATAATTTATCTGGCCATCTGTCAGATGTAGCTTTCGCTGGAACAGCCGAAAAAAATGTTGAACGCACACTACTCTCTGACGTCACGCGAGAAGAGAGAGACTATCGCTTATATCGCGCTCTCGCTTGCGGAACGTTACTCTTTTTCGTGCGTGCAGCCGGTGTTTCATCAATTTATAAGATTTTATCACGTCAAAAAATTATCTGAATATAAATTCGACGTAAACGGTTTTGTATTTCGACCACTGACATACAATATGACTTTTGAATGTAAAAGGGGTGATATGTCATGCTAACATCATGAGAGAATGGTATTGTTTTGTTATAGAAATAAGGCACTTGCTTTAGTTCCATTGTGGAAAGAAGGTGTTGGATGCACTAAGCTTTAACCAACGACAAATAAAACTTAGTATAGAGTAGTGACAGCACTGGCCGATTAAATATTCGAAAGCTCTCAGCACAACGTGTTTGAGGACCTCACTCTAAAACCCACTGAAGTCATGTATTCGTTGTTTTTTATAGAATTTAGACCATTCTTTTTTTAATAAATACTAGTGGTCGCCCGTAATTCGTCAAATTTTTAAGTTTAAACGTTATTTACGTTCTTATATGGATTTCTCCTGAATCGATTTTACCTGTGCTAAATCGTACACATCGCGATGAAACATATATTGTGCACTTTTCGCTAAAATGAAGAGAACGATGTATATGTTTCATCACAATGTGATCACCGAGAAAAACTCGTAATTTTTAGAATACTAGCGGTCCGGTCTTTAGTCGAAATTTGGCCGTAATTCATTCTTCATACAGAAAGCTGCGGTTCGAGTATTGGCAGGAGCAGAAAGAAGTGAACACGGTAGGCCTATTTTTATAAACAACAAAATAATGACACTTTCAGCTACGTATATACAGATTGTATCAAATCAAAACGGTTCATAGAACATTCTGTGTGTAAGACAGAGACGATATACAAAGCAGTAAGTAAGAATGAGATAAATGATCGCTAATAGTTACTGTGTTTACGTAAATAAATAATTACGTACGCTGTAAATCTTTTTACCAATTTATCAATTAAAACAACTAAACCGTAATATTAATTCCTATTATTATTTATATCTGGTACAAAAGTTTTAACAATACTTTTAATAATTAATTTATTAAATGTTCAAAAAGACCTCCACGTTCTGCCAAATAATATCCTAATCGATTATAATAAATAGCCATTTTATCAATAATTTCACTAGTGAATACATACTGACATTTGATAAAATTGTGATTTTTACTGTAGAAAGCAAAGACGATACTATCAGATTGTATAACCACAGTAACTATTTGCGATCATTTATCTCATTCTTACTTACTGCTTTATATATCGTCTCTGTCTTACACGCAGAATGTTCTATGGACCGTTTTGATTTGATACAATCTGTATATCATTGCTTGGTGTATGTTAAAAAAGAAATAAAAGATTTGGAAAAAAATTCTGATTATCATCACTATGAAACGAGAAATAAAAGTTCGCTAACATTACCACTGTATAAATTAGCCACCGTACAAAAACATTTTACATATGTTTCCCTTAAGCTTTATAATAAAATACCTCTTGATTTCAAAATTTTAAAGATGGAAAAATTAAAAAAAAAATTGAAATCATTTTTAACTGCAAACTGTTTTTATAACATTGATGAATTTTTTAACTATCAATTTTAAAATAGCAATATTCTATAATTTACTTGGAATTTTTATATTTTTTAATGTTTTTTGACGTCACATGTACAATCTGTACTATTATGTGTAAATAAAATCTATCTATCTATCATTTACTCCGCTAATTTTTTACAGCGTATGAACGTAAACAATGAATAGAGTATGGACGTATGTTTTATTTGATTATTTAATGTATTTGTAATACATATTATATATAAATTTTGTCTTTCTCCACTTCTTCTCCATATGAATTTTAACTATGCTAATCTCACACTCCTCCGTGCGTGCAATGTGATTACTGATTAACAATGGGGCACAAAGTTTTTTATTCACTTACTAATATATAGATAGCCGAAAGTCATGAGATAAAATTAATTATTGCTGAAATGCAGCAAAGAAACGATTATTTTACAAAATACATGTTTACACTTGATAACAGTGCAATGCAATCATGGAGCATAATAGTTAGGGAGCTGATTGAAAGATTTAATTATTATTAATCAATGTTTAATTATTGTTAATATATTATAGGTACGTCGGGTTGAATTGTAACCGTTATTTTGCGGTGATTGAATGATGATAGGAAAATATCTGCAGTTGGCAGAAAAAAAATTATTTAAATTTAGTTTCGTGGGTTGGCTACGTTTCCATATCAAATTCGTATACTTCGTTTTCAAAAATGTAAAAAAAAACTTATCCCAATAAGCTTTTCAATTTCTATATTCATTGCGTCGCATTAAAAAAGAATCTTTACAGTTTTGTTTTGTTGCAGTTGGTATTAGACGCATATCTCCGTTACTTTAAAAGAGGTGTTAACGTTTGCAGACTGTTGCATAACCGACCGTTATGTTTATCAAAGCGTAAATTATATAACACTATACTAGACGTCACGTTAGTACATTCTTAGACTGCAACAATACCTACTGCATTTGTATTCTGTATTGTGATACGCTATGAAGTTCAAAAGAGGAGATATTGTCACCTTTTAATATTTTAGAAAGTACTAAAAAATAAAAAGTGTAGAATTACTACACATATGTCCAATTAACCTATTCGTATCCAAGTTTGTTTATTGACTCATCCAAGCAATCGCACATACCGCTAACCTAGCTCCTTATAGATTGTAACCGTGAGTAAATTATTGTAGGTACTTTCAGTACCTACAATAGCTCAAAAATCAGCTCAAAAAACATATTTTGCAATAAACGATTTTTATTTAACGATCATTTCGGCCGCTGATTTTAATAGTTATTAATTATTACTTAAATTATCATCATATATATTAATAATAATAATAATAATTAAGGTTTAAGATGTTTGCCTCCCTTTTTAGAAAAAATCTCACAATTTCTCCACATAAATTATATATCATTTTACAGATAATTGCTTGCTCTACTGACATCGACAATTAAAAAAATTATTATTGTTTTTGTTTTTGTAAATTAATTAAAAGACAGCAACGCTGAACAACGTCTGCCATCTGACGGCGTTAATTTTGAAACGTCAACACTTCGATATGTCATCTGACCTTCATATTGTAATATAACAGACACAATACTGCATACTGCCATCTGACGGCTTTAATTATTAAACAGCGAGCAACGTTGAACAACGTCACAGCAATGCTGCATGATGCCATCTGACGGCTTAGCTCAACGCTTTTGCTACTTGCGCCTCTATATGACAATTTTAGTAAAATATTTCTTCGATCTGTCATCTGAGCTTCATATTGTAATACAACGAAAAGAAGAACGTTATAAGCAGTGTGCAAAATTAGAAACGAATTGAATACCTGCAATCATATTTAAAAAATAATTTTGTAAAGTGATAATTATTATATTTATTAAGTGCGAATAATTCGCACAGGTCACTCTAGTATTGTTTTATTACAATTAAATGGAAAGTCAAATATCTAAAATACATGTTATGATGTTACACAATACAGGTGATTTTTAAGTTGATTCTTCTTTTTTAACAGCGTGTAGAAATCAAATACACGAACAAACATTTTAAGTAACTTTTTTTTA
Source organism: Xanthostigma xanthostigma (assembly GCA_963575645.1). Taxonomy (NCBI): domain Eukaryota; kingdom Metazoa; phylum Arthropoda; class Insecta; order Raphidioptera; family Raphidiidae; genus Xanthostigma; species Xanthostigma xanthostigma. The sequence continues at coordinate 24,024,708 of OY754474.1, forward strand.
TCAAAACTCAAAAATTAGAGATAAACAGCCCACAAATCGGAAATGGATTCCAAATAATTCGCAGAAGGCGCTTATCGCAGCTAGAAGCATGGCTACGAAGCACGCATCTTTGTGTCCAACAAAACGGGGACAAATTCGAACAATTTCTGTGAATACTTGATAATGACATAACATATTTCCCGACAGAGACATTAATTTTTTCTTATATATAAGTCTTCTAAAGATATTATAACGATAATCGTTTAATATTATGCTTTCACTAATTCAATGAAAAAAAATATACTGTATAATATACTCAATACTGGAATTTTATCGTAATGATTATTATTAGTTATTGTAATAATAACATATTTCCACAGTGACATAACATAACGCCAGGATCATCCCCAAATTTGATAAAATGCCCGTTTGTCTTTCATTTTTGAGTTTTGATAAAAAAGTTACTTGAAATATTTGTTCGTCTACACGCTGTTAAAAAAAAGAATTAATTTAAAAATCATTCTTCAAATAAATAAAATTGTCGAGCAATTTTTTTCAGACTATATATTGACAAAAATTATTTTTGTCAATATATAGTCTGAAAAAAATTGGTCGACAATTTTATTTATTTGAAGAGTTCTATTCAGACGTTAATCAAAGATTTTAAAAATCATTCTGTATATGTGGTTTTATGAAACAAAAAATAAAATCTATCTACTATTAAAATATTGACGCGAATATAATATGTGAAAATTTTTCAAAAAAACCCTGTTTCTATTCGGGTTTTATCAAATATTTTCCAACAGGCGTTTGTAAATCTCCTGCTTCGAATTCCCCGAAGGCAACAAATGAAAAATCATAATAATATTCCTACAATACAACGCGCTTTATTTTCTTTCCTGTTTTTTGTTATCTTTTTCATCAAATTTACGCCATATTCATCATCTTTTCTCTCTTATTTTATCCGCAACGCTCGGTCGTGTTTCTCCAGGTCTAAGTCGTTGACGCTGAACAAATTAAAAAAATAGATGAAAATATCGTATATGGAGAAAAATATAATATTGGTCATAAAGTCGGTCGCACACCTTGCAATCGTTTTTCCACAAACCGTTTTAAGCGCTTAAATTACGTTTTGACTGCGCAGCCAGAGATCCTTTGGTATGGAGTTATGTTTGTTCATTTGTCCGTTTGTTTCCTTTCGCGCAAATAATTCCATTACTATGCAACCAACATGAGTTAAGTATACGCTCTTGTTTTATTTTTGAAGTTAATAATGTAGCGGCTAGTTATTAGTTAGGAGATGGCGACAGAAATGGTCAAGGAACACTGGCTGGCAGAAATGCTTTCTTTCGTGTAGTCTGAGCCCCCCCCTCTACAAATCCGCTTGGTGGAGTAGCAGCAGAAATTTTTGACCGATTCCACCCTCCCCAAGTCACTCCTAAGAAAGTGGATTTATGATCATAAATCCACTTTAATTTAATTAAATCTAAAAAAGAAATAAGCTGTGGTCTTATATACTCTGAAATTCACGAGGTAGTTTTTATGGAATGAAAAATGTTGCAAAATTAACATTGGAGCGTCGGATTTGATTTTAAAATTGCATTTTTCCAATCCGCTAGATAGATACTAAGAAAGTGGATTTATGATCATAAATCCACTTTCTAGGAGTGGCTTGGAGAGGGTGCAATTGCAAAAATTTCTGCCGCTGGTATTTCCTGGTCATTTGGCTCGAACTGAACCTAAAAACGAGGCGACAGATTTTTTTTTAAATTTTAACCATTTTTTACCATCTTTGAAATTTTGTATCCCCCTTATCTTAAAATGGGTCCAGAAAAAAATGCTCTAAATTACTTATATAGCTTGCAGAAAGTTGACATGACATGTTTTTTTTTGCGCGGCAGCTCTCTATTGGCTGAAAAATCTTTACTTGAGTGATTGAGGACTATTTAATCCATGATTACACTGAAATTTGTCAAAAAAGATGGTTTATTACTCTAGGAGTCTAGGCTATTTTAGGATGAACCATTTTTAGAACAAATATTAGCTGGAAATGATGAAAAACGAATGCCTAGAGATTTATTTAGGGATAAAGTTATTCAGAACTTTTATCTTCTAGTTAACAAATCGAGCATTTAACTCCTGTTTAGTTTTGTCCGGGTGCATCAAGTGTTGCAGGAAAAAGACAGCAATATGTAGTTATGCAGATCAACAGAATGGGAAAGAAAAAAAAGAATAGTGAGGAAACAACACACTGTCACGTTCGTTACATAAGTAATCTAGTATATACGGCTGCACAGCAGTTGATTATATTTTTTATGTATACAGGCTGTTGTCAAAAATGTGCTTGAAGGTGATACCACTGTCAAATATGCCGAAACAACCCATCTTATTTAATAATAGTTATTGGCGTAACTAGTAGTCTAAGTCATTCATGGCGCTGACAGGTCATGACTTAGCCTACAAGTTGCGCCCATAATTTTATTCAACAATTGCGCGTTAGTCATGTTTTAATTATAATGAGATGTTGTAAATATCTATTTATTTCTTTATAAAAAAAAACTGTCAATACTAACAGCACCAAACAGCACGATTCAATGTTTTGGTTTGAGGTTAGCCGGTTATGAATAAACTCCATGTCGAAACATTCGGCCTCTCAATTTTAGCCTCAATGGGTAACAACGGAGGTGTTGTTACCACTATTTCGTTACGACTCAGAAAATAGTTACGTTTATTTTCATTACTCCACAATGGCCGAGCTAGTAGGAATCTTCATTGAGTTATGACAAGTAATTGTCACCAGTCGGTAAATGGCTATTTAGGGTTCGGTTTTTAGGCATGATAAAACATGAATAACGCGCATGAGTTGAATAAATGTATTTGACTTCGGTTTGCAGTAATGGCCGCTGCACATGAGGCTGGTTTTGCCGCTAGATTTAACTGCTAGGTTTCAACCGTGCTGAGGCGCTGGCTGCCTACCTCATCCTAATGGCCCAAAATTCTTTCATTTCGCCCATTGCTATTAATTAGTTGAAGTTGAAAAAATGTAGAAAATAACGGGAAGTGTGATAGATGGAAAATAGTAATGGTGCGAATGGCGTTTGTTATGACATAAAGTCGTGAAACGGACGTTAAACGCATTATTATTAATTAAATTTTTCACTAGAAAAAACGTTACCCAAGTTTCGTAGCGGCACTTCTGAAATCTACCGTAGAAATCTTTGTTAGTAAAAAATATTTTGTTAGACGTGCATTTGTTTGAAAACGTCCGTTATAAACATTTGAATGTCGTCGCGTTTACAGTCGTTATACATAGATGGCAGTCGTGTGCACCAATGTATATCTATATTGTTGTTTAGCGTTGTACCATTGTTGTCATCATGATTAAATGTTGTTATTCATAATCCCTCTTTTCCTCACCCCCTCTCATTCCACGCTCCAGCCCCTATACTGACTGAATTTAACGTGAATTTTGTGAATATCAAATATTAATATTTTGATGGAAATTTTTTAAATTATTTTTTTTTATTCACAATAGATCTCTGGCTAAAAGACGAAATGGTTTAATTCACATTTTCAGTAAAATAAGAAAAATGGCGATTTAATATTTTTTTTTTTATAATAATAATAATAATACTAAATATTTATTTCCCAACAGATATCAATCCAATAACAGGGAATTACAAATTTCAAAAAATGAATACATGTTATAAATAAAAATAAAAGAAAAACAATACATTACCAATAATATCTAAAGCATAAGTTCATGATCTTATTAATTTTCTTAAAACCTTATAACTGATCTGGAAAAAGTCTATAAAGCACATTTGCCTAGTTTCAATCTGCCACATATTTTTATTCACCAAATAAATAGCTAATTACAACATCCTGTAAATAGATACTCGACACCTACTGGAAAGTATTACGCAACGTTATGGTGGAAGTAAAGTAACGAAAATGGTGGAAGTAAAGGGTCATTATCAAAAATAGCAAATTATCGATCAAGGTAGCGCGGATAATTCGTGGCCTTAAAAAATAATTTAAACATTAACGTCATAAGATGCAACTAAAATCATTATCATTAAAAAGTACATCATTGTGAATTACACAATTGTTGATAAGTAATCAAGTCAAGGACTGCAAATAAACCACCCCCCGCTGTGCTATTGGTTCTTTTAGGGGTTGAAATAACTCTTTTGACATATTAATATCATATCTGAAGCGTGCATGCATGTTGAGATAGTTCGTCCAATATAGACGGACGTTCAGATATTGTCCTAGGACGGGGAATCTGTCAGGTCTCGTTCCTTTTTAATTCTAATGCGCTATTATCCGATCAGCAGCATTGCCACACGTCCCGATTTTGGCGGGACGTCCCGATTTTTAAATCAAAATTAAATGTCCCGCGCGGGACAGGCTCAGTCCCGCTTTTCGGGGATAACTCGGGGATAACTTTAAAAGAAGTTAAATCTTCACAGAAATATCATGAATAAGTAATTCTTATAAATAATTATTCTCTTATTGTAAGTTGCAATTTGTAACACTCACTCCACAGACTATTGTTTGAAACGCCATATTTTTCTAATGAATAAAACTTTTTTGATTTTGATTTTGATTTCTGTTTTTTTTTTTTTTTTATTCTGAAGACGAATAAGACTCAACTATTTAACGATAGGGTAAATCTGATTTAAAATATTATATTCTCATTAAAATACATTTTCTATGGCTATTTTTGCTATCTATTGTCACGTAAACGTAATTTTAATTCAGATAAAAAGATAAATAGGTATTTGAAAACTTCTGATTATATACGTTTTTTTACTATGTCCCGCTTTCGACGAAAGAATCCCGCTGTTTTCACTCAAAGAGTTCCAAAATCCCGACTTGGCAAAAAAAAAAACTGGCAACGCTGCCGATCAGCCAAAGTAAGTCTATAACGAAAGACTATTCATAGGGTCCCTAATTTATTTATTTATTACAGAATAAAAATTTCTATCTATCTATCTATATATAAAAAAACAAGGCTTCGGACGAAGGTGAGAATAAAATTGAAGTTAGGAATCGATCAAAAAAAGTGCCCTTCCCTAAAACTACGATTGTATTTTCCCGACTCTAGCAAAATAGCCCAATACAAAAGTGCATAAAGACATAACAAAAGGAAAATACGAATTGCATTGTGGGTAGAGCTATTGGACGTACGTTTGACTATAATTATAGCCCCGCCTACCGACGTCCGTTGCGCCTCTAACGTCGACTTTATTAATTACGCTTTTCTCTGTTATGACAACTGAATAGCTTTATACATTCAACGTACCGCTTCTTCTGTGCCACATAAAACTCTATTTCTTTGTGAAAATCTTCTTTCTAGCTTTCCTTTTATTGTTGAGAAAACAATTCAATAATATACCTAGATTTGCTGCTATGCCGAAAACTTCAGGTGCTGGTGACAGTTGCAGCTCATATTATGTATGTTCGTCGGTAAGTTCTGAACTTTCAAAGTGTCTGTCGGCAATACAGAACTCTCCGGGCCAGGGACAGATCTACATAGGTATCGCGGACCCATAAAAATTGGTTTATTATCGTAAATGTTTAAAACTTTTTCTTTAAGAATTAGAACTTAGAGTGAAAAATAGTTAATATTAATGACTATCGCATTATCATGGGTGAGTGTTGACAATTTTTTGGGTGAATTTTGACGAAATTTTGGGCGAATTTTGACAGTTTTTAAAATGAATTTTAATAATTTTTTGAGTGAATTTTAACAGATTTTGACGTGATAACGTCTTAGAAATTGATGAAACACCGGCTGCACGCACGAAAAAGTGTCACGTTCCGCCTGAGCCTGAGCGTGCAAGCGAGAGCGCGGTATAAGCGACAGAGAGGCACGATCGGCCCAAGCGTCAGCTTGTACGCATTTCAATGTTTCTTTATGACGTTATCACGTAAAACTATCGTCCGTAAACCGACTTTACAGACAACCAATTTTTTTTTATGCATTTTTACATTTTTTGGGATGAATTTTGACAATTTTTTGAGTTAATTTAACAGTATTATTTTTTTTTGTTGCGCCACTGTCAGCATCTTCTTGGTCAGCTGTCAAATTTCTAAATTATATGTAGTCGCCATTGCATATGAATTAGAATGTTTACTCATCAGCTCTTGAGAGTACGGGAGACTCATTGTTTTTTTTTTCGACACAAGGCCCAGTTAATCAATGATAGTTGGTGGTGAAGGTACAAAACCCCGCATCGCAAAACATTGCACCATCTTGGAAAATTCTTGATTGGCGCTCAGATGCCCTGCCAAAACTTAATTCAACACCCACTCAGAATCTCAGACATTCTTTACCTTAGAAGAAAATGTTTTTTCTTTAAACGTAGGGAAATGTAAACTTTTTACATTTTCAATGGTGGTATTTATTTAATGCACTGTCTTTGTTTTCTTATTGTTCCACAAAGATTGCTTTTTTCTTAAAATTTTTATGCAAATAAAATACTAGAACAAAAAAAAAGAAGAAAAACAAAGGAAAACTTTCCGATATAATAATAATAATAATGCTCCTTTATAGCAAACAGTGGAATTAATTATTGAAAATTTTTTAAGGCCCACAATTGCCAGAGCTATTTGGGCCTAGTGCCACTCTTAAGTTGCCATCTTTTGAGGCTGGTTTTGGCGCTAGAATCACTGCTGGGATTTGCTTACTGAAGTCTAGCCCTAAATAGATTAATTATAAATACAGTGTAACCTCTTTATAACGAATCTCAAGGGACCGAGCATTTTTTTCGTTATAAAGAGTTTTCGTTATATGGAGGGAAGAAAGAAAAATAACCAAATTTCACGTAATTAATTTATTCAAAACACATATAGACTATATGTGTTTTGAATAAATTAATTACGTGAAATTTGGTTATTTTTCTTTTAACTTTGGCTGACGTTTTTTCTATGCCAATATTTGTTTTGTATTTATTAAGTATCTTATGCATGTCTTGTAATGTGGTGGAATCATCTTCATTAAACAATAGGAATTTTTCGATAAGTTTGGCGGCATCAAGTGCTTGTTGAATAGTTGGTGATGGTTCAGAATCGTCCTCTTTACGTCTGTAAATATATGCTGACGCCTAAATATGAACATATTTCTTCGTAATAGAGAATGGCTGTTGCGCTATAAAGAGGGTATTAATGTACGGGTTTTAAGGTAAACCAACCAAATTGTAAAAATTTTTACGTTATAGAGAGTTTTTCGTTATAACGAAGGACGTTATAAAGAGGTTACACTGTATGTTGAAATTTATTTGCAGTGTAAGTATAACGGTATAACCCGCATTGCAGTGTTCTAAAGTAGGTGAATTATATATAAAGATTTTATTTTGTGAATGATAAAATCAGTTTGAATATCTATATTAACAATAGACACTTGACATCTGTTTGTTTTTTGTTTTGTTTTGTTTTTATCAGCAAATCTAGACTTTGTTACATCTGTTAACAATAGATTTAAAAACAATCCTGAATTGGCTTCTATTATTGAAAACTATTAACCAGCTAACAGATAATATTTTTTATTGATATCATGTTTTTTTTAAATCTATACTAATATATAAAGCTGAAGAGTTTCTTTTTTGTTTGGTTGAACGCGCTACTGGTTCGAATTAAAAAAAAAAATTTGTTGGATAGCCCATTCATAGTGGAAGGCTATAGGCTATATAATATCACGCTACGACCAATAGGAGCGGAGCATCAATAAAAAATGTTGCAAAATGTAACTCAAAATTTGTTCGTCCGACCAAAACTTTTGAACTGTAATTCCGATCATCATGAAATTTGGACACAACATTCATCTCGATAAACTAAGATGGATGTCCGTACTTACGATCCCCCCCCCATTCGTTCTTTTGCACCCGAGTGAAACAGGGCGGGACCGCTATTATTAATAAATGCCGAAATAATTCTCGGAATTATTTTAAATCGCATCTACACTAATATTTTTTTTTTTTTTTAATATATGGTTTATTGGGCTCTACATCCTCCACTAATATTATAAACAGGTAAAGTTCGTAAGTTTGGATGTAGGAGGTAATCTCCGAAACTACTCATCCGATTTCAAAATTGTTTTCACCAATTTTGCAACGTCGACGATTAAACGGTGGCAATCTACAAATATCTTTTATAATATAGTATATTTAGAGTTAGTAATTAAATGTGCCTCTGAAATTTGCACTTTTATTTTCTTAAATATATTCATTTATGTTTTTCAAAATATTTTTCAATCTTCAAAATAATTCGATTATTCTTTTTCTTATAAATACAAAACTAGCTGTGATATGAAATATTTATCTGAATCTGTTTCATACATAAATATTTGTCATTTTTTTATTCTGATTAAAAAAATGGCAGGCATTAATGCGTAATGTTAATACACTCAAATTCTCTAGAACAATAGACTGTCGCGCGTTAAAAACAAATGCATAACACTCCCCTTCAACTGTCATCCAGCATTATGTTTTTCAATTGATACTTAAGATGCTTGGTGATATGTTTGTTGTACGACGTTTTAAGGATGTAATGAAAATACAAAATTAGAAAAAGTTTTTTTTTTGTTTTTATCGAAAATTATCTTTACGAATCTAAAAATCAGCCCTGTACCTAACTAGGGCCCGGCAACCGATGCCCGGACAGGTACGCAAACCCAAGAGGGCTTTGCCAGAATTTGTAAATTGTCGACTTACATTGCAAAATTGGTCTTTACGAAAAGCTCTTTTATTCTAACGCGATAATATATAGCCTATGTCCATCCTGAAGGTCCATTCTAAATAGAGAAAAAATAAAAATTTGAAATCGGTGAGTAGTTTCAGAGATTACTTCCTACATTCAAACTTATGAACTTTATCTCCTTATATAATATCAGTATAGATATCAACCAACCAAATTTTGAGGGTGTGTAATCAGAATCTTGCCTTAGGCCTAGTTTATATGAGAGGCGTTCAACGCGCGTTGGCCCAACGCGCGTTTACAGCTTCTATACAATTGTATAGGACTGTTTATATGATAACGCGCGTTCAACGCGCCACCAACGCGCGTTATCATATAAACAGTTATATACAATTGTATAGAAACTGTAAACGCGCGTTGGGCCAACGCGCGTTGAACGCCTCTCATATAAACTAGGCCTTAAGTGCCGATGATTCCAGCAACGGCACTGGTAAGAATTGGTAAATTTTTTTTATTAAATTTTGCTTATTTTTAAAAATAAAAATCTGAAAATATGAATTGATACTAGTTTTTGATATAATAATAGATAATAATAGGTTTTTACAAAATGAAAAATTTTAAGTTTTTTTTGGCATTAACTATCTAATAAAAATAAATTAAATCATTCTAGAAATATTCTCGTGCCCTTAACTTATTATTTTTAGATTAATATCTATACTAATAATTAATAAAGAGGTAAAGTTTGTAAGTTTGGATGTCGGAGATAATCTCCAAAACTACTCATCGGATTTCAACAAATGTTTGTCCAATATTTAGAATGGACATTCAGGACGCACATAGGCTATATATTATCGCGTTAAAATAAAAGTGTTTTTCTCGGAGACCAATCTTGCAACTAAGTCGACGAAAAAAACGATTACAATTTACAAATTCGGGCGAAGGCGGCCGGGCCGCTCTAGCTATCGATATTTCGATGAAAAATAAAAAAAAGTATCGCCCTTACCCACAAAAATTGATCTATTTCAAGTCAGTATAAATTTTATCCATCATCAAATTTTCAAATATCAATGACCAAAAAAAAAACTAGATATGTCTTTTTAATTATTAAAAGATTGCATATAATCTTATGTTTTCTTTATTTACGAGTGTTCTGTAAGGGTCGTAAGAGAAGGATGACGCGACGCCAGGCGTCGTTTATATACAAGACAATAGGGTTGTTTTTAATGCGATTGCGTAGTATGATGCCAACACCCTCATAATAACCGACGGCCAATCATTGCTTATTAGGGGTGGAGCAACGGGGGTTGAAATAATCTGCCGCGTGATATTTTATATCAGTCTAATATCAAACTTTGATTTTAATATGCATGTTAAAACGCATTTTCTATTTTATAAATAAACAATCCAACAAAATCCAGCCTAATAAATATTAAACGTTTTTGTGACAATATATTTATTTTAATATCGTGTCAACTAATGAAAACAAAATATTTGTAACTCAAAAACAAAAAACTGTCGAAACAACTGATCTTAAAATTAAACAAATGGTGAACACGTGAAACAAGAAACGTGCGATCGAATTATATTGTCGAATAAATTAAAAAAATTAATATGGCCGGTCCTTTTTTGTCACCGCTTCCTGGTGATTTATTAACGGAATACATGTTTGGGCGTCGTCGACAAAGACGAAACCGAACCACATTTACGCCCCAACAACTCCAGGAACTGGAATCTTTGTTCCAGAAAACGCATTATCCAGACGTTTTCCTACGCGAGGAGGTAGCTCTTCGGATTAGTCTGTCCGAAGCACGCGTCCAGGTTAGTTTTAGTCAGAAAAAGTCATTGTCGAAGTGCAGCAAATTCGATGTGACATTATATGTTTGTGAACTTTTGAAAATAAATCTTTATTAACCATGACAATTTGATTATTAGATTTACATTTCGGAAATTCGGGCCGATCTTCAAGTTTACTTTAATGGGCTTATTTATAAAAAAACTTTTCTGAAGATGGACTAATAATTGTCCGAAAGCGCTTAATTAATTATTTGAAAATAAACATTTTTGGAAAGGATTTCTTTGTCATTTTCATCTATATTTTTCCAAATTTATGTGCGTATTGAATAATTATAATTGTACTTGCACTCTTAAAATTGTAGTGATTACAAAATAATTAAATTGTTTTTCCATTTTTCTTTATCTTTACCAAACTTTAAAAATAAATTAGTGTAAAAAATAATAACAGACGAGTTTAACAGCATCTTTTTTTGGATATAAAAATACTTAATTTCGAGCTCTCAAACGAAATCTTCAGTAATTTGCAATGAGTTGACAAAAATATAAAGATAAAAATATGGTGATAATAAATATTGTCAACAATTAATAAAGAACAATAAAATTTGATTTAATCAGTACGAAATTAAAAATATACCTACCTAATCACAAAACACAATACACTAGATTATAGACGCTAGACAACCAAAGTTATTACGTTGTAGCTACAATGCATAATATTGACGTAATCAAAAATTAATAATGATTTAAAATTTAAAGCATTATATGATTTAAAAAACTGTCTGAATATTAGTCGAATTTTTTTTTAATAAATTGTCTAATTTTATTTATTGAAGTATACAATCAGACGTTAAACAAAGATTTGATTATTATGAACACTTATTAGAAATATGCAGTTATAAAAAAACTATATACTTAAAAAAATTTACGATGGCAATTTTTTTCAGGTTTGGTTTCAAAATCGACGTGCAAAATGGCGAAAACAGGCACGACTTCAACTCCTGCAGGACGCTTGGAGGATGCGATGTCTAGGATTAGCGGCTCCCCCATTACTGCTTTCAGGTATAGATTTATTTAAATTCGAAAATTATCCTAACCTATTAAGTACTATTTATTATAAAAATACATTTCAAATCAAGTTGATACCAAAATGGGAACCCTTAAACTTATTAATAAAAATTGCCTCTTCAAGGCATTAGAGCGGTTAATTTTTGAAAAGAAAAAGTAGTCTATGTCCTTCCCCACAGTTTAAACTATCTCCATATTAAATTTCCTCACGATCGACCCAGCTGTCTGAAGCGTAACTTCATACAATATTACAACCTCCATCGCATCGCCACAGGGGTTGAATTTTGAAAAAAGTAGCCTATGTTCTTTCCCAAGCTTCAAACTATCTCCATATGAAATTTCATCACAATCGGCCCAGCGATTTGACTGTGAAAGAATAATAGACTGACGGATTGCCTTACTTTCGCATTTATAATATTATTCGAAAGTAGTTCCTAATATTACCCGACGTACATACTCTTCCATTTTACAAAATACTATTTTAAAGTCATTGTTTTTTGTTTGTCCAGGTAGGCCTGGCATGTCACCACCAGGCGCAGGTGGAGAATCCCATCAGCAACAATTACCTTCTCCACAGTCATCAACAATCAACAATAATCAAGCAGTAAACAGTAGCGGTGCTCCGCTATCTCTAGAAAAGCATCAATCTTCAACAATGCGTTGTCCCAGCGAATCACCACCGCGTTCCGTTGATCAACAATCGATAACCAGTTATCATCATCGTTTACCGCCTTTATCATTACCATCTGGCACATCGAATTCATCAACCTGTGGGTGTGGCTCACCCCCACTTACACCAACTGACCTATCAGCGACGTCTTCTATTCATTGTAGTGGGGATAGAATAGTGAATGGAATTAGTAGTAGGGACGTGGACTCACCAAATTCACCAGAAATTGATCCTGGTGATGATACCGATGTTGAAAATGATTGAAACTCTTCAGAGCCGTTTTTTTTGTAGATGAAAATGTCAAATCAGTATTATTTTTAATGTTTTTTTTGTTAAACTATATTCAACTGTTCTTTTCAGTGATTAGCCAACAAACAATTATTATTTTTTTTAAACCATTTTAGTAACAATTGATTTTTAAAGTTCTGTACATCCAGTAAAGAAAAACCTAATAAAAGATACTAGACTACAAAGCTTTGAAAACAATATTTTTGTCGTAATGAAACAATTCATAAGAATTAAGATAAATAAAAAGAGAGTTGCCTCGTAATTTACAGTATTTTTGTCGTATTTGTACAGCTGTATTAAAAAAAGGTATTTACATTTTTTGAAAGAATCAGTTGCATACAAAAACATTATTTATCTTTAAAAACTGAAAACGAAATTACTTAGGTCATGTTTATTTGTAGAGTTTGTTAGTAAAATTTCGATTACTTTTTATACGTTATTATTTTTTACCGTCTGTAAATAAAATAGATATATTATTTAAAATCGCAATTGTAAAAATAAGTTAATAAATTTGTATTTGTCAGTCAGAAAAACTATTTACTTATTTGTAAATCATTCAAAAAACTGGTCCTTAAACTGAGCGTGGTCTAAAATGGACGATGGGCATTTTAAAGTGATTGCAGTGTTCATTTTCTCTCGATAATCTGCTGCATTCTTCGAGTGTCACCTCTAATATTATATGTCGTATAATACGCGCCACGAATCTAAAGGGGTCGAAAGTTAGTCACAAACAGCGTCGCAAAGGCACATTTTAGAGCCGTTGAGGCTCCCACCACCTCCCAGGTACCTGCACGGAACGTGCGCTCGTCGGTGATCGGCCGTGATCGTTCGTTGCCTTTGTCACTTGTCGCTTTCCTGCTTTAAAGTACAGTCGAGTAAGCTATTGTCAAATTGTTATTGTTATTTTAGTTTTATTGAGTTGCGAGTTTGTAATTTTTCAAGCGCAAGCCCGCATTCGCATCTACCTTCCGAGCCTTTTAGATTCGTGGCGCATATTATACTCATATAGTGTAATTTGTCAGACTGTGAAAAACTGAGATATTTCATAGCATGCCGTGGAAGACTCGTTGATGCAAGGCCAAGTTTTGGATCACTTCCAAACACCGCCTTAAATGGACTACGACCAATTATTCGTTGCAATGAGCGGTTCTTTTGCCACTGAACATAATAACAACCTATTGACCATGCTAGTGATTCATTATTATCTAACATTTTTTATAGTAATGAAAATAATATTTTCGACACTTTTAAATTTTTATTCTGTTTGCGGATATTTCATTAGCAATTATGAAATATCTTGCTTTTTCACAATCTGACGGATTCAACTATGTGACTACGACATATATAATTTACTCTTTGACTAGACTTTAAGTTTGAAGAATTTTAAGTGCTTCTTTTGAAACAATGACTCCAGAACATAAAAGCTGATAATGATTTAATCTTCAGTTATTAAACCCACACAAAAAAGGTAAAACACCTGACATCGAACCGCGGGTCGTCGACTTATTAACAAGGACACTAAGTTGCGGGGGTGAACCACTTCAACTGTTTTATCTTTTTAAACGATGCTGCATTTATAGCGTGTTCATTGAGATATGAAGATTTTTTTTAATATTACATACTTGTTTGCTATTTTTACATTTCCATATTCGGAGTGTCTTGAAAAATTTAGAATATCCAAATCTACAGAGCTCAAAAATTGGTTTTTAAAATATGTCCGTCTGTGGTCCCAAACTATTGGATCATATTTATTTAAATTCTGCATCCGTCGCGGCGAATTAATGCTAGATCCTTAAAATTCCAGACAATTGATCGGCGGGACCATTTCCACTTCAAAAATATAGATATTTGACATACAAAAATAGATAGAATAATAAACCATTATGAAAATTGTAACATTATTTTTATTATATAAATAACGACGTTGTAGCGAATATTTCCTCTATGTTTCTTCTACGTTTGACCTGTATCGTGTTCACAGACAAACAGACTTTTTTCCAAAAATATGCCTTTGGAATCCGGGCTACCTCAAAACGAAAACCGTTCCTCATTTGTGTTGGAATGGTTACCCATGAATATTCGATTACTTCCAAGTTGTAAGAAAGTACGAACTAACTTCCGAAAGTTGGGAAACGGGCAAACGGCTGAACCGATTTTCACCGACATTTATACGAGCGCAGTAACAGATGAAAACTAATCATAATAAATCTTATATGTTGATTAAAAGTGCATTTACCTTATTGCGTCCTGCGTTTTTATGAGGCGTACATCTCTCGTCAATTCCCGGAAACAAATAGAAAAAGATTTAGTTATTTTTTAGTTTTATTACAACTAAAATTTCTCAAAACTACTACAGTCTGACCTTGATCTTTTAGTTATTCCCCATATTCGTTGCATTTTGAATAAACAAATTCCAGCCAATTTGGCGACGGGACTATTTGAACTTCAAAAATATTGATATTTGAATGGTAAAAAATACAGACTATTTTATTTTAATGTTATTGTTTTATGCGACAAATTATATAGAAACATAAACACTAAAATATTATAATTTATCACAAAAAGTTTTGTTTAAATAAAACAAATAATTAAGCAAAATTTTAAATTAATATTTTTATCTGCAGGTCAATTACCGGATATTTACCACTTGTTTTAATTTCACACGGTTTTAAACCAAAAGAACATTGTTTAAGCGAGCGCATTATTTAAAAAAAATATTCAAAGAAATAATTAAAAATATGTAAATACTTATTTAATATCACTCTTTTCATAAGTAAAGTTCTATGTAATTTTGTTGCAAATTATTATCCATTATTTATGGGTGAATTCAGTAGCGTACTTTGATATTTTATTCATATTTTTTTTTGCGCCTTTTCGGTATCTTTAATTTGTAAGTGTTTTTATGGGAAGTTTTTTTTAAAACTACGCCCAGTAAAACCTCGTTCATCCGACCTTCGAACAACCGAGGTCGCGCGTTATCCGAGGCAACGGACTTATCCGAGCACTCCGCTTTAATCGAGGTGTATGCTCGGATAACACGAAAAAACTGGAATAAAGCCGGTATGCCTACCTATGCTGTATGCGCGTTATTATTTTGCGATTGCTACTTTGTTACTTATTATTATATAAAAAAATGAATAAAATTTTCGAATTTTTATCTCTTCTGTGATATCCGAGTTTTCGCTTATCCGAGGTATCTCGTCCCTACATTAAATCAGATAAAATATGTTTTACTGTATTTTAAATTTATATAATTTATTCATGTCTGAATTCTGTTGAATTCTGATTAAAAATCATGTTTTATTTTTTCCTGGAATATTCAAAGGTTTTACGAAATATCTATTTATAAATAATTAATTTTTTAAAGCTGCTAAAGAGCTCTGTAAGATTTGATCAAGCCACAAGTAAAAAAAAGATAAGTATAGCATCTTTATTTAAATAATTTAAAACGAAACATTAGAAATTCTTTTTTTTTTATTTAGTATTAAACTATTAGAATATAGAAGGCGACTAAAAACGTGCCAACTACATATTGCAAAGCACAAAAAAGAAAAAAATTAACTTAAAAAAAAATTAACCACTTTCAAAACTAAAAAGAGTAAAATAACAAAGTTTTCAATATATAATTTTTTGAAAGGGGGGGTCGAATTTAGCGTGCTGATCTTCACGAGAAACTTTTTACAAAAAAAAAATGCAATCTCTGCAGTCAATAAAATGAAGATAAAAAAAAATGTTTTTGTTATTTAGCACTTGAAACAAATTGCTTGGAAGATACTAAATTTAGAAAAAAACATTTTTTTAATTTTTTTTATAGATTGTTTTATAAAAAAGTATGATACGCCACTGATAACAATATTCTTGTCACAATAGTTATTTAAATTTAATGAATATTCATTATGTACATAAATAGTTATATCATAGCATGGTCTGCTTCCTATCTGTCAGAATATCAATTGTTTTATCAAGATTTCTGGCCAAAATACAAAATCATTTATGTCAAAATGGCCGGACCGATCGCTGGAGGGGGGGGGCAATTGGGATAACTGCTCCGAGACAAGTCATCACAGTTTTCTTGTAATGGTTATCTCTTTAATGAATGAAACTCTACTATCAAAAATTTGTGTGTTTCAAAAACTGGAAATCGTTTTTTTCCTGTAATCTATTACCAGGCTCTTTATATACCTATTTTTTTTAGTTTTACACTTAATACCTTCGGTTATAAGAAATTAGGAGACACTTTTTTGATTAAAAAAAGATAACCTATAAAAAAATTCGCCGAACAAATGCATGAATCTCTTGAAGGTGAGGAAAATAAAATAAAATAGGTTATGTTTCTAGGGCGTAATGATATACTATTATAACGAATGCGACACTACGTTAGAAACGAGGGTCAGTGAGTTTTAACAGACGCATGAGCCTTAATATCATCACGCACAAGAAACATACAGATTTTTTTGGCACGCACTCTCTCTAAAGTAGCTGATTTTCACATCTTTTTCAAACCTTTTGACAGTTCAATTCTGAACAAGTAAACTTTCAATTGCAGGCGTCGCGTGACGTTACCTTTTACTGTAGAAATGGTGGTACGATAAAATTTCGCATTTATTTCTTTTTACTTTACACACTAGTGGGAAATTGATCATTTTACTACCGCAATACAGGCATGAAAAGGGTAATGTATTTTTATACTTCAATATACCCTTGGAATATCTGTAGACCACATATCAACTTTTTGAAAGTTAAAGGACCTGTGAACTTGCGAAGACAGACGGACGAACGGAAAATTAAACTTTTTAGCGTTTAAACAAATTTGACATACGCAGTTTTGCCGGTCGGTTACAGATTTGTATGTATTTAACTCCCACTGACATATACCTCACGTATTATTGCTTTTGTGAACTTGTACTGCATTCAAAATTATGTGACGAAAAAGAACTATTTCAATTTTAAACTCCGCGTGGTGAAGTGTTGTTCGTTAAACGGACATTTTTTGAACCGATCCAAAGTTTATTATTATTAGGTGCAACTTTACACACCTTTTTTTAAGGTAGGTCTACTCATTATGTTTAAATAGTGACAATTTCCTGGTAAAATCTGTAATCACGACACAAAACCGTTCAAGTTAAAATTGCGGTCATATTTATTATTACCTATACCTATATGTATAGTATACCTTCAGATGCATTTTATTCTTCAATAAATAAAATTATCGACCAATTTTTCAGACAAATATATTAACAAAAAATAATAATTAATACATTGACGTTTCGGTCCGGATTTGGATCTTCTTCAGAACTTATAATATTGGTATAGATATAAAGTCAGAATGCAGACAAATTAATTATTTTTAAAAACGTCTTGATAATTCACAGACTATATTTTTCGCCAATGCTTGTACCAAAAATGCATTCTTTTCGTGTATGAAACTAAATTTTGTATGCAAAGATTGTAAAACAATAAAAAAAAACAGGGCGGAGTCCTAAATTGACGCGGAAAAAACTCATCGCTGTTGTTTGGCAGACCGTTAAATATTTATAGAAATTTCGCACAAATGGGCATTAAATTTAGCATTGACATTCATACTTTTTATTAACATGCGTTCGCGTGATCGTTGTGGCCATGGACATGATCTTTATAGTAGGTGTGTCAAAACTATAACACCAGGAGTCGTAATCGATAATGATCTGTGCCTATAATTTCATTTTCTTGTGGATTTTATGGACATTTTGTCCACATAAAAACACAAGTCTATTAGACCTCACTCGAGGATGGCTGAACCGATTTTTTATTAAACGTGGTACACTATCGACTGATAGCCAAACTAATGCTGGGTTGCACAAAGCTTTGTCAGAAAATCTTATTTGACAATGACACATATTTCTCCATAAAAAAAGCATTGTACAGTTTTCAATCGATCCTGCCCGAAAAATAATAGATCGATTGAAACTATATTTTTCTTGAACATTTTTCTCAAAATTTAGCTTAAAAAACGACCTTTTTCAGTGTTGAACAATCATTTGTTTTTGTGTGTGTACAATCTAATGTTCTACATGACAGGGAGTTTAAATACGACATTATAGACTGCTCCTGATGTATGGAAACAGTAATTATATGATCACAATCTATGTAAGGGCATTGTCAAATCAAATTTTTTGACTGTACTTTCTGCAACCCAGCAATGAAGTAGTAGGGTGATATTCGGAACGATTTGGTTAAGATATTTTCAAAAGTCCAAATAATACTACAATACAGAAATTCATTTCTTATAAGGGGCCACCTCAAATTTTTAGCTAATCCAAAAGTTATCCATACGTAACGCATGTGAATTAAAAAAATGTTTTTTTCGCGTGTAATTTTTTACATAACAAAACATTCATAATTATATTTTTTTATAACAAAACACCTGCTAGTTTACCTTGCGCGTAGAATATGTCGAATTAATTATTAATTGCTAATGTAGTTAAACAATTAATACAATAATAAAAGACAAAAATATTATAGTCCAAGAGCTACTCAACTGTTTGGAAGCTCATTTAGGCATGACAGTGGCACTTTATAATGTAGTTTTATCAGTGCAAACAACAAAAATGACATTTTGCGACACCAAGTCCAGTCGTTTTTAGAAGTAATCGACTCCTAGATATGCACTAGTAGGGTTGAAAACGTCAACTTATTTTGGCAAGGTTGAGATTTTCACATGTATTTCAAATACACCTTGCCTAAAGTGCATTTAAAAAGGCAAAACAAAATCCAGTTGGAACACCCGGACAGACTGTCTTGAAGGGATGAGATAAGTGACGTTTATATAGCAGTCTGCCGGGGTGTTCCGACCTGAATTTTGTTCAGCCTTTTTAAGTACAGTTTAGAAAAGGTGTGTTTGAAATACTGTTAAAATTTGTCTTGCCAAAATGAGTTGATGTTTTCAATCCTACCAGTACATATTTTGTGGTTGATTATCCCTAAAAACGACTGGACTTGGTGATGCAAAATGTCATTTTCGTGATTTACATTATAAAGCATGTCACTTCCATACCTAAATCAGTTTCCAAAAAGTCCAGTAGCTCTCGGTCTATTGGCAAATAATGTATTTTACAAAGTTCAGTTTAAACTTCAAAATTGACAAAATACAACCAGACCATGTTTTTCGGAACATTAATATTGTAAATGGAAATAATTAATTGTTCTCTTTTATCACGGCCTTTCTTCAATTTTTTTTTAAATTGGGGAGCTAATCTTTGTGTTTTATAATAAAAAAATAAAATGTTTTAGATACTGATCTGACATTTTGGTGTAAACAGGGCTTCCAAGAATTTTATAGGTTATGATTTCACTAAGTCAAAATTCGTCACTGCTTATTCGACATGGGCGATTTTGCTTTTTCGCCATAGATTTGACGTACCAGACAATATGAATCAATTGCTCACAATGAATTACCGAGACGTTTAATTGTACTTTATATTTTATATACAGGTGATTTTTAAGTTGCTTCTTCTTTTTTAACAGCGTGTAGAAATCAAATAGACGAACAAATATTTCAAGTAACTTTTTTATCAAAACTCAAAAATAAGCCGTTCAAAGTTTAATTAAATGTTTTAAATTTAATTTAATTAATTCAAAAGCCCGGTTAACACACGCGAAGAAATGATAGCAAGAATCGGACATGCATCCCAAATAATTTTCGCGGAAGGCTCTTTTCGCTACTACAAGCATGTGGCTACGACGCACGCATCTTTGTGTCCAACAAAACGGGGACAATTTCGAACAATTTCTGTGAATACTAATTGATAATGACCACATATTTCCATAGTGACATCACATAACGCCAGGACCAACCCCAAAATTTGATAAAATCTATAATAAAACTTTGAAAGTTTGATCCTCTTTCTTTTTTGAGTTTCGATAAAAAAGTTACTTGAAATATTTGTTCGTCTATTTGATTTCTGCACGCTGTTAAAAATAAGAATCAACTTAAAAATCAGCCTGTATAGTGTTAATTGATCGATTGAAACGATATTTTTCTTAATACATATATTTTTTTAGAATTATTTTTTCTACAGTTTCCACTTCGAAACAACGTTTTCCTACGCATTTTGATCAAAAAATTTAGCTTGAAAAGCGATGATGTTGAACAATCATTTTTTATGTGTGTACAATCTAATATTGTAAATGACAGGGAGTTTGAATACGACATTAGACTGCTCCTGTTATATTGAAACCGTAATTATATGAACACAATCTAAGGCCATTATCAAATCAAATTTTTTGACTGTCCTTTCTGCAACCCAGAATTAGACTGGTACACAATATTACGAATTATTGAAAGATTTTGAAAACTTTCTTGTCATCAAGGACATATTATTTCTTTATTTATAAGGTATGTGCATCGAGAATAATGAGATCAGTTTTAACATCTGTTTTTACAAGAAAGACGTGAAAAAATGTTCTTATAAAAAATGACATAAATGCGAAATGATTAAAATGTAGCTTTAGTGCGGACTAACAACATACTGAGTGGTACAAAATAAATTACTTTATTTACTACGTATTACCATAAGTGAGTAATGGTACCAGTTTAAGTCAAAATTCACTTTTCAAAATTTTTCATTTTGAGGTCACCCGAATACAAAAAACATATTTTGGAAAAGTCTGTGTGTCTGAATACACGATACAGGTTAAACGGATGAACGAATTCAAACCAAATTTTGGGAGGACGTTTGATATACAAATATGAAGCGCCCTATTGGGGAAAATCGGCGCATGCGCAACATATACATAGTGGTCCATAGATACTTTTCATAACGGTTTTTTATTCTATTTATTTTTACAAGAAAGTTTTATAAGAATTTTTTTTAACTTTGTAGTTTCGGAAATATTTTGAAAATAAAAAAAATCAGCTGTGCCGAAATTTGCTAAAATGGCGTCTTTGAAAAAAAAAAATGAAATTGAACAATATTTTAATGTCGAATCCAGTACTGGCATTATTATTATTATCAACGTTCGATAATCAGATCTTACTTAAAAAAAAGTATTGAAATAATTATTTCAATTGGAACAATTACATCACTTAATTAATAAACATGATTAACGCTATTAATGATAAAATCATCCGAAAACAAATTAGTATTATTTATAAATGGCACATAAAAAAGAGAATAATTATGTGATATATGATATTTTAATCGCCCTATCCTTTTTTTCTGTACGCTAATATGAACTTGAATATATACAGTATGTTTGAGAAAGTATACACGTCAAATAAGGAATCTTGTTTTGGAGCTGCAGTTGCATAAAGTGTTGTTTTAGCGAAAAAGAAGTCAGAATAATCCATTCAGACCGATATACGTACAATCGGACGCATGTATTTTCAACTGACTTTACTCATATCTTTGATTAACGTCTGAATAGAATTCTTCTCATAAAAAATTGGTCGTTAATTTTATTTATTTGATGACTTTAGTTCCAACTTCCCACGCAAAGTGGCTCCTCCTGCGCTGCTCAGCCAACAAAAAAATACGTTTGACGACGTTTAACCTCAGCTAGCGGGCAATAAAGCGGGATTGAACTGCCTAGTTATTATTGTTTTAAAACGCGAAGCTTCTTAATAAACGATATGGCAGAGAAGGTTACATAAAATTATATTCTATAACCGTTGTATGATTTCTTGCCCATTTAGTCCACAGCTCACACTGTGATCGATTCAGTTGTCCCCACTCTATACTCTGCTACCGGCCAATACAGAGAAGAAAATAGGTATATCAAATTTTGATTATTTGAAAATTATAAGATAAATCTCACCAGACGGGACCCCCTTTCCGTCTTGTGATGCTATAATTTTTAAATAACAAAGATGTGGCTGACTCCCCCTGGTCGACCACATCTTACCAAATTTCACGTAATTAATGGGCGTCCCCCAAATAATCACAATTATATACGTCATTGACTGTTGTTTCGTTTATCATTTGTCAGTCTGTATATATATTATATTCCCAACCACACACGAGCACATTATTATTTTGATATCATTCTTTTAGTGATAGTCCAGTCAGAAACAAATGAGCACAGCACATCGCTTGCGCGCAAAATTGTCGTATCAGCTGTTTCCGCAAATTTGATCTCGTTTCTGAAAAATATTATTATATTCATAAATGACGCGACTAGATAATTATTGAATTTATCTTATAGAAATAAACGAACAGTTTTTTCCTTAATTAATATATTTGTGAATAATTTTAATTAAACGATTTGTAAGGTTGGTGTTTTATCAATTGTGTTTTAATTCGTGGACATAAACCTCTAAAAATAGCTGATTTACATGCATGTATGCAAAAAGTGATCCATTACGTACTAGTGCGGTAACGTAAAACAAAATCAATTCCATAGTAAATCACTGTCTGTCAGTTGGTATTTGAAGTGATGTTTGTTCAAAAGTGAACCGTCAAAAATTTTGAATACAAAGTGATCTGTCGTTTTATAAATTTAAAATCACATTTTTTTCAATCCGAAATGTAGGTACTGACTACTATGTCAATTAATTAAATATTATGCGACGCAAAACCGGAAATTCGGGTTCGAATCCAGGCAGTTATTTTTGTTTTCTTTATAACAATCGCTAAGAAAATGAATGCTAACATATTATATACAGTATGTAAACACGTAAGGTGCACATAGGGAAATTAACATTGGGAAAAAATGACTGGATCAGAGTGAGCCTTGAAATTTTGTTTTTCAATTTGACAGATAATATTCTTTTGCAAAATGAATGTGTATACTACCGAAGAAAATATTCAAATGATTACAACATAGTCGGACTTTTTTTATTAATGGGACATTAAATTCCCAAAAATACTGAAATATGGTGCGAAATCAAATATCTTCGCCTATTCGTGTTGAACCTAAAGACATTTGGTCACTGATTTACCAACGCGCATACGTCATACCAGTCAGACAATTTTTGAATGATATGTTTCCAAACAGATGGAGTTGTGTTTTTGCTTTATTTTTGTACAAAAAAATTAAAATAATGATTTATAAGAGCTTTTTATTATTAAAAAAGCCAAGTAAAATAAAAATAAATCAAAGTAAAACAGAAATCCTCAAGATTACCACGATAATTCAATAGAAATAACAATTAATGCAGTCATGGCTAACTCTGATCCAAGTATTTTTTCCCAATGCTAATTTCCCTATGTGCACCTTACGCGTTTACATACTGTATGTTCCACGTCATGTAAAAATTTAAGTGAAAATTTAAATGTGTCTTCAATTCCGGTTTAAATTAAAATTGGTATATTTTTTATAGATGGCGTTTTTAAGATTATTCATTTTACTATTATTTTACATAATAGAGCAAAATGAAGTAACCAGTCATTTAGAAAGAAGGTATGTAATTTTTATAATTATTGCATTTTTTTCCCTAAATTTCTTTAATTTCAACGTTTGTGTCAATATTTCTCCATCAAGATGACCATGAGATGGTTGCGTTTGTACCTATATAATAATTCTCAGCATGAAATTTTTAATAAAATTAATTAATTTAATAAGTAGTTGTAACAATTAAAAAATATTATTAAAATTATATGAACTTTGTACTCTGATCTTGTTTCTTAGTCATTAATTAACATTTAAAATAATGTTATTTAAAACAGTTTAAAAAAGCATACGAACTAGCTTATAAATACAACGGTTAAATATTACAAAAAAAAAATAAACGATATTTTAATTCAGTAAGGCTAAAAGTAGAAAATTTCTGTTTCTTTAATGAGCCTTTTTCATGAAGTACGAAAAATCACTCACTAGTAGCGCTAGTAGTTCGGTAGGGACAAACACTGTCAAATCCCCATATAAACACACATTAAAGTGTACTTGAAAAAAAATGTTTTTAACAGAAGATGATGTTCCTGGAACAAAACTAAAATTTGCAACTGTAAAAGATAACAATGTAGTAACATTAAAACGTTGGCTTGCGTGTCGTAATTTAAAAGTATCTGGAAAAAAAATGAATTAATAGACAGGTTAGTATGCAGACTCTAGTAAAATATTAGCGATAAATTCAAACTGTAATAAGAGAAATTGAAAATAATTATGAATTTCAGATTTATTTCCAAATGAAATATGAATCAAAAATATATGGTAATAAAAAAAATTAAATTAAATATAATAAATGAATATAATTTAATAAAAGATTGAGGTTATATCTCATTCTAATCAATGGTAATAAACTGTCAAAAATTTACTATTCATTTTTTATTCATTTAACTAATTTTAAAAATAATTTCGATAACATATGTAAATGATGACTCTCAGTGATAAGTTTATCAGTTCAAAATTTTTTTTATTTCAGATTTATATTTTTAAATAATAAAATAATATCACGTAAATAACATTGGTTGGCAATGGCATGTAAATATTTTATGTTTGTCCCTACTACTAGTGCTGCCTCTCGTGACACTTTCGCTGCACTATTCTCAGGAAAAAGGCTCATTCATTTTTTATCACATAATATAGTTTGCATTTATAAGAATAAAAATTGAACAGTCGCAACTGTTTTTATTTTATTAAATTCGTCTTCTTGCGCAACCAGCGGATCTCGCAAAATGGATCTTGCCCACATAAAATTTAGGACTTGCCCCGCCACTGTTTGGAACAACACCGGCTGTGAAAGTCTACACCCTTGGATAATAGATATTCTGTTTTTTAGCTCACTTTGGACATGGTCCTGCCATAAACAGGACAAATGCAAACGCGAGCCAATAAATAGTCCTGCAAACGATTACTCGTCAAAGTTATCAAATAATTTTAATTCGTTGGATGTTTGTCGATTAACCTGCGGAACTTACGGCGCGCTCTGGCCCAAACCTAACGGATTTGTTAACCTTTCGTCACAGGTTACAATTTTCATATTTTTAACCAAAAAACATTTTTACATTATGCGTGTTTGGTATCGTGATTCAGTGCAAAAACAGATAACACTTTTGACACTATTGCGTCTTCAATACAAATTTACACATTTTAATCAAAATTTAGCTTGAAAAGCGTCCTTTTTCTATATAAATCAATCATTTGTTTTTTTTTTTGAGCATAATCTAATGTTCTAGATCAGGGGTGGCGAACCTATGGCACGCGTGCCACAGGCGGCACGCGACAGATTATTATGAGCATGGCATTGATGGAGGCGCAAAATTGAAATAATTAAAAATATGCTAGATGCAAAAAAAATGACTATCACCAAACAACAAATACGAAAAACTTTCGTAGCACTCAGTGTTTTATCGAAATTATTCTTTGCATCTATGTTTGATTAATTTTTTTTTGAAAATTAAGTTTCTTTGGCAGCTTATTAAAATTTAAAATTTTTTGAAAAAAATTAGCACGTATATGTAGAAAGGTTCACCACTCCTATTCTAGATGACAGGGAGTTTGAATACGACATTAGATGTGTGGAAATTGTAATTATATGATCACAATCTAAGATCGTTGTTAAATCAAATTTTTTGACAATCCGTTCTGCAATAAGAATCTTCTTAACCTCAGTAATTAGGAGGTTTGTTTTACCTATTTACGAAGTAATTTTTTTCTCACAGGTAACTCCAATACATTTCTCCAAAATATATTTTGAATATGCGGATACCACGAGCGAAAGCCATTTATATTTAAAAGATGTATCAAACATTTTTGTACAAAATCTCATGGATGAATGCAAAGACAATTGCAATATTATACCAGATAATAA
This sequence comes from Xanthostigma xanthostigma, assembly GCA_963575645.1. NCBI lineage: Eukaryota > Metazoa > Arthropoda > Insecta > Raphidioptera > Raphidiidae > Xanthostigma > Xanthostigma xanthostigma. The sequence continues at coordinate 24,050,936 of OY754474.1, forward strand.
TGTGACAGTCTATATATCAACTGTTTCGTCTGATTTAGTTTTGTCATTAGCGACAGATGAGTCCTATAATCTCGAAGTTACAACGAAAGGTTAGAAAAAACAGTTGTATGGTTTTAAGAAACCACGACGCAAGTGAAACTTTTATTGGATTGTAGACACTTATCCATCACGATTAATTATAAACAACAATATTCACATGAATGCACGATAAAAAACATGTAAACACTGTACAACACTTGCCCGCATGACAGACTGACTATGTGTTATACATACTACACGGTCAGCTGATGCTAACCATGGGCGCTGCCATATTGGCCTTGGCTGCTCTACCGAGCGCCTTTCACTTTACCCCTACTCCGCGGCCGCCTTTAATGCGACATGCAACAGACAGCCAGAAAAATTCGGGGCGATAAAATAAAAGTTTCACTTTAAAAATAACTTAATAACAGTACCTAACTGTCAGCGTTCCTATGACGTAAAAATATGTATTTTAAATTTTCAGCAAATCGTATGAAAGTCCAAATAAGTGCCCATACAGTATTTGGCGCAAGACATGCCTTAGAAACCTTGTCTCAATTGGTAGCTTCGCATCAAGCATTAGGAACTTCTTCCGCAGAATCTAAAGGATTAGTGATGGTATCGGAAGCTAACATTACGGACAGGCCAGTGTATCCTTATAGAGGATTATTGTTGGATACAGCTAGAAACTTTATGCCTATCGAAACTATTAAAAGACAGTTAGATGCTATGGGTGCATCTAAACTAAATACTTTACATTGGCATGTAACCGATGCCCAAAGCTTTCCGTTAGAATCTCCTAGGGTTCCGCAGATGACACAGTAAGTAATATGACCATAAAGTGCTCTAAAATCGAAAAAATCTACATTTTTGTTGGCATAGCTCTTTTGGCGCGTTATATGAAAAAAAGAATGAATTAATTTTTCCAAATGAAACAGAGTTGTAGGGTAATCCCTCATGCAGTTCGAATGAAACGACGCGCAAAGTGTAAAATGGCTAGTTTTGATTGGTCGTCAGTCGGCGCGTGACCTTCATGAGCGATCCACGGCATTTCGACAGCCGTTTATGCTATATAAACAAAAGTCTCGAAATCAGTGTTTTCGTTTTTTTAACACGCGAAATTAAACAACATTTGTTTTTCTAACCTGCGGTGGTTATAATATTTCGTTTTGTAGCAGTGTATATTTAATTAGTATAGTTGAATTATTTTCTCTTTAATTTGTTTAGTTTTAAAAGAGAAGTTTATGATGATTGATAAAAAAAAACTATTACGTTTGGAAGCTATTTTTCTTTTCAAATTATAACTACGCCACAATGCTCCATAAGGTATCCCCCCATCTACCCCCATATACGGGGCAAACAGGGGCAAATTCCATTTTTCATTTATGTCACAATATATCGTAGATTTCTTATCGTTATCGAGAAAAATATATCCATAATCGTTCAGAATGCGTTTAATCATAATATTTTATGTAGGATGTTTGAGTTCTAAGTTTGAGTATAGTACCAGTTCATAGGCATACATTGCGGATTGGTTAATATAAATTTTAAAATTTTTTATTGTATTCAAATCTTTGATTAACGTCTGATTAGAACTCTTCAATAAATAAAATTATCGACCAATTTTATTATTGTATTAATTATATTTTGTTAATATATTGTCTGAAAAATTGGTTGATAATTTTATTTATTAAAAAATTTTTATTGTAACTTTTAATATCATCTTATTTTTTCACTCTATGTTCTTCGTGTATATATGACGTATTTATAGCATTTTTTATGCTCCACAAATAAAATATGTATCTATCTATCTATCTACCCCACTATGCCCCCCCCCATATATTAATTGTTTATTACTCGAGATTGTAACGTATAAAAATCATTCGAATAATTTTGAATCACCTCTCGAGATATTTTAATAGTCCAAGAGCACGATTATTTTCACTCGAAATATCCCACTAATTATTATGTTATTTTCTATAGATACGGAGCGTATTCAGCTGACCAAATTTATACACCATCCCAAATTACCGATTTGTTGAGTTATGCTTTACGTCGAGGCGTTCGAATCATAATAGAATTGGACGCTCCAAGTCACTCTGGTAACGGATGGCAATGGGGACCCACAGTAGGCCTTGGTGACTTGGCACTCTGTGTCAATCATGTACCATGGAGAGGGTTTGTATTTTCAATTAATTCAAATATTATTTTTAATGTAAAACTTCTTTACGCACGCTTAACTTGGGGAGTAAGCTGGTGAATGCGTGACGAGAGATTTACGGAAGTGTGATCGGGCGAGGCGAACGGAAGCTGAGAGAGAGAGATATAAGTTAGTGAAGATAGGAAGAGGATGACAAATACTTCACTGGCTAGTGGCGCCATCAGGTGGCCGAAGGTATAAGCAGTACTAACAATAGAATGACACATACTTTACTTGCCAGTGGCGCTATCGGGTGACAAAAAAGTTTTGTAAACCTACTTAACTTGCAGAGCTAAATAATGTTTCATAAAGATTTACGCTTAAAATCCAACGAGAGCTATAAGTATTTGCAATATATAACTTTTGTTTTCATTATCTTTATGTTTATATTTCTTTCTTCTTACATTAGTCTGTTCATTTCGTTCTTGAACAATTTTATAAATTAATATATTGTTCAATACATTAAATATTCTACGTTTAAAGTGAATAAAATTGTAAATTCATTTTAAAGTTCATATTTTGAGAATTTTCGGGTGAATAATAACAAATTGTGGCCGGAAGAAGTTTTACTTCAGTCGTGTGGTTTAAAGAAGCATTCTCCTTTTTTGACGTGATAACGTCTTATAAATTGATGAATCACCAATCTTATAAATTGATAAAACACCGGCTGCATGCACGAAAAAGCGTAACGTTCCTAACGTAACGTTCGTAACGTTCCGCCTGACCCTGTGCGTGCTTTTCTCGAAAACGGCCCTAACGATTTGGATGAAATTTACTGAAAAGGGATTTTGGGGGGCAAAAAATCGTTTTAGCTAGGTCTCATCTCTCGAAAAAATCGTTTTCTTACAAATTTTATCATTATAAAAATCAATTTTTTGACGTATGAAAATACTTAAATATTGTAAGTAGGTTTTGGAATTTTATATAAACAGTGAAACAATTGTTTTATAAATATTATGACAGCTAATCTTTGAGACTTAAAATAAATACGAAAGAAAGAAAGTTAAAAAAAAACAATTATATTATATGGTGAGTAATTTAAATAAATAAAATTAACCTAAATTTGAAGCGAAAGATGCAATATCATAGATTCGAATTATTATAATTATTATATAAATTTAGGTTATGTATTACGTAATACGTTATCACGTAAAACTATCGTCCGTAAACCGACTTTACAGACAACCAATTTTTTTTATTTGTTTTAATTGACGCTTATTTTGTCTTTCAGTTTTTGTATCCAACCTCCGTGCGGTCAACTAAATCCGGCTAACAATAACGTTTATAAAGTATTGGCTGATCTTTACAGGGATATTTTGGATCTCGTTCCTCAAAATGAAATCATTCATATGGGTGGCGATGAGGTATTTAAGCAAAGCTGCTTATTTTATAGTCCAATGACGTCAAATGTTACGTCATAAGATTACACAGCCGGACCTATTTTTGTCGATTCGTCTAATAAAGACGGACACAAAAATCAATATCAATTTTTGAAGTGAATACTTTTTTAAAAACGAGAGTATAATACGCGCCACGAATCTAGAAGGCTCGGAAGTTAGATGCGTATGCGGGCTTGCGCTTGTACAGTCTGTTGAAAAACTACAAACTCGCAACTCAACAAAACTAAAATAACAATAACAACTTGACAATAGCGTACTCGACTGTACTTTAAAGCAGAAAAGCGACAAGTGACAAAGGCAACGAGCGATCACGGCCAATCACCAACGAGCGCACGTTTCGTGCAGCTAGCAGGGAGGTGGTGGGAACATCAACGGCTCTAAAATGTGCCTTTGCGACGCTGTTTGTGACTAACTTTCGACCCTTTTAGATCCGTGGCACGTGTTATAAACTAGTTTCCCTATGTAACGTTTGTAACAAAATTTGTCATGAAATTGTCCAAATGCAATCGTTATCACATTTTTTGTACTTGCAATCGTATGATTTGCAACTAGAAGTTTCACTTCTGTAATGCGTTCTCGTAACAAATTTTTAATTTATTAGTAATATTTCATTTAAATCTTTGATTAACGTCTGATTACTTTTCAATAAATAAAATTATCGACCGATTTTTTTCAGGCAATAATATTTCATTTAAATCTAAATTAAATATCAAACGCGATGCAACAATTTATTTATTTTCAGGTATACATAAATTGCTGGAATTCTTCAGATGAAATCGTAAATTATTTAAAAAGTAAAGGTAAAGGGCGAGAGCCTGCAGATTTCATATGGTTGTGGGGCGAATTTCAAAGCAAAGCTTTGCAAAATCTAGACGAACAAGCTGGTCATAATAATACTCCAGTGATGGTTTGGACCAGCAGCGCTGGGTTAACAGAGCCAAACGTTATTGAGAAATATCTGGATAAAAATAGGTTAATAAATTTAATATAATGAAAATTATCTAAATACATAAAAGGAAACCGTGACTGATTGATTCATCAACGCACAGCTAGAGAATACAATCCCGGAATCCCGGCCGTTTTCTGGCCCCGAAAATACCGGGATCGTACTTGGCTAATCTCGGGATTTTCGGGATTGCCAAAAACAGATCTAGTTTGCATTCCGTAATCCGTTGCGCCTTGACAATTACCTTGCCTAGATTATATTAATATTATTTATTACATAACGACAAAAAACAATCCTTAATTACGCGGTACGATATGTAAGAATATGAAATCTCCAGACCCTGAAGTACAAGTACAAAATGAATCGGGGTTGGCAAATAGTATTAGACGTGAAATAAGCCTGTTCGAAAATTTAGGAGTTCGTGGATATCACTTAGAAACAGCATATAAGTATCTATTGTCTATTCCTCCAACGAGCGCAGAACCTGATTGGCAATAAACTACGAAGCAGGCTTGGAAGGCAAACATTGGATGCTTTGATATGTCTGCGATTGTATTTTCTAAATTCTAAATAGTTTTTTGTGTTGTCTTTTTGATTTCTTGCAAAAGTCAAGTTTTTTTTTGTTTTGTCTATTTTCTTTCTTACTATATTGTGATTTGTGTTGTGCAACGATTTTAAAAACATTTTTTAAGTAATTACTCAAGTTTTTTTCATTTGAGCCCAATTAGAAACCACATAGTCTCATCTCGGGATTACGCATCAAAAATCCCGTAATCCCGGGATTGAAAAACATTCTCGGGATTGTATTCTCCACGCACAGCTCAAATCACTGGACCTATTGGTATTTCTACTTGTTGTTTCGTCCACAACTGCTGTAGACATTATTAGACCACGGCCTACAACCCCGATAACTAAGAAAATTTGGAACAATACTAGCCGTGAAAGCCTACACAGTTTGTTGTTTCTAGATACATCATTGAAACATGGGTACCTTCTTCAGACCAGTTACCAAGTGATCTTTTAAAGCTGGGATATCGCCTTGTCATCTCTACCAAAGACGCGTGGTACTTAGACCACGGATTTTGGGGAAGTACGCAATATTATCCTTGGAGAAAAGTTTACAAAAATAAATTGCCAAACAATGAAAAAGTGTTGGGAGGCGAGGTATTATTTTTTTTACTTTAAACATGTTTCAATACCAAAAAACAAAACTAAAGTAAACTTTTAACGACTTTTTCAATATTCAGTAATACGTAAATACATTTTTGACAGGTGTGTATGTGGTCTGAATATGTGGATAACGAGGGAGTAGATTCAAAGGTTTGGCCTCGAGCTGCTGCAGCCGCTGAGAGACTTTGGAGTAACCCAACGACAGATCCGGATGCCGCTGAAGCTCGGATGTACAGACACAGAGAACGACTTGTTCAGCGGGGGATCAGCGCTGAAGCTTTAGCCCCCGAATGGTGTTTCCAAAATGAAGGCGAATGCTTATAACTGATAAAAATTGCAACTGGTAGTCCGGTCAAAATAAACAAGAAAATAGTGGTAGGCTTACAATAATTCGGAGCTGCAAATTGGAACAGGTCTTAGGTATTATGAAATATCAAAAGTTCCCACCGATTCTACATCTGAATATATTCACGGCGCGCTTCTTTGTTCACTGTTACTTGAAAATAAACTTTCAACACACCATTTTCTTTATAATCTGACAACAATTTTCTCGTACGATAAACTCGTTTGTTGCGCTTAATTTCCAATAAATAACCTTATGTAAAAAAATGTGTTGTTTTATCAATAAAAAAGAAACAGTTTTTAGCTCAATATTAGAGCCATATCATATTACGGTAAAGTTTTAGTAAATAATAAACATTATAATCAATTTTATGCCCTGCGCCCCCGGAAGACAGTCTCACAGTGTTTTGAACTACTACTGCGAGTTGTACCCGGGGGAGATTTCACAAATTTATAATACCAAAAATCATGCACAATGCGGGATCGGGTTTTTTTAGAGTTCATAAGAGGACTCACAGGGAACTGACGCGCGCGATCCATACGCGGAAAAATATACGACCGCTTTTATTATAGTACTTAAAACGAGCGTATGAATTTAAAAACTGACCTGACTTACAACAATTAAATGTAGATTTAAGAATTACATTTGGTTTCAACTAAATAGAGGTATCTACATTTAAAGCAAACAAAATTTATCAAAACAGAAATTTAAAAAAGTAATGAATTAACTTTTAAAAATGTATGCAAAAAATATTAATGAAATGTATTCTATATAAGCAAAAAAATCGCGATATAACAATCAAAATCTTTAAAAGAGTCGTTGGAACAGAGGACGGTGGCTTGTCCCTCCGTTCTGCTGAAAAAAAAAGGCTGAAGAAGAAACTGAGATATCGTAATCAATCATAAATAATTTGGAAACTAGTTTTTACCTACTATTTACTGATGACTTAGTAGCATATTTATAGGCCCATTAAATAGCTACCACATCGTATTGTCAATTAGTGAAAAAAAAAAAAATGATTCTCATTAAAATATTACAACAAAGCCGAAATATTATTTGAAAGTTTTCTTAATAAGAGAATCACTGATAAAAATGGTATTTCTCCTTCAGTTGGGTCAGGCAACAATTTGTCCACCTGCCACCGTTGGAACTCCCGTTGCGAAAGAGTGGATAGATCACTATTTGTTCTCTATCACCGCTGGTAGTTGGGCAGAGGGCTCGAACTGTCCCTCCACCTTTGTTGGAACCCCCCGCACTAAAGGGGTCCTTCACGGTCTCACGGAGGAATCGGTTTGCTGTAGTGTGTGTATAGTGTTCACTTTAATGATCGAGCCCTACTCGGACCACCTCCGCCCCTGGATCAATTATGGCTGTTGCTTACATGACCCAAGGCCTCCTACTTACGCGAGCCAGTGGTCCAACCCTAGGTCCTGTCCTAGAGATACCTACAAACCGCGCAAGGACCTTGTGCGTTCAAAAAACCAGCTAAGCTAACGCGAAAGCTGCGATGGTCTCACAAGAATGGGGCACTATGCTAACGAGACCGGATACCGAACCCTACAGAGCAGCCCGCAACGCACACTGACTGCTTTCCAAAACCCCTAGACGCGCCCCAGTGTAATTTTTGGTGATACTAAATATTTCAAAGGGAACGTATTTTCAATATCTCAAACACAGAAATATTGAAAATATGTTCGGACGCAAAAAGGTCTATACTAAAACAATGCAAATTTCAACATTGAAAGACAATACTGATGGTAGTTGTGAACGTTTCACGTGATTAAGAAATGTCGAAGTTTGCATTGCGAAAAAATTATACAGAAAAATACCTGAAAAAAAAATATCACGGAGACCCTAACTGAAATTTAACGCGTCGCGAAAGATAGAAGAGGAACGATGGATCCCAATATAATTACCACAACCAAAAAATCTGCAGTCTGAGTTGTTCCAGTCAATAGAAAACATCCTTTCAAGTTAATCGAGAATGTTTTTTTATCAAAAAATTTCTATTGGCTAGAAGCTCAAGATTACAGAAAAATTTAAATAAACTCACCAAAGCAGATTCATCGTTGATATCTGAAACAAAAGACACATTTTTTGTTAATTTTTTATTTCATTATTTACATAAAAAATAGTAAAGGCGTTTTACACCAGGCGCACTCGTTTCTAATTTCGAATTCAATTTCTTTTTCGGAAATCAGTTCAGGGAAGCGTATTGATTAAATATACATATAGTACCGGGCGGAAACTTGGTCGTTATTCTTTAAAACAATTTTTTTAACAATAAGAAGACGTAAAATTTCAAAAAAAAAACTTTTTTTTAATTTTTTGGCGTTAGTACTTTTAATGTGCAATTATGAAATGATTTGTTAAAAAAAATTAAAATACATTTCTTATCAATCAATATTAAAAACGGCCTCAATTGTATACATAATTTAATCTTCAAATCTTTGATGAATGTCTGATTAGAATCTCTTCAATAATTAATTGGTCGATAATTTTATTTATTGAATAATTCAATCTTCTCAAAAAATATGTGGATAAAAAACAATGAATTATCGCTACAATATTTGCAGGTTTATCAAATGCCTTGTTAAAGGAAAGCAATACAAATCAAGAAAATATTGTAATACATACCAACTTGTGAAGAATGACGAATCTCTGTAGGGCCCTGGATCCTGTTTTGCACACGAGTTGAAAGTCGCGCACTGACTATACTGTTACTTTATTGATTATTTAGACACTGCACTGGAGTCTCTGTTTTATTATATCAATTTATTTAAATACATAACGAGTTAAAAGTCGCGAATTCTTATGAAACTTTTATTTTTAACACTGTCACTCGACTGGTCGATGGTGATCCCTTCAATCTGGTTGGCCGTGTCGTTGTCCTGTAGATTCTAGTGGCAGCAGAAAGAGCATTCGGTTTAATGATTTGAATTTTTATTTAAACACTTACTCGCGCGAACACGGAGCCGGGGGACGAATCAACCCGCAGCGTCGTCTTGGAAGAAAAATGTGAGTGCTACAGGTCAATACCAAAATTATTCGTGTTTACACGATGTAAAATGTTAAGCACTGTTTAAATTTAATATAAGTATTCTACCTTAAGACAACACTGTCTCGACTCAACCGAAAACGTAGGCACTCCCGCACATTCTGAAACACGAGAGCCAGTAACCGACGCCACGCACTACCGACTCAAAAAGCGAAAAACGGAAATATTTTATTAGTACACAAAATATTTTTCATGTTATTGTAATTTTAATGTTAAAAAAAAGTTTTCGACAGATTTTACCTTTTCGACTTTCGAGACACTTTCATTTTTACTGAATTTAATGTGGGTTCCCTTCAGAGGAAAGGGAACATCTGATACCAACCTCCGTTCTGGTTGACCCCCATTCTGATAATGTCGCAAGGAGGATTAACCCCATTGTGACTCTATCGATTGGAGGGACCACCCCTCTGTATCAGCCTGACCTCACCAAAAGTGTAAAACTAACAAACATTGAAAGAATACCCTCAAACGAGTGTCTATACAAAAACAAATTAATTTCGTCAAAATAATGAACATTTGAGGGTTACATTCTACAAAGAACTGCCAGGGCGGCATTTTTGTTTTAAATAGTGTCAAACAGCAATTTTAATTTTCAATTTTGACTTTCATTAGAAAATTATCAAAACAGTGAAAAGGAAAGAACACTTTAAAGCGACATTCTATTGACCGTTGCCTCCATATTATTACGCCTACCATCACAGCCAGTCTCGCCCGAACAGGATACAGGGGAGCTTTAGCAATATATGGGTGTCGCCGGAGGTTGAAGTATAGAATGATCCAGCGATCTAGTGTCTCCCTAAACCGTTTGCACCATAAATAGTCAATGAAAAACGAATTATTTGGAGTTGGATCACACTTCGTTTTAATTTTATTTTGTATTGCATGCCGACACTTTTTTATTTTACCAGCTCGGCTATTCATGTGTAAAATGTATAGTGTAGTTTTACATTACTTTATTACTCTAATTTTTATATAAACCAATTTAAAAAAATCGCAGATCACTTCATTGTTACCATTTACTTAACCTAACAACCGATGATCGTAGTCCAATTGTAGTTTCAATACTGCCTGTCATCTGCATTTTTCATGTCATTGTAATTTTACTGCAAGAATGTTCGACAAAGAGCTGCCGGCGGTATTTTTGTTTTAAATAGTGTCAAACAGCAATTTTAATTTTCAATTTTGACTTTCATTAGAAAATTATCAAAACAGTGAAAAGGAAAGAACACTTTAAAGCGACATTCTATTGACCGTTGCCTCCATATTATTACGCCTACCATCACAGCCAGTCTCGCCCGAACAGGATACAGGGGAGCTTTAGCAATATATGGGTGTCGCCGGAGGTTGAAGTATAGAATGATCCAGCGATCTAGTGTCTCCCTAAACCGTTTGCACCATAAATAGTCAATGAAAAACGAATTATTTGGAGTTGGATCACACTTCGTTTTAATTTTATTTTGTATTGCATGCCGACACTTTTTTATTTTACCAGCTCGGCTATTCATGTGTAAAATGTATAGTGTAGTTTTACATTACTTTATTACTCTAATTTTTATATAAACCAATTTAAAAAAATCGCAGATCACATCATTGTTACCATTTACTTAACCTAACAACCGATGATCGTAGTTCCAATTGTAGTTTCAATACTGCCTGTCGTCTGCATTTTTCATGTCATTGTAATTTTACTGCAAGGATGTTCGACAAAGAGCTGCCGGCGGTATTTTTGTTTTAAATAGTGTCAAACAGCAATTTTAATTTTCAATTTTGACTTTCATTAGAAAATTATCAAAACAGTGAAAAGGAAAGAACACTTTAAAGCGACATTCTATTGACCGTTGCCTCCATATTATTACGCCTACCATCACAGCCAGTCTCGCCCGAACAGGATACAGGGGAGCTTTAGCAATATATGGGTGTCGCCGGAGGTTGAAGTATAGAATGATCCAGCGATCTAGTGTCTCCTTAAACCGTTTGCACCATAAATAGTCAATGAAAAACGAATTATTTGGAGTTGGATCACACTTCGTTTTAATTTTATTTTGTATTGCATGCCGACACTTTTTTATTTTACCAGCTCGGCTATTCATGTGTAAAATGTATAGTGTAGATTTACATTACTTTATTACTCTAATTTTTATATAAACCAATTTAAAAAAATCGCAGATCACTTCATTGTTACCATTTACTTAACCTAACAACCGATGATCGTAGTCCAATTGTAGTTTCAATACTGCCTGTCATCTGCATTTTTCATGTCATTGTAATTTTACTGCAAGAATGTTCGACAAAGAGCTGCCGGCGGTATTTTTGTTTTAAATAGTGTCAAACAGCAATTTTAATTTTCAATTTTGACTTTCATTAGAAAATTATCAAAACAGTGAAAAGGAAAGAACACTTTAAAGCGACATTCTATTGACCGTTGCCTCCATATTATTACGCCTACCATCACAGCCAGTCTCGCCCGAACAGGATACAGGGGAGCTTTAGCAATATATGGGTGTCGCCGGAGGTTGAAGTATAGAATGATCCAGCGATCTAGTGTCTCCCTAAACCGTTTGCACCATAAATAGTCAATGAAAAACGAATTATTTGGAGTTGGATCACACTTCGTTTTAATTTTATTTTGTATTGCATGCCGACACTTTTTTATTTTACCAGCTCGGCTATTCATGTGTAAAATGTATAGTGTAGTTTTACATTACTTTATTACTCTAATTTTTATATAAACCAATTTAAAAAAATCGCAGATCACATCATTGTTACCATTTACTTAACCTAACAACCGATGATCGTAGTTCCAATTGTAGTTTCAATACTGCCTGTCGTCTGCATTTTTCATGTCATTGTAATTTTACTGCAAGGATGTTCGACAAAGAGCTGCCGGCGGTATTTTTGTTTTAAATAGTGTCAAACAGCAATTTTAATTTTCAATTTTGACTTTCATTAGAAAATTATCAAAACAGTGAAAAGGAAAGAACACTTTAAAGCGACATTCTATTGACCGTTGCCTCCATATTATTACGCCTACCATCACAGCCAGTCTCGCCCGAACAGGATACAGGGGAGCTTTAGCAATATATGGGTGTCGCCGGAGGTTGAAGTATAGAATGATCCAGCGATCTAGTGTCTCCTTAAACCGTTTGCACCATAAATAGTCAATGAAAAACGAATTATTTGGAGTTGGATCACACTTCGTTTTAATTTTATTTTGTATTGCATGCCGACACTTTTTTATTTTACCAGCTCGGCTATTCATGTGTAAAATGTATAGTGTAGATTTACATTACTTTATTACTCTAATTTTTATATAAACCAATTTAAAAAAATCGCAGATCACTTCATTGTTACCATTTACTTAACCTAACAACCGATGATCGTAGTCCAATTGTAGTTTCAATACTGCCTGTCATCTGCATTTTTCATGTCATTGTAATTTTACTGCAAGAATGTTCGACAAAGAGCTGCCGGCGGTATTTTTGTTTTAAATAGTGTCAAACAGCAATTTTAATTTTCAATTTTGACTTTCATTAGAAAATTATCAAAACAGTGAAAAGGAAAGAACACTTTAAAGCGACATTCTATTGACCGTTGCCTCCATATTATTACGCCTACCATCACAGCCAGTCTCGCCCGAACAGGATACAGGGGAGCTTTAGCAATATATGGGTGTCGCCGGAGGTTGAAGTATAGAATGATCCAGCGATCTAGTGTCTCCCTAAACCGTTTGCACCATAAATAGTCAATGAAAAACGAATTATTTGGAGTTGGATCACACTTCGTTTTAATTTTATTTTGTATTGCATGCCGACACTTTTTTATTCTACCAGCTCGGCTATTCATGTGTAAAATGTATAGTGTAGTTTTACATTACGTTATTACTCTAATTTTTATATAAACCAAATTAAAAAAATCGCAGATCACTTCATTGTTACCATTTACTTAACCTAACAACCGATTATCGTAGTTACAATTGCAGTTACAATACGCAGCTATTTATTCGTAAAATGAATGCCTAATGAATTTAGAAAACCTACTTTCAATGCCAAAAAATAAAAATATTTGCAGGTCATTTCACTCTAATCTCTGCAATTTAAGTTTGCGGTATCAAATCGTAGTCCAATCACACATATGGCATAGATGCTAATAATTTCAGCTGTCGAGTGCCTATAATTTCTCTAACTCCTCTCATTTCGGTGCATTGTGCGTATTTTAGGTCGAATTAGCTAACGTCGTCCAGTCCCACGATGCCTGAAACAAAAAGCAAAAAAACATTAAAATACCAATCACAACGATGCTAAAGCGGCACCGCAAGAAAAGAAGTGTAACTTGGGCCAAAATCACACTTCACTCCTCACAATGCCGCGTTTTCAGTTTTAAGGCGCTGAAAATTCGCCCTCACCCTTTTTTACTTTAAAAGGATTTGCTGGCAGAGCTGACTAATTTTCAGTAGACATTACCTAGGATTTGTAGGGCATGTCTATAATAGACAACAATAAATTCCCTCTAGGGTCCGTACCAGCCTTCCCCCTCCTCCTTTTGTGAAAACCTGGGCTTGGGACCGGCTTAGGCGGAGTTAGGTACATTGAAATTATAACAAGTGTATTTCAGATTCATTTTTTTTGATACCGGAATATCAATAATGTCATAATTTGAGAGCTATTAGCGCTGCAAAAGATTAAATCCCGTTAACGAAGACTTAAAATTGGATTAGATTCAAAGTTAAAAAGTACGGTATTTTCAAATAGTTGCAATAATATGTTTATTAATAAATGTTAGTAAATATAAGAAAGGCGTGTAAATAATATTAAGTTTTCACGTTGCTTTAGTAGCACATCATATCGTTATACAAAGCACGAAAGGTGTGTATTTTAAACTAACATAGTAATAAAATATTTTTAAATTGTTGCATTTTGTTTAAAATAGCGGCCCGTTGCTAGTAATAAGGAAGCACAATTTCTAAATAACGTTCCAAAATAATTGAAATCCGATATCAAAGTAACTTTCTTTTATTTAACAATAATAATTTGTTTATACTTACCTTTCATTCAATAATAATAATAATAATAATAATAATAATAATAATAATAATAATAATAATAACAAACTTTATTTAAAAAACATGTATACATGTGTAAATAGCGTCACTAGTTGCATTAATTACAGAATTCTTCCAGGGAATAGTAAGTTTTTTTTTATTAAATGTGTTTTTAACTTATTTTTGAATTTTAGATTGTTTTCTATAGTTTTAATATCTTCAGGGATTTTATTATGTATCCATATCATAGTGATAAGTGATAGTGATAAGTACAATAGGTATTAATATATTTATATTTTTAAATAACGCTGTATATAAATTAAAAGAAAAAAATAACGACTTACCAAAAATTGCAGGCGGTTCCAATCAATTTCTATGAAGGCACAGGGCTGTTCAAAATACTAGGAATAGAACAACAACAGAACAACATTGCGACAAAACGATTTTTTTTCAGTTGTATACTATTTTTATTTAGGAAGCAATACGATTAGCGCTAGTGTATAGGTATGTTAAATACGTAAAACGATTTCTCAAAATTTAAATAAAATATTTATTAAGCGGATAAAGCATTAAAAAAGGAAAATTAGTCATTTGAACGACGCGACGGGATCAAAAATAATGAATACTGTAGGGTATTGTACACATTCATCACAAAGATAAGAGAGGCTATGATGCCTATCATCTATCATAACCTTGCATTAATTTTCCCAATTTTTTTTCAAACTCCATCACATATACCTACATAATTTCGAAAGACATAATTTCCTTGTTTATGTCAAATATAATTTATAAGTCAAATGCAAAAAATCAAAACCAAAATCTTAAATTGAAACTTACCAAATTCCAAAAATTCACTCAAGTTATGAGCCACAATACACGAATGTTTAAAATCACTATATTTATGATAACTTTTGCAATTCATCGGTTGATATTAATATAAAAACAATTTAAAACACTTAAATAAACTAATTGTTGTAACAGTTAACAATATTTCGAAAATTTAAACGGTTAATTTTGCATTTTAATATCGACTTTTATCGAAACCAAACAATGGATGCTTCCTATCAACTGTTTATGCACAACTGTCATACGAAGTCAAGGCTCACTTAGTTCCTATTACGCAACGTTAATTTACATACATTTGGTTGAGATCTCTGACGGAGAAATTTAAAAACTTGCAAAACGGTCGCATTTGGCGTGCAGTCAACACCATAGTACTTAATTTAACGTAACACATGTGTACCTATTATGTAATCTTTTATCAAATGAAGCTCGTAATTCAAATTTCTGCTATGGTTGTATATGTTACGGTTAATACAAGAAAGTAGTTTATTCGCGAATTAACCGGCTAATACCCGAATTAACCAAACGTCAAGAATTGGTTAATTCGGGTATTAGCCGGTTTATTCGCGAATTAACTACTTTCTTGTATTAACCGTAACATATACATTATTTTATTTGTGACAATTTTAACACTGCTACAGTTCCTCGACATCACCAACCTAAAAAACAAAATTTAACTAATTATTAAGTGAAAAACATATCTATTTATATATTTTAATATAATTAACAATAGACAATACAATACTTACCTTATAACCACATTCTACTTAAGAATCTAACAATACTTACCATATATTTTATCACGTGCAGCATATAGCCTAAGTTGCTGAGCACATTTCCTATAAAAA
This sequence comes from Xanthostigma xanthostigma, assembly GCA_963575645.1. Taxonomy (NCBI): domain Eukaryota; kingdom Metazoa; phylum Arthropoda; class Insecta; order Raphidioptera; family Raphidiidae; genus Xanthostigma; species Xanthostigma xanthostigma. The sequence continues at coordinate 24,066,800 of OY754474.1, forward strand.
AAATTTAACACCGGACTTTTGTAAAAAAAACAAAACATCTTTAAAAAAATTTAAACTTATCTTGGAAATAACTGTAAGCATTTCACCCTTGTTAGAAAACACAAACTCATCCGATTCGAAACTTGTTTGTACGCAGAAATAACGCAACAATATTCTCTACACGTTATCACTGGAGCAAGGCACAGTCCCACGTAAAAATACGACACCCCAAATTATAATTTAGATTTGAAAATAAAGTTCGACCGGATACTAATAATAATTTTGTGAATAATTTAATTTTGCACTCTCTATTTTTATCCATGAGTATTTCATTACTGATTAATATTATAATATACTTACATCATTTTAATTTTTGGGACATATTTCAATGTAATCAAGAAAAAAGAAACTATATGTATTTTCATTTAAAACAGAGTAGTTATAGTTTGCTACAATTGTTAAGGAACACTCACTGTTACAACGTAGCCTAGATACTAATATTACAAAGAGGTAAAATTAATAAGTTTGGATGTCGGAGGTAATCTCCAAAACTACTGATCCGATTTAAAAAAAACTTTTCACCAATATTTAGAATTGAGTTTCAGGATGGTCATAGGCTATGTATTATCGCGTTAAAATAAAAACGCTTTTCGTGGAGGCCAATTTTGCAGCATAAGTCGGCGAAAAAACGGCGGCAGTCTACAAATTCGAGCGAAGCCGGACTGGGCCGCTAGTATCTGAATCTTTCTACTATCGCGGCGGAATGAGTTATTAATTACACAACAATAACATATTCAAACAATTTTTCTCATAAATATTATTTTGTAAGATGATAATGGATCAATTAATAAAGGGTAGTATTTAAACGAGTGACTGTAATTTACAATTTTGGGTGACAAAAATAATCAATTTGGGTTACTGTATTACTAAGTGAGCGACTGACTGCGCGTGACGAGAAAATAATAGTTGGGTGACTAAATTAAATAGGTATTGGTTTTTTGCACTTTTCTCGTAAACAGTAAATGTTATTTAAAAATAAGTCAGACAAAAGTTGTAAATCATGCAATTGTCTACAAGAATTGTTCTAATAGTTTTTTCCCTACGAATCATCATTCTTTTGAAATGGTGATTTCATACATCGAAAATACTAATTTGCATATTAATATTTAATGTTATTTTTGATAAATACGTTCAGTAGGTACATAAACATTTTGGTCCCATATCTCAGGAATAGTGATTCGTAGGGAAAAAATACAAAAACAGTTTTTGTAGACAATTGCATGATCTACAGCTTTTCTCTGGTCTATTTTTAGATAACATTTACCGTTTACGAGAAAAGTGCAAAAAACCGATACTTTTAACCTTTAACCTTGAATACAATTTGAAGCAGATGTAGGATTGGTGGGGACTTTTGATATTTTATTTGTAACAGTGTACTTAAGACCTGTACCAATTTTAAGCTCTATGTGGATTATAATAAATTGAAATGTTTATTTTGACTGGACTATGGCCCAAACGTGAAACACAAAATTATGAAAAAATACGTGATCTAGTCCAGCAATGGTGATACAACGATATCGGATACAACGACATAAAGTCAACGTTTTAGTTGAACTTTTAGGTTATAAGTCTTCTAAACATAAGAATCCCAGCGATCAGTGGGTAAGGACTAAGGAGGCCCGAGCGTTAAGGAACTTTTCCGTTTTGTTCAGTTGAAATGATGAGTTAAGATTTCGTATAGTATAATATTATTAGACTACTTTTACTGTATTTTGTAATATAAATTTTAAGTGAGATCTAAAAATTATGATTAATTTTCTTTGTAATTCAGAATTAATATTTTAACTATATCATATTGTGATTTACTTATTCTGTAAAATATTTTACATACGATTTAAATTTTTATGTATTAAAATATTTGTTTTATTTTCCTGTGTTAAAAATTTTCATATATACATTTAAAATGTCTGACACCTCGAATATGTCGACCATATTCGAGGTGTCAGACATTTTAAATGGTTCATGTTATTTGTCAGAGAACATTATTTTAGCGTTTTGGTTGAAGTTTTTAAGTTATCCAATCAAAAAAACAAACAATATCTATAAATTTTTACATGTCATCAAAACAACATCTTTCGGAAAGTTTAGAAGGAAAACGCCCCAAAATCAAGAAAAGTCATAGAGGAAATAGGTGTCAGACTAGGCCTAATGAAGCCATATACAAAGTTTGGGGAGAGTATGTATCAATAAAATTTTTGCCAACCACTCTGACTAGTATTGACACATATTTTGAATTATGTTGATTTTTTTTTGTGAAGCAACTGTGTTAGTTTATCAAAATTTGAATAATTACATAGATAAAATATGAAGTATAGAAAACTTTAGCTGAGAAAAAAAATCTAATAAAAGATTCGTAAATTATTTGTTACCGAGCGGATGATATAACAGTTAAAATCCATGAGCGCGGCAGGAATCATTCTAAGAGGGCACAAAACAAAATATTTTCTGTTACTCAAGTAAATTATAAATACATCTGTGGCGATATGTGGTTGAATGATGAACGGACAGCAGTTATGTGTAGTGGGTGATCATCGTATAGACAATGATATTTTATTTATTTGATAATTTAATATATACATTTTCATTTACATTGAATTATGTATTAATCTATTACTGCTGACACTATGTGAAGTATTAGGATGTGTGTCAGCATTTAATGAATTGTGTATGTAAACTACACGTGCGCTTAAAGTGCGCTATGTACTGTTAAGGGGAATCGCCACACATCTTTGTTTGATGTTTTTCTTTTCCCTCGTCCAGGTTTTGCGTTTAGAGGGGGTGCAATATTTTTTTGCATAAAAATAACATATAATTTTAACGTCAGGAAAATTGCCGTGGCAAGCTTATCAAAACCTTTGTTTAAAAAAAATCTATTGAAATTCGTGAGGCGAAAAAACAGTGCCGGATAACTGATGTCTAGTTCTTTTACCATTCCAACATCACAAGTGTCGAAATGGTACTAATTTAGGTCGAAATTCACTTTTCAAAACTTAACAATATTTTTTCGTTCTGAGGCCTCCCGAATCCAAAAAACATATTTATGGAGAAATTCTGTGCGTCTGTCTATTTGGCTATGAACACGACACAGGTCAAACAGTTGCGCGTATTGAAACCAAATTTTGGGAGGATATTTGATATGCAAATATGAAGAGGAGATATATGCTATAAAGTTTTATTTTAATTCTGATAATTAAAAATCGCGATCGTTAAAAAAACGAAAATAGATTAACGTACATTTAAAATCGAAATCAATTTGTCAATATTTTTGATATGTAACATCAAATGGCGCGTTTGGCTGAAAGTAAGACCGTGCAATTGGCGCGACAATTTAATGGGACGACGTTGCGTTTATGTGCGTTAGATTAAACAGGGCTTTAGTTGTAGGCGACATCTAGATAACAGGGCGGAATTTAGTTACTAGTATTTCGTTAGATGAAAGCTCGTATTTTTTATTTTTTGTTTATGTTTTCGGGTCATTGGCTAATGTCTTAGCATTGGATCTAAAAAAATTCTCCCGAAATTTCAGCTCCCTAGATAAAACCTGTGAACGGCGCAAACCGAATTTGTTTCCCATTTAATTAGTATGAGAAAAACGACGTTTTTACTCAAACGTGGATAACTGGTAGAAGAATTTTTCTTTCATTTTTGATAGCAGCATTTTGTAGAGAATTAAATTTCCCACAAAAAAGATCCTTAGTACTAAATGTACGCTTTTTCCTGATAAATGAGCTAAACTCATTTTTCTGACCCAAATTTCTGAGGAATTTTCTGCCGACACCTATTATATCAATTTTGAAACAAGGTTACATTATAAATTATATAACTATACATTATGCAACTCTTTTACTGAAATAATTTGAAAAACATTAATTTTATTTTAGAAATTGCCTCGTCTTCCTCGAATACTTGGCCAGTTTTTTTATAATTTTGACACGTCGTGAAAACAATTTTTTCGACAAAAAATATTTTACAATAGAATATCATGGAACCTGAACCCGATAATAATATAGTACCTATCCCTAATGGAAATGGAGGATTTCATTTACTACCATATGAAGTGATAGAGTACATCTTACAATTAATACCAAATACCCCTGAATATCGCCAGCGTTTGATTAATGTTTGTCACATTTGGAGACATATTATTAGACGTCCCGTGTGGATAAAAATTGAACAAAGGTTTGTGAATTATTATATATCGTACTTTTTGTCTGTCCGTCGTTTACGGTTCGTGAACTAATTTTAATCAAATTGAGATTTGCATCCAGTTAATTGACAATCTAAATGTATTCCAGCATCTCAGGGCACTGATTTGTTTCCACAACTGAAATCCGTCTGTAATAAGATATAGTTTTCTGATAGTTTTTTTAAGTGAAATTTCCTTACGCAAAAATTGGATTGATGCGGCCGAATGGCTAACAAAAAGACAATGGCGGCTTGTGGGTCCCAAGATTCTCTACAAATTTCGTCTTAATCAATTTTTTATACGTTTAACCGTTTTTGAGATAGCTATACATGCCATAACGCAATGGGCGAACCCTAGTCCATATGAATATCTATACTAATATATAAAGCTGAAGAGTTTGTTTGTTTGTTTGAACGCGCTAATCTCAGAAACTACTGGTTCAAATTGAAAAAAAAAATTTTTTTTGTTGGATAGCCCATTTATCGAGAAAGGCTATAGGCTATATATAATATCACGCTACGACCATTAGGAGCGGAGCATTAATGAAAAATGTTGAAAAATGCATCTCAAAAATAAGCTTCTATTCAGGTGAAATGCACTAACTAAATATACTCATATTAGCGTTGTCTGTATACGACTCCGGCTGGCTCAATCGATAGAGCATGCGACTGTCAATATCAGGGTCGTGGGTTCGAGCCCCACGTTCGGCGAAAATATTTTTATTTTTTAATTTTCTACATTACCTTCTTCTAAGGCTTGCATTTAAATTTATTTTAATTTAATTTAATTAATTAAAAAAAATTATTAGTTAAAAAAGTATAAATACTGCTTTTTATCGACAAAAACTTTTGAACGGTAACTCCGATCATCATGAAATTTGGACATAACATTCATCTCGGTAAACTAAGATGAATGTGTGTACTCATGTTCCTCTCTTCCCCATTCGTTCTTTTACACCCGGGTGAAACCGCACGGGACCGCTAGTAAATTATATGATAATAAGTACTGTAGACTGGGATTCGCGATGACATTGCGTTATGGCATGCATGACTATCTCAAAAATGGTTAAACGTATTAAAAATTGGTTAAGGCGACATTTGTGGAGAATCTTATACTCTATAACTTTCATAATAACTGCAAATACGATTTGAGGCAAAGGAAGCGAGATATTTCCAAAGAACTGAGTTTCGCGATCTTTGACCTTGAATATCTAAGGACGCTCACACGTGACCTTTGAAGACTTTTGAGATAGCATTTAGAATGCCAAAATAAAGGTTTATACACAAATTCAGCTTATTCCGTTTCATTCCAAGGTTGTCCCCTCTTTTTAGCTTATTTGACTGCACTATATTATTATGGTAAGTAATAATATTGGTGTTGATTTTTACAATAATTATTGTTATTGATTTTTCTGTACTTACTTAAAAAGTCTAAATCTATAGACGAAACGTCGTACAATTAATAAACCTAATATTTTTGTCCACACACCTGCGATTTTTTCTTAATAAAATTTGTATTGTTAACATATTTTACTTCAACCGCTCACACTTTTTTCAGGCTCGGCAAAATAGCTGGGTTGGAATATGATGACCTTGCTTGGTGCAATGCGTTTGATAGAAATCTAATAAAAAATCATAGCGGGCAGGAGAATGTAGAAAACTGGAAAGTACGCGGTGAGGGGTTTGTTTTTTTATCATCTGATTGGCAGATTATTCGAAATCCTACAGTGCCCCTTGATACACTTGCCGAAATAGGATCAGTGGCTACTTGTTTTGGAGCTTATTATCCGTCCAATAAAATACAAACCGTAAATTTATTGGAAGAAGGGATATTGCCTATTGTAATGGACTTACTACAGCCTAAAATCTATGTCAGTGAATGGTAATTATTGTTTTTATTTATTTTTTTATGTCTAACCTTATTTTGTATCTCATGACAACTCCCAAATGTATTATTTAAAAATGTGAGCATTATCCACATAAGTTCACGGGGGGGGGGGGGGTAAAACTTCTTTGGAGCATTCTACATTTTGTGTTCCCAAGATTCCGTTTATATTACTAATTTCAAAATTATACACATTCAATGGATATCCCTAATCTAAAATCTCGCTAAACATATCTGTAGCTAATAACCTATTGGTTTTTAGGCTATGCGCCCGTGGATACTTTATCTTAGTGACCTTTAAACTATAAAATAAAACCATTTTCGAAAACTATATCCCATAAGTTTGGTGCGGAGTCCGTTAGAACATAACTTCTTAAATATGTGACTAGCATTTTACTAGCATTAAACTACGAATTATTAAATATTGCATCTACTTATTTTTCTTTAAATTTTTTTCGGTTCCATTGGCTTACGTCTCAGCACTGGACCTAAAAAATTCTCCTAAAATTTTAGCTTCCCTGCAGATCAAACCTGTAAACGGCGCATCCCGAGTTTGTTTACCATTTAATATCAACGTGGTAAAAACGACGTTTTTACGCAAACATAAATTTTGAATGCAGCATTTTGTAGAAAATAAAATTTTCCACAAAAAAGGTCCTTAGTACTAAATTCGTGAATTCATTATTTTCAAAGATATGTTCGTTTAAACATTAACTAATTAAATGAAATCCGATTTTTATGACAATGTTTAAACGAGCATATCTTTGAAAATAATGAATTCCCGGATTTAGTACTAAGGATCTTTTTTGTGGGAAATTTAATTTTCTACAAAATGTTGCTATCAAAAATTTAAAAAAAAATGTCTAGCAGCTATCCATATTTGAGTAAGAACGTCGTTATTTCCATGTTAATTAAATGGGAAACAAACTCGGTTTGCACCGTTCAAAGGTTTTTGATCTAGGGAGCTGAAATTTTGAGAGATTTTTATTTAGGTTCAATGCTAAAACATTAGCTAATGGAACCGAAAAACAAAATTAAAAAAACACCCTAATATACCTATTTTAAGAAACAAGTTCACAAAATTTCGTTCACTTCTCGGTGATTTGAGACAGCTCTTATACATCCTTAACGTTGCAGAAAATTTCAAAATTCAAATAGATATTTCGCTAAAGAAGTTTCACTTCAAAACTCTGCAATACATTTATTCTTCAAAAATGTGTCAAAGTGACACTAAAATGGCTTTATTTTGATTGTCACTGTATTTTATAAAAAAAAAAATAATAGGTTCGGATCACCACCTGGCATCGATATTTCCTACAATCTGTGTGTAGAATTAGCAAGATCAAATCGAGCTATTATAAGACAGTATCATCGTTGTCATAGAGAGAGGGAAGGTGGCAAATGGTATAAGGTAAGGCATATTTTCAAGACACTGCGCCCTGCGGTTATATATGTTACGGACCAAAACCGATTTCAGGACAAACTAGTTTTGCCTAGGCCAAACTTGTTCTACCTATATGCAATAGGATAAACAGGTATAGCCTAGGCCCTAAGCTCGATAGGACAAATCAGTTTGTCCTAGTACGAATATGTACACTACAGGATAAACTGGTCTAGCCTAGCTAGTTGCAACTAATTTCAAGGTAAAATAAGTTATATAGGTGGAAAATAATTATGATGACATGTTGACAGTCAAAGAATTCTTTTATGATCTAGAAACAATTTTCTAATGAAAATTTCTTTTAAAATTTTATGATTCTAAACTCTTGTCTTGAGTGGCAATTTATTAAAAAGTTTTATACCATAAAAATTTGGTCCGTACCTATGTAGTCTCAGCATATTTGTGTATCTAATGATAGGCAGAGATTGAACTTTTTTCTAGTATCATGACTATGAATCACAGTATGATTATTAAAATTGTTCATATTATTTTTAGCAATCATTAAGCAGCCATGTCAATAGTTGCTTAATGATTGCTAAAAATAAAACTTTTAGATATATGCTACAAAATGAGTTTTTCGTAACGGTTTTGTTTCGATATTTAGGCGGAATATACATTTAAAAACTATGGTCCTGGAGTACGATTAGTCATATTTACCCATGGAGGACGTCAAAATACTGAACCAAGAGTTTTGAATGGATGTTGGATGGCGAAGGCGACCGTTAAAGTTTTATTTGATTTTTCGATTTTAAATGAAATTGTTGACGATAACGATATGCTTCCATTAGAACTGGAAACAAATGATCCAGAACAAGAAATTTTGTTCCCTAATTTTTTAACCTATTATTATGACAAGCACAGCGTTAATGGCTACTTTTATCATCCAATCTTCTACCAACTGCGTCAGGATTAATGAAAAACTTCAAAGCCCTCAGGTCACAAATTTTCTCCGGAAATGTTAAATTCTATAAACTTGACTCAACATTTTTTTTGACATGGCCTTAGCTAGAACCAAATTTCAGGTAGGACGTCGCAAATTTGAAGTTAGGCGCAAAAGGTAAAAATTATAAAAAAGGAAATCCATAAATATTGACGAAACTTTGGCATGACACAAAAAAAAAATTAAAAATGGTCACAATTAAAACACCAAACCATTTAACAATAGTTTATTATCGACGTGCGTTTCGCTAACCATGTTAGCATCATCAGGATATGATTAAATCAATGATGATCACGTGTTGATGATGCTAGCATCATTATCAAAAAGTACATTGTGAAATTATTGTTGAATGGTTTGGTGTTTTGTGGTTATTTTTAATATTTTGCGTGTATTGACTATTTTTAAGGTAGACATATTATTCACATTTATTCACACCGCCTTAATCTATATAAATAAATATATAATAAATTTACAAGCGTCGGTAAATGATGCCAGCAAGTGAATATTTTTAAAATTAGTCGTCCTTTTATACAATATTTTTTTTTCAAAAAGAGTTCAAGTAATTTTAAAAATGTTTCTGTGTTGGTCTGTACTCAAATCATCCACTGTATTTTATAAATGTTATTTGATAAGCCAATAATAAGTGCCGATGGCCTCAGCTGTCGAGCGTCTATAATCCACAATCATAATCAATGTAATTGTGAGGTTTATGCAAGTAGATTTAAATCAAGCAGCATAGAATTAATTTAGACACATAAAGTCGCCTTAAATATAACTCAATACGGTCACTTTTAATCGTTCAATTAGAATAATAAAGAATTAAGTAATTTTAAATGTAACCTATACAAAGTGAGATAAGTTTATCTCGCAGGAAAAATCTACGGAAATTTTATATAACTAGATAAGATGTTAAAACATATTTGATGATTGTAAATAAATTTTGCCCACTTAATGAATATTCAGATTTAAAAAAAAAATAATTTTATTGTTCAAATTTTTATATAAAATATAAGTTGTTATAATATTGTTGTAAAGTCATGACATATTTTTTATAATAAAAAAAATTAATATACACGTAAACACAGCTTTTTCAAATTAATAATAACCCAGAAAAGATTTACAAATTTTTCTCCATTATATACCTAATCCTTTTTTTTTTGCTTTTAGTAATCCCAAGTTTGCGATTTTTTTTGTTGACATCAATAAAAAAAGCGATCAAGTGCAAGCTATACTTGCAGAAAGGATTGACAAAAAAGTTGATTTGATAATGACCTTAGATTGTGATCATATTTTATAGTTTTCATTCATCAGGAGCAGTCTTATGTCGTATTCAAACTCACTACCTTCTAGAACAGGGGTCGGCAACCTTGTAAAAAGCTATTATTTTGACATTACAGACACTTTAACTTACATAAGTCAATTTAATGAGTACAAAATATTATACATCTGTGTCATTGGGTAATTTATAGGATAAGTACCAAAGTTTTGACAGCTTTTTTTCTAGATAAAACGTTTTGGAAAACCCTGTTTCTCATTCTTATTGGCTGCAGATGACTCATAGTCATATCAATCTCTCATGACACAGTCATCCTGATTCAAGTCTCAAGAACGAGAAGGAAACAAAACAAAAACTTGGGCTGAAACAAGGGCATATAAAACATTAAAACAATATAATATTAAAAAACTATTGTTTTTAACGTTTGTTTTTCTTTTTAACTGAATTATACGATATATTGAACAAATGGTAAATCAGTGTGATTGTAATTATAATAATTAATAATAAACAAAAATCTAATCTGTGACGTTTAGAACGGACGCTTCAGTTCAGGTAAATAATGTGTTAGTATTTATTTTAAATGTGGATATCGTATTGTTTATTTACAATGGCATTTGTATTAGTTAAGGGTATCTGACTTTAGTAATCTAAAATTAATTATCACGTTACCCAAAAACGGATTATCTTATATCCCTTAGTAATTTATACAAGTAGTAGGTACCTCGTTGTTCGCGGATTAAAAGTGTAGAATGAAATTATTAAGAATTAGATTTCGAGAACAATTTTTATATGTGAATTTTTTCCGTTCTGTACTTTGATGTGCTTGATTATTTTTTTATGAACGAAAACACGCCTCTTCCTATTTTAATACTCCTCTGTTAAACAATAAACATTAAACATATAAATTATTTTAGTCTCGTTTTTTTTACAGCAACAATTTTGTTTTTAAATCGAAACGTAGAAACTAAACATTTTGAATCGCACAATGATGGGAGGAGGTCCAAGCAAAAAGCGAGCACTCACTTCCGACGCGGTATCAACTAGTAGAGAGTGCGAATATGATGAAACAAACGGGTTCATATTTACAGCTAAGAATAATCAATACTTTCTTCCAAACGAAGTATTGACACTTATTTTGAGTTATGTTGATACCGTTTTTTTGAGAAAAAACTGTGTTTTAGTCTGTCAAAATTGGAACAACTTAATAAAATATGAAGTATGGAAAACGTTAGCTGAGAAAAAATCAAATAAAAGGTTCATAAATTATAATACAATTCAATTTTATAACCGAGGGGCACTGAGAAATAGAAAAATATTTTTTGTTAGTCAAGTAAATTATAAATACATCTGATGTTATTTCTTTCCCTCGCTCAGATTTTCTGTTTTCTCTTCAGTCTTTTTTCGCTCAAAGCTGGAGGGGGTGCAGTCAGGACATTTTCTTCTTACCGGGCCCCCTCTCTTTCCCAGAAGAAATAGAGCACACAAAAAATATAAAATTATTCAATAGTAAAAATCGTACTATTAACAGATCGTACTTCAGTCAACTATCAAAATTTCCTCTTTTTCTCACTTGAGTTCTCTGCAAACTGAAAAATAGTTGAAAAAAAGTAAATTCAACTATTTATTTTTTTGAATCTATAAAGAGAAGTCTAAATTATCCGAAGAATTAGTTTTTTAGATTTTAGAATAACCATATAAAAAGCAATATAGGTAAGAGTACGATAACTTGCTAAGCAAAATATCCACTGGAAATTCACAATTATTGTTTTATATAACATATAACAGCGTTATTGGTCGTTTTAAGTGCGGAAAATTAATTTTTAAAAATTAATTTAAAAAATTAAATAATTATGGTATAGTAAGTTGAGAGTATATTATTTACTATAGCGATCGCTATCTTGTCTCATATAGTGATAAGAAAAGAGAAAGTTATATATACCTGTTTCTATGATAAACAAAGATAGAAATATCAATTGGTTGGAATGAAATACAATTGAACGTTCAGGGCAGAGTCGTATTTGGAAATTTTAATTTATAAAACGAATTTTAAATTTAAAACTCACATTTTCATGAAGATTGAAAACCACCGCTTTTTTTGATAAAGGGGTATGCGAATTGTCTCGCAGTGAAACGGGAAGGGGCAAATGTGGAGTTTTTAAAAAAACAATTCCGGGGTGAACGATAAACGGGTATGCGAATTGTAATTCTGGGGTGAACGATAAAGGGGTATGCGAATTGTCTCGCAGTGAAACGGGAAGGGGCAAATGTGGAGTTTTTAAAAAAACAATTCCGGGGTGAACGATAAACGGGTATGCGAATTGTAATTCTGGGGTGAACGATAAAGGGGTATGCGAATTGTCTCGCAGTGAAACGGGAAGGGGCAAATTTTGAGTTTTTAAAAAAACAATTCCAGGGTGAACGATAAACGGGTATGCGAATCTAAATACGACCCTGCTTCCATAACACAATCGAAAGCTGCATACAAAGTGAGATAGTTATACAATAATTCTACACCAGCTGCTATGACGTGTATTTGTGATTTTTGATTGGTTAGATTCAAAAAATGACAGTGAAAGACGAAAAGTAGTTCCATTTTTTTCACGTATTTTTGAGGAAATTTGTGAATAATCCGTAAAGTTTTTTTTTTGAACGTCAAAATTTAGCGTTTTCTATGACTTAAAAAAAAAATTTCAAAATTTGGGTGCATAGTGTTATCGTACTGGACCCAGCAATATATTTTTATTTATTTATTACAGTTGGCCAACAGAAAAGTAAACTATTTATAGTTCTTTTTTAAAATAGACCGGGCCCTAAACATTTGCCTCATTGGTTTATCGATAATCCGACCCTGGATGCAAAAGTCTTTTTTTTCACAAAAATAACATTTAATTTTAAGGTTAGGAAAATTGCCGTGGAAAGCTTATCAAAACATTTGTTTATCTGATGCATTCGATAAAAATCTAATAAAAAATTCTTGCGGCGAATACGAAAATATGGATTTCTGGAATGTACTCAGAAGTCAAGGTAATGGCTGGATTGTTGAAAAGACGCCGTGCGGCTGCGAATCGTTGCCTGAAGAAGAATTTGGAGAGATTACCAGTTGCTTTGCAACATCGCACTCGACATGCTGTAAAGAACAAACTGTGAACTTGATGAAAGAAGGGATTTCCCCGAAAGTCATGGACCAGTTGCAGCCTAAAATATATATCAGTGAATGGTAAATATGTGTTTTATATTTAGAGCCGCCAATAGAGGACACACTGTCCTGAGTTTGAATCCCACCTTCATTCGTGGATATGTTGTGATGTCGTTTGATTTAATTAGACGCCAATGACCTTTGTTGTCAAGCGTCTGTAACAGTAGCCAACTGCCAAAAGCGATAATCATCATAAATAATATGTCATTTGTAATCCAAAATTCGTTAAGAATGTACGCGGAGATACCCACGATATTTTTTTTATACACAAACTTTTAGGAGTGAGCAGTTTTTAATGATATAAAATATTTTTAGGGTTGGGTCCAGATTCGACTGTGGCTGTGTCTATGAATTGTTAGTACAATTATTAAATTCCGAAAAAGTTGTTTTAAAAAAATACAATTATCGATTTAAAGAAGGACATTTTCAAGGTGGCACATGGCATAAGGTAAGACATATTTTCAAAAATTGAGTTACATAACAATCTATTTAAAGACAGTAAAATACAATTAAAAATAGGTAAGGTTTCAATTTAAATATTGACGTGATAACGTCTTATAAATTGATGAATCACCAATCTTATAAATTGATAAAACACCGGCTGCATGCACGAAAAAGTGTAACGTTCGTAACGCGTAACGTTCCGCCTGACCCTGTGCGTGCTTTTCTCGAAAACGGCCCTAACGATTTGGATGAAATTTACTGAAAAGGGATTTTGGGGGGCAAAAAATCGTTTTAGCTAGGTCTCATCTCTCGAAAAAATCGTTTTCTTACAAATTTTATCATTATAAAAATCAATTTTTTGACGTATGAAAATACTTAAATATTGTAAGTAGGTTTTGAGACTTAAAATAAATACGAAAGAAAGAAAGTTAAAAAAAACAATTATATTATATGGTGAGTAATTTAAATAAATAAAATTAACCTGAAGCGAAAGATGCAATATCATAGATTCGAATTATTATAATTATTATATAAATTTAGGTTATGTATTACGGAATACGTTATCACGTAAAACTATCGTCCGTAAACCGACTTGTGTCTGCATATGTAAACCTCTTATTACTTTTGAGAGGAGTGTCCGATTGAAACGCGGTTTGCGGCATCTGACGTGACTTTGCTGAACTTAGATTTCCTGAAATTTTGGCATGATTCGGCCCAATAGATTTTGAAAAATCACAAAAATACAAGTTTCAAAAAGTTTTTGGAATATTTTCTAAACTACTAAACCGATTAATTCCAAAATATAATCAGCTCTTCTCCTCAAAAAACTGCGTCGATGGCCGCAAACCGCATCAAAACCGGTTCATTTGTCCAAGAGATATCGTGAACGAAAAATTCGTAAAAAAGTGTTTTTTTTTTAATTACTCGTAAACTTCTTATCAGATCGATTTTTTTGTAATAAATTACCTTCTTAGGTTAAAAAAACTGCGTCGATTGACGCAAACCGCATCAAAATCGGTTCATTTGTTCAAGCGATATCGTGAACGAAATATTCGTAAGAAAGTGTCTTTTTTTTGAGCTCGAAGAACCAGAAAATAAACTTCTTGCTATATTTTATATATTTTTGAGCGTTTTGAACTCGAAAATAGCGAGGAGTTTCAGGGATTGCCTGCAGGGTCAAACTTCTTTTCAATTTTTTTTTTATGTTTAGGTGGAACATACATTTAAAAACTATGGACCTGGTGTCCGTTACGTCCGTTTCTTCCATGGAGGTCAGGATACCAAAATTTGGGCGGGCTATTACGGAAGTAAAATGTCAAAGGCCACTGTCAAAATTTTAATTGATTTCACGAAATCGAATTCGAAAGGTGACGACAAACAATGCGAAAACGAAGTGTTAGTAGTAAAAGACAATGTGCCCAACGTTAACGACAGGAGCCGCCATGTTTCTTATCCTTCGGATTCGTTACGTCATAACAGATAGAACTGGAAGACTTCCGCATTGAATATATAATTTAAAATTAAATTTCGTATCTACTACTTGCTTTGAAAGTGCGTCATTACAATACACATGTTTTCGATCCCTTTCGGAATTCCTCTCTGGTCGAAAGTAAGCGAAAGTGTCGCCATCCTACGCGATGATTGTAAACTAAATCAGCCAGTTCGCCTAATCTACAAGTACCATGTTACGATGCTGTTTAAAATACCTATTTAATGTTACTCTTTCAATTCACTTGTACTGTGTGTTAAGGCCGCTTGCACACGAGGCTGGAAACACTGCTGGGACTTTTGCTGGCCGGCAGGCTGGCGACGAGACTAGAAATGACGTCACTGCGGGCTCGCCTGCTAGCTCACAAGACGGATTTTAAAATTAGAACAGGGGTTATTTTTCCTGCTTGGCCCTCTGCTTGCTCTGAGCAAGAGCCAATCAGGAGACAGTATCTTGTCACGTGGGCGACATGAAGAAACGTCCACAAACAAAACACTGTTGTTACCTTTCTAACTATCACTGAGCGCGCACCTTCAAAACAAGCTTGAAGAGACGTCTAGTGTGAAGCGAGCACATACGAACAATCAAGAAAACCAGCGCTAGAAAACTAGTAGTCAAATCTAGCAAGGAATCCAGCGGCAAATCTAGCCTCGTGTGCAGCGACCATTATTCGGGTATAAAATTGATGATTGCGACGAGTTTACCACATGAGCTGGCAATCACACTCCGCGCAATCGTCAACTTTCTGACATAGTAACACAATATACTGTTCTGTGTCGCATAGGTACTTAAAATGCCGTATCATTAGTAGGACAATACAGAAACTTTAAAAATAGATGTTTGAATCCCTTAAAAAAATTCGTAAATTCCAAAGGACGAAAATTTTGATAAACAAACATTTACGATTCTGTGTCCCACTAATTAAACCTCTAATCTTTAGAAACTATAAAGTATTTTATTTTTAATATATTCAAATAAATAATCCATTGTTATTATACTGTTATAAAAAACATAAATATTTAATTTTTATAAATAAAAATATTCATTATAAATTGTTCAGATTATTTTTTGGTGTATTGTTTGTGAAAAATTCCTTTTTTAGTTGTCAAAATAAAACTTTTCTAATTGGCATTGCGTCCACCAAGGGCGTAGATATGGGGCGGTAAAGGGGGTAATTACACATTTACATTACATTTTTTAAGTATTTCCAAATTTTATTTTTAATAACAAAAACTTTATCCTCATAGAGACACATAAATGAACTAATAGTAGGTATATTATATCACAAGGGCAGAAAGTTCAAGGCTCTCGAACGTTCTGCCAGTGTGGTATTTACTATTTTCCTTCATCGGTCGTAAGTACGCTTATTAATTAAATTTTGAGGTTACACGTAAAAACACGAATGACAGCTGTTCGCGACTATTAGCTAAAATGTAATAGGGTTGTTATGGAACCGACATCTAAACAACAGTTGAAAGATTATTTTTTCTTTAATGCCGCCCGAACGTACGTACTTCCCGCATCAGTGCGTGTAATCCTACCAATGCATAAATGTTAGACTTTCGGCTTTAAAATTGATGCCGAAAGTACGTACTTTCGACCGAGGTATGAAGAAACTCATTTTTCTATACGCAAGAAGTCACCCAAATTTCTGAAGGCACCCATGTTTACCACTTTTGAAGGTTACATTTAGATTATGATATTGCATTACGCAATTATTTTAGTAAAATAATTTGAAACACGTTTATTTCATTTTATAAATTGCCTCGTCTTTTTCGAATACTTGGCCAGTTTTTTTAATAAATTTGACACGTCGTAAAAACAATTTTTTCGACAAAAAATTAATAGTTTACACTAGAATATCATGGAACTTAAGCCCCATGAAATAGTACCTAGCTACCGTAATGGTTATGTGTTTACAGTTGAAAATAGAAGATTTCATTTGACAATAGAAGGGACAGAGCCTATTTTGATATCCATGCCAAATTCTCGCCGGATTTTGATGAATGTTTGTAGAAATTGGAGATACGTAATAAAGCATTACGCATGGGTCAAAATTAAACGAAGGTTTGTGAATTATTATATGTCATTACTAGTGATGTGCCGGATATCCGAGGGAGAAGAAGATCCGTATCCGTTAGTTTTTGGCGGATCTTTTACCTTATTAATTTTCAATTCATAGATGAAATTTTACATATATAGGTGATTAAGTAATAATGAAAAACTGTTAAATTCCATTCAGATTATTTTTCATTTTTTAAAATCGTATTTGGCACCTTTATATTGCAAACGTTTATCGTAGTGAGTACCATACCAATAGTACATAACTCAAAGGTACTAAAAAACTATCTTTATAATGAGATATTGCACATCGATCTTTGGAAAGAGACAATCTGTTATGAGAATTAACTCTTAAAAAAGTCAATAACTTTTTCCCATAACAGATAGTCTCTTTCCAAAGGTCGATGTACATTATTTACCGTTGCGTACTCTAAGAAAGTTAAGATCCGTATCCGCGGATCTTGAAACCAAATATCCTTATTCAGATCCGTATCCGCGGATATACATTTTTAACGATCCGGCACATCACTAGTCATTACGTACTCTTTGTCTGTCCGTCGTTTAACTAATTTTAATCAAAGGACGCCGCACAAACCTTACAGCCAGAGTGCAAAAATTTTACTGACACATACTCTCCCCAAACTTTGTATATGGCTTCATTTCTGACACCTATTTCCTCTATGACTTTTCTTGATTTTGGGGCGTCTTTCCCAATTGTATTGTTTACATGTGAGTACTTCAATCGCTCGCACACGTTTTTCAGGTTCGGCGAAATACCTGGGTTAAACTATGAAAACTTTAGTTCGTGTACGGCGTATGATAAAAATCTAATAAGGAATCCTAGCGGGGCGAACGGTGATCTAAACCACTGGAGAGTTGTAAATATTCAGAATCGTTTTATAACATCTAATTGGGAGATCATTCAAAATCCAATGTTCATTCCGACAACTTTAGAAACAGGATTGATCGCTAGTTGTTTTCGATCCTGTTATCCATGCAATAAAGTACAACTTGTAAATTTATTTGAAGAATTTGAAGAAGGGATATTGCCTATTGTAATGGACTTACTACAGCCTAAAATCTATATCAGTGAATGGTAATAATATGCATTATGTTTTTATTTTTTTGGATGTCCAACTTATTTTGTATTTCATGACAACTCCCAAATATATTATTTAAAAAATGTGAGCCTTACCCACATTAACTCACTGGCCACTGCACACGAGGCTAGAAACGCTGCTAGATTCCTTGCTAGATTTGCCTGCTAGTTTTCTAGCGCTGGTTTTCTTGATTGCTATAAAGTGCTCGCTTACACGGGACTATTTTTCAAGCGTGTCTTGTGGATAGATCTGGTGCGCGCGCAGTGACAGAATATAAATTATTAAATTATAAACACAGAGCAAAACGTGTCTGTCTGGAAGATATGTGGGCGTTTGTCAAGTACCCACGTGAAGATACTCCTGATTGGTTCTTACTCATACCTAGCCGCAAATCTAGCAGGGAAAATAGCCCCAGTTCTAATTTTAAAAGCTGTCTTCTGAGCTAGCAAGGCAGCCCGCAGTGACGTCATTTCCAGCTTCGTACCCAGCCTACCGGCTAGCAGAACTCCTAGCAGCGTTTCTAGCCTCGTGTGCAGCGGCCTTTCCTTTTATACATTTATTCTTCACAAAGGTGTTAAAAAGTAATACCAAAATGTCATTATCTTATAAGAAATAATTGTTATTGAATTTATAAAAAAATAGGTTTGGATCTCCACCTGGTATCAAATGCCGCTACAATCTGTGCGTAACCTTAGTAAACTCACAACGACAAGCTATAAAAACGTATGATTATCGAGACAAAAACAAGGAGGGTGGTCAGTGGCATAAGGTAAGCATTGGCGTAGCAAGATCGGTCTGGTCAACCCTAAAATATTAATTGTTCATTTACAAATAACAAGATAAATCTACAATAATCTACATATTTTCTTTATCACGAAATTTCTCCAAAAAATCGTGTTGATCAATTTCGCTTCTATGAACAGTTTTCAAATTATGGTAGTTGAAAATTTGGCCCCTCTAGGATAAAATCGTTGCTACGCCTATGAAGGTAAGGCTTGTAAAAACGAAATCATTAATTTAGAATTCAATGTAGGTAGTGCGGGAATAGTTATTGGCGTAACTAGTAGACTAAGTCATTCATCGCGCTGACAGGTCATGACTTAGCCTACAAGTTACGCCCATAATTTTATTCAACAATTGCGCGTTATTCATGTTTTATTTATTGTTATTAATGAGATGTTGTAAATATCTATCAATTTCTTTATAAAAAAAACTGTCAATACTAACAGCATCAAACAGCACGATTCAATGTTTTGGTTTGAGGTTAGCCGGTTATGAATAAACTCCATGTCGAAAACATTCGGCCTCTCAATTTTAGCCTCAATGGATAACAACAGGGAGTTGTTGTTACCTACTATTTCGTTACGACTCAGAAAATAGTTACGTTTATTTTCATTACTCCACAATGGCCGAGCTAGTAGGAATCTTCATTGAGTTATGACAAGTAATTGTCACCAGTCGGTAAATGGCTATTTAGGGTTCGGTTTTTAGGCATGATAAAACATGAATAACGCGCATGAGTTGAATAAATCAAATTAACTAAATTTGCAACACAACGATCATAATTTTTTTATAATAGTTTTGTTTCGATATTAAGGTGGAATATACGTTTCAAAATTATGGTCCTGGAGTTCGCTATGTCAATTTTTGTCATGGAGGATATGAAAGCAGTTGTCAGACAGGTATCTATGCATGTTGGATAACGAGAGCGACTGTAAAAGTTTTATTTGATTTTTCGGGTTTAAATAGAATTGTTGACAGTACGCCACTGGTAATTTATGAAGGAAATTCAAAGCGCAGACGTCTTCCAATGACTTTTCGATAATAATCATAATCAATATGTATATTATATAAGTATCAGGCTTATGTAACATAGAATCCGCAGAAAAAATCTATGAAAATTTTATATAACCAGATGTGAGAGCATACGTGGATAATAATTGTAAATTAATTTTGCTCTTTTAATGAATATTCAGATTTTAAATGAATTTTATTTTAATGTACAAATGTTTTTATAAAACACAAGTTATAATATTGTTAAAAAGTACGACATGACATAATTTTGTTATAAAAAATATTTAATAAACAAGAATCAAACACCAACTTTTTTCAAATTATTAACAACCTAGTACAGATTTTCATTTTTTTCTCCATTATATACCCAATTCTTTTGTGCTTTTAGTAACAATTAAGTCCAAGGCCGTAGCCAGAAATTCACTTCGGGGGGGGGGGGGGGGGGGTCGAGCTCTAGACCAGAGACAATAAGAAACAATTTTATTTATGTAAAATTATAATATATGCTTCGAATAAAAAAATTTTACAGGGGGGGACGATTAAATTTTCAGTTTAAAATAACTGCAACATCGACCGGAAATTTACAGAATATATTGTTGAAAATGACTTGGTCCTATGCAAAAAATCATGCTGAATCGAATGAGCGTATCTAGAAGTCTGTAGCAGGGATGTTGCGAATATTCGCATCCGCATATGCGGAACATTCGCATCGATTTAGACATCCGCATCCTCATCCGCATCCGCATAAATCGATGCGGAGCTGATGCGAATGCGGATGTGTAGCAGGTTGCGACAAGAAAGAAAGTGTTCCAAGTGAATAGTTATTTAGTAGCCCAGGATTAATATACGAACCCTTGCGAAACAGACTGGAGCCCGAAAAGGCGGCCATCCTTCTTTTCATTAAATATAATGCTCCATTATTCAAATTTAATTACTAAAATAATTAATTATAATCAGTAATAGTAGGTAATTTACTCACTACTTTATTATTAAATATAGAAAGGATAAGGATTACTGTCTTTTTATTTTTTTTACCCACACTTAAGTTTTTTGTACAGATCCGCATCCGCATCTGCATCCGCAGATATCACCCTCCTAAAATCCGCATCCGCATCCGCGGATGTGAAAAAATCTGCATCCGCAACATCCCTGCTCCGAAACCAAAAGAGATACAAGGTTGCGGGTGGTCGGAATCGATTCAGAATGACTTTTTCTATAAATAGGCATGATATCAAACGAATCTATTTTTCAAAAAATCTTCAATTTTGTAAGAAGGGTCCCCCCTTCTTACTTTTTCCGATTTTAAAAATACGCAAAAATCACTGTCATATTGTTCGCATACGACTTACAACTGAGGTTATTCTTAAGTAAAAAATCGCGCTGAATCGATTCCGATCACCCCCACATCTGTATCATTAGTCATTTAAGTGTTACGGCGCTTTTAAGTTTTTCTCAAAAAAATATAAATAAAGGCCCATATCTCCGAAACTAAAAGTGATACTGGGTTGCGGGTAGTCGGAATCGATTCAGCTTGAAATTTTCTATAAGTTCGAATAGTATAAAACGATCCAAAAGTCGCTTAGTGCCTTAAAAAGTTGCAGTTTTGCAAAACGCATATGAAAACATGAAAATATTTGCGATATTTGGCAAAATAATTAATTTTTTTAGATATGCTTAATAGTAACGTGTCTTATAGAAAAAAGTACGCTGAATCGAATGGGACCAAGCGCACATTCGTATCTCTGTTAGTTTAGACGCTATGACGGTTTAAAGTGTAAAAAAAATTAAACACATTCAAACGGCTATATCTCCGAAACCAAAAGAGACACAAGGTTGCGGGTGGTCGGAATCGATTCAGAATGACTTTTTCTATAAGTAGGCATGATATCAAACGAATCTATTTTTCAAAAATTTTTCAATTTTGTAAGAAGGGTCCCCCCTTCTTACTTTTTCCGATTTTAAAAATACGCAAAAATCACTGTCATATTGTTCGCATACGACTTACAACTGAGGTTATTCTTAAGTAAAAAATCGCGCTGAATCGATTCCGATCACCCCCACATCTGTATCATTAGTCATTTAAGTGTTACGGCGCTTTTAAGTTTTGCTCAAAAAAATATAAATAAAGGCCCATATCTCCGAAACTAAAAGTGATACTGGGTTGCGGGTAGTCGGAATCGATTCAGCTTGAAATTTTCTATAAGTTCGAATAGGATAAAACGATCCAAAAGTCGCTTAGTGCCTTAAAAAGTTGCAGTTTTGCAAAACGCATATGAAAACATGAAAATATTTGCGATATTTGGCAAAATAATTAATTTTTTTAGATATGCTTAATAGTAACGTGTCTTATAGAAAAAAGTACGCTGAATCGAATGGGACCAAGCGCACATTCGTATCTCTGTTAGTTTAGACGCTATGACGGTTTAAAGTGTAAAAAAAATTAAACACATTCAAACGGCTATATCTCCGAAACCAAAAGAGATGCAAGGTTGCGGGTGGTCGGAATCGATTCAGAATGACTTTTTCTATAAGTAGGCATGATATGAAACGAATCTATTTTTCAAAAATTTTTCAATTTTGTAAGAAGGGTCCCCCCTTCTTACTTTTTCCGATTTTAAAAATACGCAAAAATCACTGTCATATTGTTCGCATACGACTTACAACTGAGGTTATTCTTAAGTAAAAAATCGCGCTGAATCGATTCCGATCACCCCCACATCTGTATCATTAGTCATTTAAGTGTTACGGCGCTTTTAAGTTTTGCTCAAAAAAATATAAATAAAGGCCCATATCTCCGAAACTAAAAGTGATACTGGGTTGCGGGTAGTCGGAATCGATTCAGCTTGAAATTTTCTATAAGTTCGAATAGGATAAAACGATCCAAAAGTCGCTTAGTGCCTTAAAAAGTTGCAGTTTTGCAAAACGCATATGAAAACATGAAAATATTTGCGATATTTGGCAAAATAATTAATTTTTTTAGATATGCTTAATAGTAACGTGTCTTATAGAAAAAAGTACGCTGAATCGAATGGGACCAAGCGCACATTCGTATCTCTGTTAGTTTAGACGCTATGACGGTTTAAAGTGTAAAAAAAATTAAACACATTCAAACGGCTATATCTCCGAAACCAAAAGAGATACAAGGTTGCGGGTGGTCGGAATCGATTCAGAATGACTTTTTCTATAAGTAGGCATGATATCAAACGAATCTATTTTTCAAAAATTTTTCAATTTTGTAAGAAGGGTCCCCCCTTCTTACTTTTTCCGATTTTAAAAATACGCAAAAATCACTGTCATATTGTTCGCATACGACTTACAACTGAGGTTATTCTTAAGTAAAAAATCGCGCTGAATCGATTCCGATCACCCCCACATCTGTATCATTAGTCATTTAAGTGTTACGGCGCTTTTAAGTTTTTCTCAAAAAAATATAAATAAAGGCCCATATCTCCGAAACTAAAAGTGATACTGGGTTGCGGGTAGTCGGAATCGATTCAGCTTGAAATTTTCTATAAGTTCGAATAGTATAAAACGATCCAAAAGTCGCTTAGTGCCTTAAAAAGTTGCAGTTTTGCAAAACGCATATGAAAACATGAAAATATTTGCGATATTTGGCAAAATAATTAATTTTTTTAGATATGCTTAATAGTAACGTGTCTTATAGAAAAAAGTACGCTGAATCGAATGGGACCAAGCGCACATTCGTATCTCTGTTAGTTTAGACGCTATGACGGTTTAAAGTGTAAAAAAAATTAAACACATTCAAACGGCTATATCTCCGAAACCAAAAGAGATACAAGGTTGCGGGTGGTCGGAATCGATTCAGAATGACTTTTTCTATAAGTAGGCATGATATCAAACGAATCTATTTTTCAAAAATTTTTCAATTTTGTAAGAAGGGTCCCCCCTTCTTACTTTTTCCGATTTTAAAAATACGCAAAAATCACTGTCATATTGTTCGCATACGACTTACAACTGAGGTTATTCTTAAGTAAAAAATCGCGCTGAATCGATTCCGATCACCCCCACATCTGTATCATTAGTCATTTAAGTGTTACGGCGCTTTTAAGTTTTTCTCAAAAAAATATAAATAAAGGCCCATATCTCCGAAACTAAAAGTGATACTGGGTTGCGGGTAGTCGGAATCGATTCAGCTTGAAATTTTCTATAAGTTCGAATAGTATAAAACGATCCAAAAGTCGCTTAGTGCCTTAAAAAGTTGCAGTTTTGCAAAACGCATATGAAAACATGAAAATATTTGCGATATTTGGCAAAATAATTAATTTTTTTAGATATGCTTAATAGTAACGTGTCTTATAGAAAAAAGTACGCTGAATCGAATGGGACCAAGCGCACATTCGTATCTCTGTTAGTTTAGACGCTATGACGGTTTAAAGTGTAAAAAAAATTAAACACATTCAAACGGCTATATCTCCGAAACCAAAAGAGATACAAGGTTGCGGGTGGTCGGAATCGATTCAGAATGACTTTTTCTATAAGTAGGCATGATATCAAACGAATCTATTTTTCAAAAATTTTTCAATTTTGTAAGAAGGGTCCCCCCTTCTTACTTTTTCCGATTTTAAAAATACGCAAAAATCACTGTCATATTGTTCGCATACGACTTACAACTGAGGTTATTCTTAAGTAAAAAATCGCGCTGAATCGATTCCGATCACCCCCACATCTGTATCATCAGTCATTTAAGTGTTACGGCGCTTTTAAGTTTTTCTCAAAAAAATATAAATAAAGGCCCATATCTCCGAAACTAAAAGTGATACTGGGTTGCGGGTAGTCGGAATCGATTCAGCTTGAAATTTTCTATAAGTTCGAATAGTATAAAACGATCCAAAAGTCGCTTAGTGCCTTAAAAAGTTGCAGTTTTGCAAAACGCATATGAAAACATGAAAATATTTGCGATATTTGGCAAAATAATTAATTTTTTTAGATATGCTTAATAGTAACGTGTCTTATAGAAAAAAGTACGCTGAATCGAATGGGACCAAGCGCACATTCGTATCTCTGTTAGTTTAGACGCTATGACGGTTTAAAGTGTAAAAAAAATTAAACACATTCAAACGGCTATATCTCCGAAACCAAAAGAGATACAAGGTTGCGGGTGGTCGGAATCGATTCAGAATGACTTTTTCTATAAGTAGGCATGATATCAAACGAATCTATTTTTCAAAAATTTTTCAATTTTGTAAGAAGGGTCCCCCCTTCTTACTTTTTCCGATTTTAAAAATACGCAAAAATCACTGTCATATTGTTCGCATACGACTTACAACTGAGGTTATTCTTAAGTAAAAAATCGCGCTGAATCGATTCCGATCACCCCCACATCTGTATCATTAGTCATTTAAGTGTTACGGCGCTTTTAAGTTTTTCTCAAAAAAATATAAATAAAGGCCCATATCTCCGAAACTAAAAGTGATACTGGGTTGCGGGTAGTCGGAATCGATTCAGCTTGAAATTTTCTATAAGTTCGAATAGTATAAAACGATCCAAAAGTCGCTTAGTGCCTTAAAAAGTTGCAGTTTTGCAAAACGCATATGAAAACATGAAAATATTTGCGATATTTGGCAAAATAATTAATTTTTTTAGATATGCTTAATAGTAACGTGTCTTATAGAAAAAAGTACGCTGAATCGAATGGGACCAAGCGCACATTCGTATCTCTGTTAGTTTAGACGCTATGACGGTTTAAAGTGTAAAAAAAATTAAACACATTCAAACGGCTATATCTCCGAAACCAAAAGAGATACAAGGTTGCGGGTGGTCGGAATCGATTCAGAATGACTTTTTCTATAAGTAGGCATGATATCAAACGAATCTATTTTTCAAAAATTTTTCAATTTTGTAAGAAGGGTCCCCCCTTCTTACTTTTTCCGATTTTAAAAATACGCAAAAATCACTGTCATATTGTTCGCATACGACTTACAACTGAGGTTATTCTTAAGTAAAAAATCGCGCTGAATCGATTCCGATCACCCCCACATCTGTATCATCAGTCATTTAAGTGTTACGGCGCTTTTTAGTTTTTCTCAAAAAAATATAAATAAAGGCCCATATCTCCGAAACTAAAAGTGATACTGGGTTGCGGGTAGTCGGAATCGATTCAGCTTGAAATTTTCTATAAGTTCGAATAGTACAAAACGATCCAAAAGTCGCTTAGTGCCTTAAAAAGTTGCAGTTTTGCAAAACGCATATGAAAACATGAAAATATTTGCGATATTTGGCAAAATAATTAATTTTTTTAGATATGCTTAATAGTAACGTGTCTTATAGAAAAAAGTACGCTGAATCGAATGGGACCAAGCGCACATTCGTATCTCTGTTAGTTTAGACGCTATGACGGTTTAAAGTGTAAAAAAAAATAAACACATTCAAACGGCTATATCTCCGAAACCAAAAGAGATACAAGGTTGCGGGTGGTCGGAATCGATTCAGAATGACTTTTTCTATAAGTAGGCATGATATCAAACGAATCTATTTTTCAAAAATTTTTCAATTTTGTAAGAAGGGTCCCCCCTTCTTACTTTTTCCGATTTTAAAAATACGCAAAAATCACTGTCATATTGTTCGCATACGACTTACAACTGAGGTTATTCTTAAGTAAAAAATCGCGCTGAATCGATTCCGATCACCCCCACATCTGTATCATTAGTCATTTAAGTGTTACGGCGCTTTTAAGTTTTTCTCAAAAAAATATAAATAAAGGCCCATATCTCCGAAACTAAAAGTGATACTGGGTTGCGGGTAGTCGGAATCGATTCAGCTTGAAATTTTCTATAAGTTCGAATAGTATAAAACGATCCAAAAGTCGCTTAGTGCCTTAAAAAGTTGCAGTTTTGCAAAACGCATATGAAAACATGAAAATATTTGCGATATTTGGCAAAATAATTAATTTTTTTAGATATGCTTAATAGTAACGTGTCTTATAGAAAAAAGTACGCTGAATCGAATGGGACCAAGCGCACATTCGTATCTCTGTTAGTTTAGACGCTATGACGGTTTAAAGTGTAAAAAAAATTAAACACATTCAAACGGCTATATCTCCGAAACCAAAAGAGATACAAGGTTGCGGGTGGTCGGAATCGATTCAGAATGACTTTTTCTATAAATAGGCATGATATCAAACGAATCTATTTTTCAAAAAATCTTCAATTTTGTAAGAAGGGTCCCCCCTTCTTACTTTTTCCGATTTTAAAAATACGCAAAAATCACTGTCATATTGTTCGCATACGACTTACAACTGAGGTTATTCTTAAGTAAAAAATCGCGCTGAATCGATTCCGATCACCCCCACATCTGTATCATTAGTCATTTAAGTGTTACGGCGCTTTTAAGTTTTTCTCAAAAAAATATAAATAAAGGCCCATATCTCCGAAACTAAAAGTGATACTGGGTTGCGGGTAGTCGGAATCGATTCAGCTTGAAATTTTCTATAAGTTCGAATAGTATAAAACGATCCAAAAGTCGCTTAGTGCCTTAAAAAGTTGCAGTTTTGCAAAACGCATATGAAAACATGAAAATATTTGCGATATTTGGCAAAATAATTAATTTTTTTAGATATGCTTAATAGTAACGTGTCTTATAGAAAAAAGTACGCTGAATCGAATGGGACCAAGCGCACATTCGTATCTCTGTTAGTTTAGACGCTATGACGGTTTAAAGTGTAAAAAAAATTAAACACATTCAAACGGCTATATCTCCGAAACCAAAAGAGATACAAGGTTGCGGGTGGTCGGAATCGATTCAGAATGACTTTTTCTATAAGTAGGCATGATATCAAACGAATCTATTTTTCAAAAATTTTTCAATTTTGTAAGAAGGGTCCCCCCTTCTTACTTTTTCCGATTTTAAAAATACGCAAAAATCACTGTCATATTGTTCGCATACGACTTACAACTGAGGTTATTCTTAAGTAAAAAATCGCGCTGAATCGATTCCGATCACCCCCACATCTGTATCATTAGTCATTTAAGTGTTACGGCGCTTTTAAGTTTTGCTCAAAAAAATATAAATAAAGGCCCATATCTCCGAAACTAAAAGTGATACTGGGTTGCGGGTAGTCGGAATCGATTCAGCTTGAAATTTTCTATAAGTTCGAATAGGATAAAACGATCCAAAAGTCGCTTAGTGCCTTAAAAAGTTGCAGTTTTGCAAAACGCATATGAAAACATGAAAATATTTGCGATATTTGGCAAAATAATTAATTTTTTTAGATATGCTTAATAGTAACGTGTCTTATAGAAAAAAGTACGCTGAATCGAATGGGACCAAGCGCACATTCGTATCTCTGTTAGTTTAGACGCTATGACGGTTTAAAGTGTAAAAAAAATTAAACACATTCAAACGGCTATATCTCCGAAACCAAAAGAGATACAAGGTTGCGGGTGGTCGGAATCGATTCAGAATGACTTTTTCTATAAGTAGGCATGATATCAAACGAATCTATTTTTCAAAAATTTTTCAATTTTGTAAGAAGGGTCCCCCCTTCTTACTTTTTCCGATTTTAAAAATACGCAAAAATCACTGTCATATTGTTCGCATACGACTTACAACTGAGGTTATTCTTAAGTAAAAAATCGCGCTGAATCGATTCCGATCACCCCCACATCTGTATCATTAGTCATTTAAGTGTTACGGCGCTTTTAAGTTTTGCTCAAAAAAATATAAATAAAGGCCCATATCTCCGAAACTAAAAGTGATACTGGGTTGCGGGTAGTCGGAATCGATTCAGCTTGAAATTTTCTATAAGTTCGAATAGGATAAAACGATCCAAAAGTCGCTTAGTGCCTTAAAAAGTTGCAGTTTTGCAAAACGCATATGAAAACATGAAAATATTTGCGATATTTGGCAAAATAATTAATTTTTTTAGATATGCTTAATAGTAACGTGTCTTATAGAAAAAAGTACGCTGAATCGAATGGGACCAAGCGCACATTCGTATCTCTGTTAGTTTAGACGCTATGACGGTTTAAAGTGTAAAAAAAATTAAACACATTCAAACGGCTATATCTCCGAAACCAAAAGAGATACAAGGTTGCGGGTGGTCGGAATCGATTCAGAATGACTTTTTCTATAAGTAGGCATGATATCAAACGAATCTATTTTTCAAAAATTTTTCAATTTTGTAAGAAGGGTCCCCCCTTCTTACTTTTTCCGATTTTAAAAATACGCAAAAATCACTGTCATATTGTTCGCATACGACTTACAACTGAGGTTATTCTTAAGTAAAAAATCGCGCTGAATCGATTCCGATCACCCCCACATCTGTATCATTAGTCATTTAAGTGTTACGGCGCTTTTAAGTTTTTCTCAAAAAAATATAAATAAAGGCCCATATCTCCGAAACTAAAAGTGATACTGGGTTGCGGGTAGTCGGAATCGATTCAGCTTGAAATTTTCTATAAGTTCGAATAGTATAAAACGATCCAAAAGTCGCTTAGTGCCTTAAAAAGTTGCAGTTTTGCAAAACGCATATGAAAACATGAAAATATTTGCGATATTTGGCAAAATAATTAATTTTTTTAGATATGCTTAATAGTAACGTGTCTTATAGAAAAAAGTACGCTGAATCGAATGGGACCAAGCGCACATTCGTATCTCTGTTAGTTTAGACGCTATGACGGTTTAAAGTGTAAAAAAAATTAAACACATTCAAACGGCTATATCTCCGAAACCAAAAGAGATACAAGGTTGCGGGTGGTCGGAATCGATTCAGAATGACTTTTTCTATAAGTAGGCATGATATCAAACGAATCTATTTTTCAAAAATTTTTCAATTTTGTAAGAAGGGTCCCCCCTTCTTACTTTTTCCGATTTTAAAAATACGCAAAAATCACTGTCATATTGTTCGCATACGACTTACAACTGAGGTTATTCTTAAGTAAAAAATCGCGCTGAATCGATTCCGATCACCCCCACATCTGTATCATTAGTCATTTAAGTGTTACGGCGCTTTTAAGTTTTTCTCAAAAAAATATAAATAAAGGCCCATATCTCCGAAACTAAAAGTGATACTGGGTTGCGGGTAGTCGGAATCGATTCAGCTTGAAATTTTCTATAAGTTCGAATAGTATAAAACGATCCAAAAGTCGCTTAGTGCCTTAAAAAGTTGCAGTTTTGCAAAACGCATATGAAAACATGAAAATATTTGCGATATTTGGCAAAATAATTAATTTTTTTAGATATGCTTAATAGTAACGTGTCTTATAGAAAAAAGTACGCTGAATCGAATGGGACCAAGCGCACATTCGTATCTCTGTTAGTTTAGACGCTATGACGGTTTAAAGTGTAAAAAAAATTAAACACATTCAAACGGCTATATCTCCGAAACCAAAAGAGATACAAGGTTGCGGGTGGTCGGAATCGATTCAGAATGACTTTTTCTATAAGTAGGCATGATATCAAACGAATCTATTTTTCAAAAATTTTTCAATTTTGTAAGAAGGGTCCCCCCTTCTTACTTTTTCCGATTTTAAAAATACGCAAAAATCACTGTCATATTGTTCGCATACGACTTACAACTGAGGTTATTCTTAAGTAAAAAATCGCGCTGAATCGATTCCGATCACCCCCACATCTGTATCATTAGTCATTTAAGTGTTACGGCGCTTTTAAGTTTTGCTCAAAAAAATATAAATAAAGGCCCATATCTCCGAAACTAAAAGTGATACTGGGTTGCGGGTAGTCGGAATCGATTCAGCTTGAAATTTTCTATAAGTTCGAATAGTATAAAACGATCCAAAAGTCGCTTAGTGCCTTAAAAAGTTGCAGTTTTGCAAAACGCATATGAAAACATGAAAATATTTGCGATATTTGGCAAAATAATTAATTTTTTTAGATATGCTTAATAGTAACGTGTCTTATAGAAAAAAGTACGCTGAATCGAATGGGACCAAGCGCACATTCGTATCTCTGTTAGTTTAGACGCTATGACGGTTTAAAGTGTAAAAAAAATTAAACACATTCAAACGGCTATATCTCCGAAACCAAAAGAGATACAAGGTTGCGGGTGGTCGGAATCGATTCAGAATGACTTTTTCTATAAATAGGCATGATATCAAACGAATCTATTTTTCAAAAAATCTTCAATTTTGTAAGAAGGGTCCCCCCTTCTTACTTTTTCCGATTTTAAAAATACGCAAAAATCACTGTCATATTGTTCGCATACGACTTACAACTGAGGTTATTCTTAAGTAAAAAATCGCGCTGAATCGATTCCGATCACCCCCACATCTGTATCATTAGTCATTTAAGTGTTACGGCGCTTTTAAGTTTTTCTCAAAAAAATATAAATAAAGGCCCATATCTCCGAAACTAAAAGTGATACTGGGTTGCGGGTAGTCGGAATCGATTCAGCTTGAAATTTTCTATAAGTTCGAATAGTATAAAACGATCCAAAAGTCGCTTAGTGCCTTAAAAAGTTGCAGTTTTGCAAAACGCATATGAAAACATGAAAATATTTGCGATATTTGGCAAAATAATTAATTTTTTTAGATATGCTTAATAGTAACGTGTCTTATAGAAAAAAGTACGCTGAATCGAATGGGACCAAGCGCACATTCGTATCTCTGTTAGTTTAGACGCTATGACGGTTTAAAGTGTAAAAAAAATTAAACACATTCAAACGGCTATATCTCCGAAACCAAAAGAGATACAAGGTTGCGGGTGGTCGGAATCGATTCAGAATGACTTTTTCTATAAGTAGGCATGATATCAAACGAATCTATTTTTCAAAAATTTTTCAATTTTGTAAGAAGGGTCCCCCCTTCTTACTTTTTCCGATTTTAAAAATACGCAAAAATCACTGTCATATTGTTCGCATACGACTTACAACTGAGGTTATTCTTAAGTAAAAAATCGCGCTGAATCGATTCCGATCGCCCCCACATCTGTATCACTAGTCATTTAAGTGTTACGGCGCTTTTAAGTTTTGCTCAAAAAAATATAAATAAAGGCCCATATCTCCGAAACTAAAAGTGATACTGGGTTGCGGGTAGTCGGAATCGATTCAGCTTGAAATTTTCTATAAGTTCGAATAGGATAAAACGATCCAAAAGTCGCTTAGTGCCTTAAAAAGTTGCAGTTTTGCAAAACGCATATGAAAACATGAAAATATTTGCGATATTTGGCAAAATAATTAATTTTTTTAGATATGCTTAATAGTAACGTGTCTTATAGAAAAAAGTACGCTGAATCGAATGGGACCAAGCGCACATTCGTATCTCTGTTAGTTTAGACGCTATGACGGTTTAAAGTGTAAAAAAAATTAAACACATTCAAACGGCTATATCTCCGAAACCAAAAGAGATGCAAGGTTGCGGGTGGTCGGAATCGATTCAGAATGACTTTTTCTATAAGTAGGCATGATATCAAACGAATCTATTTTTCAAAAATTTTTCAATTTTGTAAGAAGGGTCCCCCCTTCTTACTTTTTCCGATTTTAAAAATACGCAAAAATCACTGTCATATTGTTCGCATACGACTTACAACTGAGGTTATTCTTAAGTAAAAAATCGCGCTGAATCGATTCCGATCACCCCCACATCTGTATCATTAGTCATTTAAGTGTTACGGCGCTTTTAAGTTTTGCTCAAAAAAATATAAATAAAGGCCCATATCTCCGAAACTAAAAGTGATACTGGGTTGCGGGTAGTCGGAATCGATTCAGCTTGAAATTTTCTATAAGTTCGAATAGGATAAAACGATCCAAAAGTCGCTTAGTGCCTTAAAAAGTTGCAGTTTTGCAAAACGCATATGAAAACATGAAAATATTTGCGATATTTGGCAAAATAATTAATTTTTTTAGATATGCTTAATAGTAACGTGTCTTATAGAAAAAAGTACGCTGAATCGAATGGGACCAAGCGCACATTCGTATCTCTGTTAGTTTAGACGCTATGACGGTTTAAAGTGTAAAAAAAATTAATCACATTCAAACGGCTATATCTCCGAAACCAAAAGAGATACAAGGTTGCGGGTGGTCGGAATCGATTCAGAATGACTTTTTCTATAAGTAGGCATGATATCAAACGAATCTATTTTTCAAAAATTTTTCAATTTTGTAAGAAGGGTCCCCCCTTCTTACTTTTTCCGATTTTAAAAATACGCAAAAATCACTGTCATATTGTTCGCATACGACTTACAACTGAGGTTATTCTTAAGTAAAAAATCGCGCTGAATCGATTCCGATCACCCCCACATCTGTATCATTAGTCATTTAAGTGTTACGGCGCTTTTAAGTTTTTCTCAAAAAAATATAAATAAAGGCCCATATCTCCGAAACTAAAAGTGATACTGGGTTGCGGGTAGTCGGAATCGATTCAGCTTGAAATTTTCTATAAGTTCGAATAGTATAAAACGATCCAAAAGTCGCTTAGTGCCTTAAAAAGTTGCAGTTTTGCAAAACGCATATGAAAACATGAAAATATTTGCGATATTTGGCAAAATAATTAATTTTTTTAGATATGCTTAATAGTAACGTGTCTTATAGAAAAAAGTACGCTGAATCGAATGGGACCAAGCGCACATTCGTATCTCTGTTAGTTTAGACGCTATGACGGTTTAAAGTGTAAAAAAAATTAAACACATTCAAACGGCTATATCTCCGAAACCAAAAGAGATACAAGGTTGCGGGTGGTCGGAATCGATTCAGAATGACTTTTTCTATAAGTAGGCATGATATCAAACGAATCTATTTTTCAAAAATTTTTCAATTTTGTAAGAAGGGTCCCCCCTTCTTACTTTTTCCGATTTTAAAAATACGCAAAAATCACTGTCATATTGTTCGCATACGACTTACAACTGAGGTTATTCTTAAGTAAAAAATCGCGCTGAATCGATTCCGATCACCCCCACATCTGTATCATTAGTCATTTAAGTGTTACGGCGCTTTTAAGTTTTTCTCAAAAGAATATAAATAAAGGCCCATATCTCCGAAACTAAAAGTGATACTGGGTTGCGGGTAGTCGGAATCGATTCAGCTTGAAATTTTCTATAAGTTCGAATAGTATAAAACGATCCAAAAGTCGCTTAGTGCCTTAAAAAGTTGCAGTTTTGCAAAACGCATATGAAAACATGAAAATATTTGCGATATTTGGCAAAATAATTAATTTTTTTAGATATGCTTAATAGTAACGTGTCTTATAGAAAAAAGTACGCTGAATCGAATGGGACCAAGCGCACATTCGTATCTCTGTTAGTTTAGACGCTATGACGGTTTAAAGTGTAAAAAAAATTAAACACATTCAAACGGCTATATCTCCGAAACCAAAAGAGATGCAAGGTTGCGGGTGGTCGGAATCGATTCAGAATGACTTTTTCTATAAGTAGGCATGATATGAAACGAATCTATTTTTCAAATATTTTTCAATTTTGTAAGAAGGGTCCCCCCTTCTTACTTTTTCCGATTTTAAATATACGCAAAAATCACTGTCATATTGTTCGCATACGACTTACAACTGAGGTTATTCTTAAGTAAAAAATCGCGCTGAATCGATTCCGATCACCCCCACATCTGTATCATTAGTCATTTAAGTGTTACGGCGCTTTTAAGTTTTTCTCAAAAAAATATAAATAAAGGCCCATATCTCCGAAACTAAAAGTGATACTGGGTTGCGGGTAGTCGGAATCGATTCAGCTTGAAATTTTCTATAAGTTCGAATAGTATAAAACGATCCAAAAGTCGCTTAGTGCCTTAAAAAGTTGCAGTTTTGCAAAACGCATATGAAAACATGAAAATATTTGCGATATTTGGCAAAATAATTAATTTTTTTAGATATGCTTAATACTAACGTGTCTTATAGAAAAAAGTACGCTGAATCGAATGGGACCAAGCGCACATTCGTATCTCTGTTAGTTTAGACGCTATGACGGTTTAAAGTGTAAAAAAAATTAAACACATTCAAACGGCTATATCTCCGAAACCAAAAGAGATACAAGGTTGCGGGTGGTCGGAATCGATTCAGAATGACTTTTTCTATAAGTAGGCATGATATCAAACGAATCTATTTTTCAAAAAATTTTCAATTTTGTAAGAAGGGTCCTCCCTTCTTACTTTTTCCGATTTTAAAAATACGCAAAAATCACTGTCATATTGTTCGCATACGACTTACAACTGAGGTTATTCTTAAGTAAAAAATCGCGCTGAATCGATTCCGATCACCCCCACATCTGTATCATTAGTCATTTAAGTGTTACGGCGCTTTTAAGTTTTTCTCAAAAAAATATAAATAAAGGCCCATATCTCCGAAACTAAAAGTGATACTGGGTTGCGGGTAGTCGGAATCGATTCAGCTTGAAATTTTCTATAAGTTCGAATAGTATAAAACGATCCAAAAGTCGCTTAGTGCCTTAAAAAGTTGCAGTTTTGCAAAACGCATATGAAAACATGAAAATATTTGCGATATTTGGCAAAATAATTAATTTTTTTAGATATGCTTAATAGTAACGTGTCTTATAGAAAAAAGTACGCTGAATCGAATGGGACCGAGCGCACATTCGTATCTCTGTTAGTTTAGACGCTATGACGGTTTAAAGTGTAAAAAAAATTAAACACATTCAAACGGCTATATCTCCGAAACCAAAAGAGATACAAGGTTGCGGGTGGTCGGAATCGATTCAGAATGACTTTTTCTATAAGTAGGCATGATATCAAACGAATCTATTTTTCAAAAATTTTTCAATTTTGTAAGAAGGGTCCCCCCTTCTTACTTTTTCCGATTTTAAAAATACGCAAAAATCACTGTCATATTGTTCGCATACGACTTACAACTGAGGTTATTCTTAAGTAAAAAATCGCGCTGAATCGATTCCGATCACCCCCACATCTGTATCATTAGTCATTTAAGTGTTACGGCGCTTTTAAGTTTTTCTCAAAAAAATATAAATAAAGGCCCATATCTCCGAAACTAAAAGTGATACTGGGTTGCGGGTAGTCGGAATCGATTCAGCTTGAAATTTTCTATAAGTTCGAATAGTATAAAACGATCCAAAAGTCGCTTAGTGCCTTAAAAAGTTGCAGTTTTGCAAAACGCATATGAAAACATGAAAATATTTGCGATATTTGGCAAAATAATTAATTTTTTTAGATATGCTTAATAGTAACGTGTCTTATAGAAAAAAGTACGCTGAATCGAATGGGACCGAGCGCACATTCGTATCTCTGTTAGTTTAGACGCTATGACGGTTTAAAGTGTAAAAAAAATTAAACACATTCAAACGGCTATATCTCCGAAACCAAAAGAGATACAAGGTTGCGGGTGGTCGGAATCGATTCAGAATGACTTTTTCTATAAGTAGGCATGATATCAAACGAATCTATTTTTCAAAAATTTTTCAATTTTGTAAGAAGGGTCCCCCCTTCTTACTTTTTCCGATTTTAAAAATACGCAAAAATCACTGTCATATTGTTCGCATACGACTTACAACTGAGGTTATTCTTAAGTAAAAAATCGCGCTGAATCGATTCCGATCACCCCCACATCTGTATCATTAGTCATTTAAGTGTTACGGCGCTTTTAAGTTTTGCTCAAAAAAATATAAATAAAGGCCCATATCTCCGAAACTAAAAGTGATACTGGGTTGCGGGTAGTCGGAATCGATTCAGCTTGAAATTTTCTATAAGTTCGAATAGGATAAAACGATCCAAAAGTCGCTTAGTGCCTTAAAAAGTTGCAGTTTTGCAAAACGCATATGAAAACATGAAAATATTTGCGATATTTGGCAAAATAATTAATTTTTTTAGATATGCTTAATAGTAACGTGTCTTATAGAAAAAAGTACGCTGAATCGAATGGGACCAAGCGCACATTCGTATCTCTGTTAGTTTAGACGCTATGACGGTTTAAAGTGTAAAAAAAATTAAACACATTCAAACGGCTATATCTCCGAAACCAAAAGAGATACAAGGTTGCGGGTGGTCGGAATCGATTCAGAATGACTTTTTCTATAAGTAGGCATGATATCAAACGAATCTATTTTTCAAAAATTTTTCAATTTTGTAAGAAGGGTCCCCCCTTCTTACTTTTTCCGATTTTAAAAATACGCAAAAATCACTGTCATATTGTTCGCATACGACTTACAACTGAGGTTATTCTTAAGTAAAAAATCGCGTTGAATCGATTCCGATCACCCCCACATCTGTATCATTAGTCATTTAAGTGTTACGGCGCTTTTAAGTTTTTCTCAAAAAAATATAAATAAAGGCCCATATCTCCAAAACTAAAAGTGATACTGGGTTGCGGGTAGTCGGAATCGATTCAGCTTGAAATTTTCTATAAGTTCGAATAGTATAAAACGATTCAAAAGTCGCTTAGTGCCTTAAAAAGTTGCAGTTTTGCAAAACGCATATGAAAACATGAAAATATTTGCGATATTTGGCAAAATAATTAATTTTTTTAGATATGCTTAATAGTAACGTGTCTTATAGAAAAAAGTACGCTGAATCGAATGGGACCGAGCGCACATTCGTATCTCTGTTAGTTTAGACGCTATGACGGTTTAAAGTGTAAAAAAAATTAAACACATTCAAACGGCTATATCTCCGAAACCAAAAGAGATGCAAGGTTGCGGGTGGTCGGAATCGATTCAGAATGACTTTTTCTATAAGTAGGCATGATATGAAACGAATCTATTTTTCAAAAAATTTTCAATTTTGTAAGAAGGGTCCCCCCTTCTTACTTTTTCCGATTTTAAAAATACGCAAAAATCACTGTCATATTGTTCGCATACGACTTACAACTGAGGTTATTCTTAAGTAAAAAATCGCGCTGAATCGATTCCGATCACCCCCACATCTGTATCATTAGTCATTTAAGTGTTACGGCGCTTTTAAGTTTTTCTCAAAAAAATATAAATAAAGGCCCATATCTCCGAAACTAAAAGTGATACTGGGTTGCGGGTAGTCGGAATCGATTCAGCTTGAAATTTTCTATAAGTTCGAATAGTATAAAACGATCCAAAAGTCGCTTAATGCCTTAAAAAGTTGCAGTTTTGCAAAACGCATATGAAAACATGAAAATATTTGCGATATTTGGCAAAATAATTAATTTTTTTAGATATGCTTAATAGTAACGTGTCTTATAGAAAAAAGTACGCTGAATCGAATGGGACCAAGCGCACATTCGTATCTCTGTTAGTTTAGACGCTATGACGGTTTAAAGTGTAAAAAAAATTAAACACATTCAAACGGCTATATCTCCGAAACCAAAAGAGATGCAAGGTTGCGGGTGGTCGGAATCGATTCAGAATGACTTTTTCTATAAGTAGGCATGATATGAAACGAATCTATTTTTCAAATATTTTTCAATTTTGTAAGAAGGGTCCCCCCTTCTTACTTTTTCCGATTTTAAATATACGCAAAAATCACTGTCATATTGTTCGCATACGACTTACAACTGAGGTTATTCTTAAGTAAAAAATCGCGCTGAATCGATTCCGATCACCCCCACATCTGTATCATTAGTCATTTAAGTGTTACGGCGCTTTTAAGTTTTTCTCAAAAAAATATAAATAAAGGCCCATATCTCCGAAACTAAAAGTGATACTGGGTTGCGGGTAGTCGGAATCGATTCAGCTTGAAATTTTCTATAAGTTCGAATAGTATAAAACGATCCAAAAGTCGCTTAGTGCCTTAAAAAGTTGCAGTTTTGCAAAACGCATATGAAAACATGAAAATATTTGCGATATTTGGCAAAATAATTAATTTTTTTAGATATGCTTAATAGTAACGTGTCTTATAGAAAAAAGTACGCTGAATCGAATGGGACCAAGCGCACATTCGTATCTCTGTTAGTTTAGACGCTATGACGGTTTAAAGTGTAAAAAAAATTAAACACATTCAAACGGCTATATCTCCGAAACCAAAAGAGATGCAAGGTTGCGGGTGGTCGGAATCGATTCAGAATGACTTTTTCTATAAGTAGGCATGATATGAAACGAATCTATTTTTCAAATATTTTTCAATTTTGTAAGAAGGGTCCCCCCTTCTTACTTTTTCCGATTTTAAATATACGCAAAAATCACTGTCATATTGTTCGCATACGACTTACAACTGAGGTTATTCTTAAGTAAAAAATCGCGCTGAATCGATTCCGATCACCCCCACATCTGTATCATTAGTCATTTAAGTGTTACGGCGCTTTTAAGTTTTTCTCAAAAAAATATAAATAAAGGCCCATATCTCCGAAACTAAAAGTGATACTGGGTTGCGGGTAGTCGGAATCGATTCAGCTTGAAATTTTCTATAAGTTCGAATAGTATAAAACGATCCAAAAGTCGCTTAGTGCCTTAAAAAGTTGCAGTTTTGCAAAACGCATATGAAAACATGAAAATATTTGCGATATTTGGCAAAATAATTAATTTTTTTAGATATGCTTAATAGTAACGTGTCTTATAGAAAAAAGTACGCTGAATCGAATGGGACCAAGCGCACATTCGTATCTCTGTTAGTTTAGACGCTATGACGGTTTAAAGTGTAAAAAAAATTAAACACATTCAAACGGCTATATCTCCGAAACCAAAAGAGATGCAAGGTTGCGGGTGGTCGGAATCGATTCAGAATGACTTTTTCTATAAGTAGGCATGATATCAAACGAATCTATTTTTCAAAAATTTTTCAATTTTGTAAGAAGGGTCCCCCCTTCTTACTTTTTCCGATTTTAAAAATACGCAAAAATCACTGTCATATTGTTCGCATACGACTTACAACTGAGGTTATTCTTAAGTAAAAAATCGCGCTGAATCGATTCCGATCACCCCCACATCTGTATCATTAGTCATTTAAGTGTTACGGCGCTTTTAAGTTTTGCTCAAAAAAATATAAATAAAGGCCCATATCTCCGAAACTAAAAGTGATACTGGGTTGCGGGTAGTCGGAATCGATTCAGCTTGAAATTTTCTATAAGTTCGAATAGGATAAAACGATCCAAAAGTCGCTTAGTGCCTTAAAAAGTTGCAGTTTTGCAAAACGCATATGAAAACATGAAAATATTTGCGATATTTGGCAAAATAATTAATTTTTTTAGATATGCTTAATAGTAACGTGTCTTATAGAAAAAAGTACGCTGAATCGAATGGGACCAAGCGCACATTCGTATCTCTGTTAGTTTAGACGCTATGACGGTTTAAAGTGTAAAAAAAATTAAACACATTCAAACGGCTATATCTCCGAAACCAAAAGAGATACAAGGTTGCGGGTGGTCGGAATCGATTCAGAATGACTTTTTCTATAAGTAGGCATGATATCAAACGAATCTATTTTTCAAAAATTTTTCAATTTTGTAAGAAGGGTCCCCCCTTCTTACTTTTTCCGATTTTAAAAATACGCAAAAATCACTGTCATATTGTTCGCATACGACTTACAACTGAGGTTATTCATAAGTAAAAAATCGCGCTGAATCGATTCCGATCACCCCCACATCTGTATCATTAGTCATTTAAGTGTTACGGCGCTTTTAAGTTTTTCTCAAAAAAATATAAATAAAGGCCCATATCTCCGAAACTAAAAGTGATACTGGGTTGCGGGTAGTCGGAATCGATTCAGCTTGAAATTTTCTATAAGTTCGAATAGTATAAAACGATCCAAAAGTCGCTTAGTGCCTTAAAAAGTTGCAGTTTTGCAAAACGCATATGAAAACATGAAAATATTTGCGATATTTGGCAAAATAATTAATTTTTTTAGATATGCTTAATAGTAACGTGTCTTATAGAAAAAAGTACGCTGAATCGAATGGGACCAAGCGCACATTCGTATCTCTGTTAGTTTAGACGCTATGACGGTTTAAAGTGTAAAAAAAATTAAACACATTCAAACGGCTATATCTCCGAAACCAAAAGAGATACAAGGTTGCGGGTGGTCGGAATCGATTCAGAATGACTTTTTCTATAAGTAGGCATGATATCAAACGAATCTATTTTTCAAAAAATTTTCAATTTTGTAAGAAGGGTCCCCCCTTCTTACTTTTTCCGATTTTAAAAATACGCAAAAATCACTGTCATATTGTTCGCATACGACTTACAACTGAGGTTATTCTTAAGTAAAAAATCGCGCTGAATCGATTCCGATCACCCCCACATCTGTATCATTAGTCATTTAAGTGTTACGGCGCTTTTAAGTTTTTCTCAAAAAAATATAAATAAAGGCCCATATCTCCGAAACTAAAAGTGATACTGGGTTGCGGGTAGTCGGAATCGATTCAGCTTGAAATTTTCTATAAGTTCGAATAGTATAAAACGATCCAAAAGTCGCTTAGTGCCTTAAAAAGTTGCAGTTTTGCAAAACGCATATGAAAACATGAAAATATTTGCGATATTTGGCAAAATAATTAATTTTTTTAGATATGCTTAATAGTAACGTGTCTTATAGAAAAAAGTACGCTGAATCGAATGGGACCAAGCGCACATTCGTATCTCTGTTAGTTTAGACGCTATGACGGTTTAAAGTGTAAAAAAAAATAAACACATTCAAACGGCTATATCTCCGAAACCAAAAGAGATACAAGGTTGCGGGTGGTCGGAATCGATTCAGAATGACTTTTTCTATAAGTAGGCATGATATCAAACGAATCTATTTTTCAAAAAATTTTCAATTTTGTAAGAAGGGTCCCCCCTTCTTACTTTTTCCGATTTTAAAAATACGCAAAAATCACTGTCATATTGTTCGCATACGACTTACAACTGAGGTTATTCTTAAGTAAAAAATCGCGCTGAATCGATTCCGATCACCCCCACATCTGTATCATTAGTCATTTAAGTGTTACGGCGCTTTTAAGTTTTTCTCAAAAAAATATAAATAAAGGCCCATATCTCCGAAACTAAAAGTGATACTGGGTGGTCGGAATCGATTCATCTTGAAGTTCGAATAGTATAAAACGGTCCAAAAGTCGCTTAGTGCCTTAAAAAGTTGCAGTTTTGCAAAACGCATATGAAAACATGAAAATATTTGCGATATTTGGCAAAATATATAATTTTTTTAGATATGCTTAATAGTAACGTGTCTTATAGAAAAAAGTACGCTGAATCGAATGAGCACAAGCGCAGAACTGTATCTCTTCTGGTTTCGAAGTTATGAGCATTTGAAATTTTTACAGGGGGAGCCGACGATTAAATTTGCATTAAAAAATAAGTGCAGTATGGACCGGAAATTTATAGAATAATTATATGGTTAAAAATGACATGATTTTTTTTATATTTCGGTAGATGGATGATATGTTTTCATTGATTTCTTCAAAACTAGTCGTTGGTAGTTAAAAAGAAAACTATATAAATTAAAGTTAAAACCTTAATAAATTATTGAAAACAAAAAAAAATAGTTTTTTTTTTTAATTTCCACCGACTAGTTTTGAAGAAATCAATGAAAACATATCTATCTACCGTTTTACCATAAAGCCAATGTTAAATATGCCTACTTTTGAAGTCATTTATTTATTTAAATAATCAGGCAACCCCCCCTAAAATTTACAGAATTGGTTTAGACTTAGTCCAACATCATATAAAAAAAATCAAGCCTTTTATTTAAAATTGCCTTGGTGCTCGTACTACCTTAAGTAATGTTTCGCACACGGTTTGAGAATACGTAAAACATTTTTTCTTTTCATTATTGCCTGTTATCGTTATGTAAAAAAGTTACTGTCTATTACGACTACACGAGTTTCTGTTAAGACTAGGAGGTTAGAATTTTTACGAATTTTTCAAAACCAGACTGAATAGGTACAATTTATTAAATTTTGAATTTAAGGTTCCTTTTTCATGACAAGAATGATTATTTTGTTAAAGTTGAGTTAAGATAATACTTAATTTGTCGATGATCAAAGATTATTATTGAGACTGACTGGAATACTTAAAGTTTATTGAATTACGTAGGGTAATTCAGTAATTTGTATTGTGATTAAACTTCTTCAAAACTATTTCCTACATTTTATTTCAGGCACAACAAGCATTTAACACAATATTTTTTATACAATTTCAGTACCGATACTGCAAACCCTAAATACAATGCATACACAAACCGCAACATAGCTAATACAAAGCAACCGTGCGCTAACGGTGCGTTCTTACAGCAGTATATTCGAACATTTATTACAACACAAAGTATGAGAACTCTCGCATACAGCAGAGTTCGAGTGTTTTATATACTGACTCACTCATTGAAATCTTCAGTGTGAATTTTGTTTGGCGCAATAGGTTGTTGCATAGCAGAAGTAAAGGAAAAAATACGAACGTCATACATTTCTGATCCTATATATAGAATTATTACATGAGAAATATAATTTTTATGAAAAGCGCGAGTTCTACTCGCACTTTTCTGTCTTTTTACCTGACTACGACGAAGCAAAAGGAGAGTTATGAACTTATGAGTTTTTTTTATAACATAAATTTTCTAATATAGTTAACTGGACCGTAGGTATCAGTACTTGCTTACGCGGTTTTATCCTCGGTTGGCACGAATTGTCGCGACTGACGCTCGCCCTAGCGTCTCCTGCCAACACAACCGGTTAAAGTGCGTTAACAAAAAAGCCTGCTTAATAAAAATGGTAAGAAATTAATATTTTTGTGTTATTTAATATTATTTTCACATTAAAAAAAATGTTTCTTTTTTCCGATATTAATGGATATTGGGATGAATTTTGCGAATATGAATATTCCGTATATCACTAGTAATTAATATTTGGGAATAAATTCACGTTGTGAAAGTCAGTACTTACAGTGGAATAGTTTATATTTTGGAATCTTCAACCAACTTGAAAATTTGTCTACAATGGTAAGTTTGTCAACAAAATTGTAATGGTTGTAGAAGTAACTAGATCAGTGATTCCCAAAGTGGTCTATATCGACCTCCAGGGGTCGACGACAACTTGCAAGGGGTCCATGTCAGCGGGAAAAAAATCGGGGGTCCATGAAATGAAAATGGGGGTCAATGATAGTGAATCTCCTAACAAAAAAAGAAACAAACGACATCGTTAACCAAAGATATTTAAGATTAAATCTAACTAAATTGATGCCAAATGTTGAAAATTTATTATTTAAGCATCAAGTTCATCCCTCGCACTAAAATCATTTATTTTTTGCTTAGTTATTTTATGTAACTTATGTAACAGAAAGTAAATTTTAATTTGAATCTAATTAATAAATGTATAAAACTAAATATTTCACACTACATTTCACTACCGTTATAAATTTAAATCGTTCAAAGTGAGTAGCACTATACCGGTTGTCAAAAATACATTTGAAATTAATGAATTTGCAAAAAATCAATATCAGGGTGTACCGAAAACCGAAAAACATGGCAAGTGGTCTACGAGACAAAAAAGTTTGGGAACCTCTGAACTAGATAGTTATTTTTTCTATTTATCTTTAAGGTTCGGAAAATCGTTTTGGCAAAGGATCCA
This sequence comes from Xanthostigma xanthostigma, assembly GCA_963575645.1. Lineage (NCBI taxonomy): Eukaryota > Metazoa > Arthropoda > Insecta > Raphidioptera > Raphidiidae > Xanthostigma > Xanthostigma xanthostigma. The sequence goes on from OY754474.1 coordinate 24,111,048, forward strand.
GCACAAACCTTATGGGATTTGGTTCTCGGTTAAATTGATCGAAAATGGTTTTATTTTGTAGTTTAAAGCTTTTTCTACAATTTTCCGTTTGAAACAACGTTTTTCTAGATATTTTGATCTACGTTTAACTAGAACCAAGTTCAGACAACCCGAGGGAACGCACCTATTATATGTGACACGGACAGGGAGTATTATTTGTGCAATTATTCAGTCGGCCGACCGATGATGAACGCCCAAAAACTCAACCAAATGATTGACAAACAATTTATTCGACCGATTGAACAACTGCAGGTGAGCTTATATTTAAAAGAATTCTTGGTAGTTACTCGTGCAACTAAACAATTAATTTCCTGAGGTCTATAAAGTTAGCATATCCACATCAAAAGCCCACGAAGTTAATAGTACCATAATTTGTTGCTAATTTGTTACCCCAAAACTGATTTTGTTGCTCTGACCGTTTTCGAGAAACAATGGATACGGTAGCGTTATATAAAGATGGCATAGCCAGTGGTTGTATCTCTATAAGTAGCTTAGATATACTCATTATGAAAGTACCATAATTTGTTGCTAATTTGTCGCTTTTGAATGGTGTAATCACTTTCAGGCTAAATGATAAGAGATCGGTAAGGTATTCATCGATCCTATGCCACCAGGATTCGTCCTTCTTAATCTTCTAACATTTGAACAGGATCATCATCTCTATAAATTATTAGAGTTTTTTTTTTCACAATCGTAGGATATAAACTTTTCGAGAAACAATGGATACAATGAATGCGGTACCGTTATAATATAAAGATGGCATACCAGTGGTTGTATCTCTATAAGTAGCTTAGATATACTCATTATGAAAGTACCATAATTTGTTGCTAATTTGTCGCTTTTGAATGGTGTAATCACTTCAGGCTAATCGGTAGGGTATAAACCGATCGAAAAAAAAATTGTAAAAACAAGAAAATTCATAAGGTTAAAGAAAAGCTTATGACACGAAACAAACACTTTATTGCTACGTTCCGAGATTAAAAATAAAGAATTATAAATAAAAAAAAAAAAAAAAAACAAATAACTATATATACTTGTATTAGCCAGTACGGCTCGAAGCGACAAATCAACAGCAACAAATTCAGTCTTTGCGCATGATTTTGTTGCTAATTTGTTGCTCTGAGATTATATAAAAATTTATTTTGTTGCTGTGCATAGGAAAAAAATTAACGATGTGTTAGGATTGATAACGTGCTTACATTAGCCAGTACGGCTCAAAGCTGATATAAGTTAGTTGCCAATCGTAACACAAAGTTAATTTTTTTCCTATGCACAGCAACAAAATAAATTTTTATATAATCTCAAAGCGACAAATTAGCAACAAAATCATACGCAAAGAATAAATTTGTCGCTGTTGTTTTGCCGCTTTGAGCCGTACTGGCTAATGTAAGAACGTTATCAATCCTAACACATCGTTAATTTTTTTCCTATGCGAATTTGTAGATTGTCTCCGTTTTTCGTTGACTGATTGATCACCACGAACAGCGCTTTTATTTTAACGTGATAATATATAGCCTATGTCCACCCTGATGGTCCATGCTAAATATTGGTGAAAACATTTTTGAATCGGATGAGTAGTTTCGGAGCTTACGTCCAACATCCAAACTTTACACCTTTATAATATTAGTGTAGATGTAGGCCCAAAAATTCAAACTTCCTTAATGAATATTTTTTTGTATTTAGGTGGGACATACATTCGAAAACTATGAAGCCGGTCTATGCAGGTCCATTTTTTTTCATGGAGTGAAAACAAGAAAAATATAGAGCTGTGAGAGGATTAAACACGGAGTAAAGTAGCAGACGCTACTGTTTAAATTTCGACATTAATAAAATAGGTGGTATTTATAATTTTAAGTACTAAAGAATAATTAAGAACACTTCGGCTGAAACAATATAAGAAAACAAAACATCAGTCACTTCTTACCACACAATTTTTTTAATGGACCAGCGGCCCGGTCCGGTTTCGCTCGAATTTGTAGATTGCCATTGTTTTTTCGTCGACATACTTTGCAAAATTGGTTTCCACGAAAAGCGCTTATATTTTAACGCGATAATATATAGCCTATGTCCATCCTGAAGGTCCATTCTAAATATTGGTGAAAAAATTTTTGAAATCGGATCGGTAATTTTGATTACCCCCTACATCCAAACTTACAAACTTTATCTTTTTATAATATTAGAGTAGATGTAGGTCCAAAAATTACTAAATTTATGGTGAATGACTCAAACTTCCCTAATGATTTTTTTAATTTTTAGGTGGGACATATATTCGAAAACTAAAAAGGCGGTGCATTTTTTTCATGGAGGGAAAAATATAGAGTTGTGAGAAGATCAAACAAAAAGTGAAGTAGCGGACGCTACTGTTAAAATTTCGTTTGTATCTTCGGCATTGAGGAAATAGGTGATATTAATTAAGTTTAAGTATTAAAGAATAATTAAGAACACTTTGGCTTAAAACAATATAAAAAACAAAACAGAGGACCCCGCACAAACCTTATTATAGGATTTGGTTCTCGGTTAAATTGATCGAAAATGGTTTTATTTTATAGTTTAAAGGTCACTAAAAAAAGTGTCCATGGGCGCATAGCCTAAAAACCGATGTATTTTTAGCTACAGATATGTTTAGCGAGATTTTAGATATAGGGGTATCCATTGAATTCACAAAAGTTTCATGCTTTTTTAGAAATAGAAAAATAGTTGAGAAATGTTGGATAATAGTTTCATATTCGGATTCATCGCACTAGAAAATATATTTCTAGAGCTTAGGATTTTTTAAGATTGTGAATTCAATGGATATCCCTATATCTAAAATCTCGCTATCTCATCTTCAGCAATCAAGAAGAAAGCAATTATGGTCGAAGAAGAAAAATATATGCCCTAATATATTCTTTATAAATATATCCTAGTCTTCACTGGATATCACACACAATAAAAAAAGGATTTAATATTTCTTTCGGGCATATTTTTTTATAAAAATCTTTTTCTTCATAAAATAGAATATTTTTAATGGTAATTATGACGAAGACAAAAGGATATGGCCATCATTCTTGTTTTTCCAAGTGTTTATAATTTAAATTTTAATATTATATTGTTAGATAAACCGTAGATTAATTATAGACGCTCAACAGCTGAGATCATCATCGTCTAGAGTCTAGATATTATATATGTATAATAATTATTAAGTATTTTCATACAGGATATTAGTTCTTGATAATTTTTCATTTAATACTAGATATACACGTTAATGAACTTAGTTTCTCTCTCTTTCTCATCCGATTTGGTTCTGAAACGTTAGCCATTGCTGAATTAAAAGAATAGTTATCAAGGGCAAGTATCCTGTAAAATATTTATTTATTTTTAATGTTCGAAATCTTAGATATTTATTTAAATTTTAAATAACCATTTGTAGGTACTCATTACAAAAAAATGTAGTTTTATTTTTTTCGAAACAAAGTTCTTCAGCTAAATATGGTTTTCATACAATCAAAAGCCGATGTTGAGTTGTAGAAATGAAAATAACTTTAGATTAGAGATTCGACTCGAGTAGGATTTTTAGACTCGAGTCACTCGGGATTTCGAGTAGCCCGAGTTCACTATTTACAGGCCCGGCAACTCGAATCAAAGTTATCACGCGAGTTGAGAGTTAAGGCATTTTTAAATAGGTACCTTTATTTAATAAATAATAAATAATTTTTTTGATTCTTTCAAACATTCAGTCATCGTGCATTCTATTAGATAATATTAAATAACTAATACTAATAATTTCTATATTTTTCTGAAGAAGATCCAGATCGAAACGTCATCCTTTGTTATTTTGATTTATATTTTTATATAATTTTTGTCAATACATGGTCTGAAAAAAAATGGTCGACAATTTTATTTATTTGAAGAGTTCTATTCAGACGTTAATCAAAGATTTACAATCTAATGTTCTAGAATTCTAGATCTAGGATTCTAGATTAAACTGCAGCTCCTGATGTATGGAAACTAATTATTTGTTCACAATCTAAGGTCATTTTTAAATCAAATTTTTGGCCAATCCTTTTTGCAACCCAGCATTACAGTCACTCATACGACATACAGTTACTAAAAGAGGTGTCTATAAATAATAATTTTATCAAAAAATTGCCAAGACACTTTCCAAGTTCATGCTTTCCCTTCTAAAGGGGTGGGTTCTTTACTAAGAAACAGTCAACCTATCAGGATAAGAATCACCCATAGGGTGTGCAGTTACTAAAAGAGGTGTCTATGAATAATGAGGGTGGCTTTTTCGTTTAGGGTCAGATTATATTAGGGCGGTTCTTAACTAATAACAGGTAAATCCAGAGGCATAATTTATGCTAATGCATCCGATATTTTACGACAAAGTTTAAAAATAAAAATAGAATATCTCTGAAGAAATTATGATTTTAGTCGATGTTGATTTATGCTTTTAATGTGAAATTTTCGAATTGTCAAATCATTTCTGTCGAAAATGTAGCTTCATAAACGTTAAATACATTCATGGGGTTTAACTAGGCTGGAGCAACAAGGGCACGGAAGGAGGTGCCCCAGAAAGATCGAAAAAATTCGCATTATATTAAAAGAAACTACATCTTTCAAAAACTTTTTGGGAACCTGTCCGAAAATAGTAGATTACCTCCCCCCTCTCTAGTACTGTCCGAACAACAAAGTAGCTTTATTTAATTATTAAAATTTAGTGCAGGGAGCCCCGTGATGTGGTCTTGTCCAGGATTTCTAAAAAGCTTCTTACGTCCCTGAAGATAATGGTCCGATATTTTGTATATGTTTTTAAAAAGAACAACAGAATGTCTCTGAAGAAATTATGACTAGTTGATGTTGATTTATGCTTTTAATGTGGAATTTTCGAATTGTCAAACGATTTCTGCCGAAAGCGTAGCTTCATAAACGTTAAATACATCAATAATAAGAAAATGATACACAACAAATATTTAAGAACTAATGATAATGCAATAAAATTGAAAATAACAATACCTCGGGGGCAGCTGTCATTGATGTCACTGTTCCAGCACATAGGTACACATTAATTTGTTTCTATTTGAAAACACTAATTTCACTTCTTAATAATAAACAAACTAATCACATTTGTCATTTAAACTTCTTTTAACAATTAATCTAGCTCAAATAACCAGATATTTATGTAGCTAATATTTTGTCTATATCTACTTAGATCTTCAAATGTTAGAAATACAACAATTACACAATTAAAATAATTTAAAAAATGAGTATTATCACTGCAAAAATTTGGAATACACTTTTGGGAAATGTTTATTTTGAAAATTCGATCACAAAGGCACTATAAACACAAAAAACGCATACTCTATAATCCTTGCTTTGACATTGTTTTCAAATAACTATTGTACGCAATGAAGACAGCAAAGGGGTGAAAACATAAACAAGGCATAGTATATTATTTTTTCGTAAATATATACGTAATATACACAGAAAATGCTCATTTTTATTCAGAATTAATCAAATAATTGAAGTGCAAACACAATAAACCCGATCCTTGCAATTTTTAGACGGAAAAATTGAAAATACAAATATGTAAAAAAAACTCTGGTCGCAGTGCCAAACCCTGCCGGCAATTTAGTGCATTTGCCAATACAGGCAGAGTGGCTTTATTATGTGAATTTATGTTTGTTTTTGAACGAAATAAAAATTGTAACACATATAATAGACCCTTTAAAACAATATTTTCTAAATTTCCGCCTTTGACTTCTGTTTTATAAACCCATCATCCCCATCAAATTATAAGCAGCCTTCTTTTCTATTTGAAAACAAGTGTTTTCGTAAAATTTATGAGTCCGGTCTTATCGAGCCGATTAAATCAATTTTGAGAATTTTTCGATGTTTTTGAAACCCAAAACCATTTTCAATACCCGTACATATTGTTCAGAATGATGTGAAACGGCGAGAAATTATGGTCCGACCCGTAGGTCTCGCCATCCGACCGACGTCAATAGTGTATGCGCCGTATATGGCAAAATTCGTTTGTTGATTGCATCGCTTGTCGCAACTTGACTTTTAATTTGTAACGTACCTCGCATTTTTGTTCTATAGGGTAGTTTGAAGTTTCACAAAGTAGTACAAACTAGTTTTAACTGGTTTCTGCAGGGCTAGTGAATGGCGTACCTACATTTTTTATGCCTAATGAAACATCTAATCAGCTTGATTATTACTAATCCGAAAACGAAATTGGAAAATATAATGTAAGTTAATCTTGATTATTAATATGTTTTATTAATTAGTATACAGATATAGAAATAATCTCAGGATTGCATAGAAATCGTTATGTATACCGACTTAAAGCTGTCTTCAATCTGTCGGATTGACGAATAAATATGTCCAAAAAGCGTCGTATTTATGTTGCTAATGCCTTATCAACTTAAGTACGACAGTAATATCGATTTATTATTGAAATTATCAACCAAAGTGCAAATTATTAAAACATTTGTTAGTTATGAAGGTAATATTTTCATCTGCTTGCCCATGTTTCCTACGCAATTGCTAGTGATAAGAAATTGTTCTACTAACTTTATTAGCTAGTTTTCTGTCTTCTCTGTGCAGATTTCCATTTTCGAATTCTTATTTTCGAGTGATTTCAATGATCATATCTGTACTGCACCCCTCACGTCTAGTTGAAAAATATTGATTTGTTGCAAGCAATGATCGTCATCGTTGTCCAATAAACCATCTATCTATCTATTAAAATACGTACTTAGATTAGTTTTTTGGTGTATTTGATTAAAACCAACATTATTTTATACATTTCGACCAGTGTTGCTATTTTGACGAGCTATCGGATAGTAAAGAAAAGCCTCCGATAGTTTAAATTTTTTTTTCTGCCACCCAAGTTATTGAGATATTTTATTTTTGTTTGCTTATTAATTGCACGATGATTAGTAGACTACTTTTATATATTGTAAAATTTATCCTACGTAACCGTATAAGCAATGAACTTGAAAAACCGATACGGTGAAACGACCGATCCGATACAGCCAGAACGGGGTCTTAATCATTTTGTACACAGTTTAGAGTTATAAAACTTGTTTTTTATGCAATTTTGGAACTATCGATAGCAATCATTAATTTAGTTTTTTGACCGAAGCCAAAGTCAAACTTCGATTTTTTTCTCACCTTTGGTCTGTACCAAAAAAATACTTACTATTGTTAGTTGAAACAAATTGCATTCATGTTTTTTATGTTTGAAAAGTTGGATGTGATTTAAATAAAGTAATACTTAATTATTCTGTAATTTGAACATTCCGTTTCAGCAAAGCCGAATGTTTTGCCGAATTTTTGACCAAAACTTTGGTGACTATTTAAAGCTATCAATAGACAGTAGTTCTTCACTTTTACTGGACGTTGTATAGAGCTGGGCAAAGCACTGAACCTAAGTGCTCGAAGCACCGAACATCGAGCAAAAAAGTGCTCGATGCTTGATTTTTTCAAGCGTACAGCACTTTCATTTTCAAAAATGCTTAAAAGCATGGAGCACTTACTAAAGAGCTTAAAAAAATTAAGCAGCGAGCATTAAGCACTTTGTTGAATGCTTATATTAAGCACTTTGTTGAATGCTTATATTAAGCACTTTATAACGCTTATGTGCTTAATAAGTAGTACGTTTTTAAGTAAGTGCTTTTAGCATTGAGAATCTGTTTTAAGAAGTGCTTAAAGCATTATATTACAAGCACTCAGCACTGCCCAGCTCTGGGGATGTATTTACTTGCAAAAAAACTACTTTGTTGTGACGAAAGCATGTCTCCCAAAGTTGTCAGTGTTAAATTAATGAGAAGTCAATATTTAAAACCTTATTAATTATTATAATGGACAGAAAGTTTCCTAATTTTGTATATCATTAAGTCGATAAAATCGTTTTAGGTACGTATAAACTTTCTCATAAGATTAATGAATATTTCAAATAGCTTTGATTCAAACTCGTTTAGAAAAAATTTCAAAATAACATTTATCGGGTACGTTTACTAATTTGTTCGTAGCTAATAGACTGTATCGGAAACCTCCGAAACGCTCTTAAAGGTTTGAGACTACATTGAAGGCTTTCGAAACGCTATTATGCATATTTAACTGCACTGCCATATTCTAAATTTAAGTTTGAATTAAAGAAAAGATTGCAATCATGTTGTTTATACTCAGTTAACGATTTTAAATATTAATATAAATTTTTTTATTCAAATGTTCTTTGTGTAATTTTAATGTACCTACTTGACGCTATAACATTCCATTGGAATTTTAAATAAAGATATATTTCTATTCTAAAACTGCTTTCGAAGCCTTTTAAAACGTTCGTAACTCTATGAGACTGAACCAAACACCTTCGAATCGCTCGTAAGCATACGCAGAAAGTTACCGATGTAACCTAATACAAAATTTGGACATTTTCTATCCACTAAGCTAGTAGTTTTCAAAAGTTAAGCTTACGTTAGTTATTTTTACTAACACATGGGACACAATCGAATTAAGTAGGCCCGATCGATCTAAGATCAACTTTAATCCGTAGACCTGCATCGCTACTATTTCCTGGGTATAAGTCCAATCCTGTTAAAATATGTATTTAATAACTAAATTTTTTTAATAGTGTGCAATTTTCTTTTTCAGGTTCGGTGTATAAAAGTGGTGCATTTCTTCGCGGTGGACTCAGTCTTCGAGTGCTAAACTAAACTAAAATGACATTTAGTTTTCTTATTAAATCAATCAAACTGTGATTTAAAAAAGTAGTTGGCCGTTCAGCTTTTGGATACGGGTATGAAATTCGAATATCTACATACAGAGGCGGACTAGCAATCTCGGCCGCCCTGAGCCGTTTAGTAGTAGCCGCCCTTTTTTGCTGATTTTACAGAGTAAAAATGTAAAGTACTTGTGTTAAATTAATTAATTATAGTGTTCACGGAAAATACCACGCCGCGCGACGTTCGACACCGTGTTCTCCACGCTTCCCGCGCGGCAGCCCCTAATATCTGGCCGCCCTAGGCCCGGGCCTAATCGCACTTATAGAAAGTCCGCCTCTGTCTACATAAATTAAAAATTGTTAGTTGTTACATAACTTCTGCTTATTGACTTTGCAATATCAAAATTTAGTAACGTAATAGAGGACTTTATTTTTTTGTGAGTTATGTTTTGATACAAAACTGCAGCAGTTCTTATTCTGAAATACAAAATTTACAATAATTTGTTGAGTTTAAATCATGTACTGGTGATGCTAAGATAGTTTGCGAAACGTGTGTTAATAAAAAGTGTGTTAGTGCTTTGTGATTAATATCCAGTATATATAAATTGCTATCAGAATTAGATAGGGGACGTCCATTAATTGCGTGAGCTTAAAATGGGGAGGGTCCGACAAAATCTGTTCAAATATCTTTTAAAGTGTGGGGGAATCAATAAAAATCTCTAGTCAACTTTTTTATTCAGAGAATATCTGATATGTTAAAACAGATCATGGTACTATCATTTTTCTCCTCTTATTTCACAAAAATAATGCAGTACTTCGTATTTAGTGGTTGAAGTAGAATATGCGAACATATCAAATAAATTTAATTAACTAAAGTAGTAAAGGGTAAATCTCACGTGAGGGGGTGTCCCGCCACATATATCAAATCTTACCGGGGGGGGGGCTCTAAATTAAAAAAAACCGCCTCACGTCCCCATATCAACCTAGACCAAAATCTTGTATGTAAAATCGGAAAAACGTAATTATTTGTTATTAGTAGTTTTATAATAATAATTAAACACAAAGTGAAGTGCGCCAGTGAAATATAATTTATTTATTTTTAATGAAAACATTTACTAATTAAAATGTGTGAGTGTCCAGAGATCCAGAATCTGAGCCAGGTGCGACTTCGAGCTTCGTGAATTGCAGTAGAGTATGGGTAAGTGTTTTTACTTTCAAGTTTTATTTATTCGATACGGAGAGAGTTTTAATACATTTTAAAAACACATTGTTGTGTCCATCGCTCAAAACAAAAAAAAACAGATGACAAGCAAACAAACCAGCGTTGCCAGTTTTTTTTTTGCCAAGTCGGGATTTTGGAACTCTTTGAGTGAAAACAGCGGGATTCTTTCGTCGAAAGCGGGACATAGTAAAAAAACGTATATAATCAGAAGTTTTTAAATACCTATTTATCTTTTTATTTGAATTAAAATTACGTTTACGTGACAATAGATAGCAAAAATAGATAGCCATAGAAAATGTATTTTAATAAAAATATGATATTTTAAATCAGATTTACCCTATCGTTAAATAGTTGAGTCTTATTCGTCTTCAGAATAAAAAAAAAAAAAAACAGAAATCAAAATCAAAAAAGTTTTATTCATTAGAAAAATATGGCGTTTCAAACAATAGTCTGTGGAGTGAGTGTTACAAATTGCAATTTACAATAAGAGAATAATTATTTATAAGAATTACTTATTCATGATATTTCTGTGAAGATTTAACTTCTTTTAAAGTTATCCCCGAAAAGCGGGACTGAGCCTGTCCCGAGCGGGACATTTAATTTTGAAAATCGGGACGTCCCGCCAAAATCGGGACGTCTGGCAACGCTGAAACAAACCGATTAGAGATGTTTTTTTGCTATATCACCAAAGACGCAAATCAGTCGGGTCAGATCTTGGATGATTATAAGAAGTTTTTGCGTACAAGTTCTATAATGATTTAATGTTAGTTGTCACCGCAAATCTAGATGGCACTCCTGACTAATGAACGACCGTTACGATCTCTTTCGCTAATTTCTATAGCCGGTATCGGTCGATATTATCGGCCATAGAAAATATTTTAAACGTCTTGCACCTAAGGTTTCTTGAAATCTATAAAAGAGAGACTAATATAAATATATGTGTTCCTGATTTTTACCCAATAACATTAAGAAAATTTAATTTTTTATATTCTATAGTCTTTTGAGTTACTTAAAATGATATAATCTAACAAAAAATTAAAAACATTTAAAGACATAATATATAAAAACCAGGTTGATTTATATAAAAAAATATACTAAAGTACCAATCCGTAAACATTCTGGAAAACATGGTATCGAAATTTTTCAAATCAGTTAACCCCTTGAAATACATAAATACGTGTATTATACAGGGTGTCCCATTAAGAATGGGACATAGAACAACCGCAGATTCTCCAATTCAAAATAAAACGTTTAAGCGAAAATTGCTTAGATAAAATGTTACTCGTTTCCGAAATACTGTTGAAGTTGAAAACTGAAAAATTATTAATGTCCATAATTTTTTTAATACACCGTATAATTTTACTCAAATCGGCACACTTGTTAAATATCATAAAATGCACCTAACAATAAAAAAAATAGTTCAGTACGCTCTACCAGTGGCGTACGGCAGGAGTAAGTAATGCTTGTATCCCTTCTAAATGTTACGCCGCTGTCTAAATTTTAATTTTCACTATAATTTTAATTTTTTTGATATTTTCTAAGTCAATAATGTACACTTGTTAGTTTGTTGTAAAGTCATTGGTTTTCGAGATATTCGCAGTTTTTTTAAGACAAAATTGTAAAAATGAATATCATTAATAATAATACAAATAAAAAGTACATGTCTATCTATCTTTAACTGCGAATATCTCGAAAACCAATGACTTTACAACAAACCAACAAGTGTACATTATTGACTTAGAAAATATCAAAAAAATTAAAATTATAGTCAAAATTAAAATTTAGACAGCGGCGTAACATTTAGAAGGGGTACAAGCATTACTTACTCCTTCCGTACGCCACTGGTAGAGCGAGTAACATTTTATCTAAGCATATTTCGCTTAATCGTTTTATTTTGAATTGGAGAATCTGCGGTTGTTCTATGTCCCATTCTTAATGGGACACCCTGTATATGACAAATTAATAACCGCTTTTTTTTAATCGTTTAAAAATCGACTCTTATAATATGCTTCCTATAGACTATAGAGACAATTTTCTTATGTAAACTCTGAAATGGGATCTTTAAAGATTCCTGTTTAATCAAAAAAATCTGACATTTTATTCATATTACATAATATAACATATTTTATTATTTATTTATATTATTGCAGTTTCTTCGCGCGTATAAACGATTTATTTTTGGGAAACAGTTATAAAACTTAATACTAATTTGTCATTCAATGCTTAATAAAAATAGGCAACAAGTTTATTAAATGAGAAATTAGTATTTAGTTTTGTTATTAGGCCGATAAGCCGATATCCAACATTTATATTGGCTGATACCAAACGACCGTTTTTGGCCGATAACTGATATGATATCGGTATCATCGATCCGTACTCGCGACAGAGAACGGTTTGCTGTTTGGCGTCGGTGAGTTTCTACTAAAATCGTTTCTATTACACAAAAATATTAAACATAAGCATTAGAAAAAAATTTTCTACCAGCTATCCATGTTTGAGTAACTAAATGGGAAACAAATTCAGTTTTGAAATTTTGGGAGATTTTTTTTAGGTCCAATGCTAAAACGTTAGGCAATGGGACCGAAAACAAAATAAAATAAACATCTACATTGTACATAGGTACTTATTAAAATTACTCAGCCTTATCAAAACCTTATTGCTAATTGAGATTTGACTAGCGTGTTGTTTGCGGAATTAATATGAACACGTCTAATAACAAATCAGACTTTAAACCCCCTGAAATTTGTCGGATTTGTTTAGAAGTTGATTTAATTTTTTTTAACGTATTTACCGAATTCGTTTCGGATAAAACACTAGCAGCGTTAATAATGGAATGCGCTCCCATTCAAGTATGTATTGAAGTACAGATTATTGCATTTTAAATGGAACAGTATAATTAATTTTGAGCTTGAGTATATAGGCGAACGTGTAGCAATGTTCTACTACTCGGTTCGAAAGCTCTATTTCTAGAATTAGTAAAGGTATCAATTGATATCTCAATGTAATAGAGAAAAATGATAAATTTAAAATATCAATCGGTACTAGACCTAATAAACTCTGGCTGTTTTAATGGCCTTTAAAAATAATTAATTTTAATTATCACAGATTTCACCAGACGATGGTTTGTCGACTGTAATATGCGATAATTGTTTTGAAAGATTGCAAATCGCCTTCCAATTTCGTATTTTATGTATCAAATCTGATAATGAGCTTAGACAAGAAAAAGATGTCTCTCTTGAAGAAATATTCTTTGACGACAGCTCTATTAATTTTAATTCAAAGGATTGTCACAACGTAGCGACAGACAACGAAAGTATCAAAAGTGTATTGCGATGGGATATGAATGATTTGAAGAAAAAAGTCGATTTAAATATTCAAAATGAATGCATAAATGCAACCAGCGACCAAGTTGATAAATTTAGTCATGTCTGTGATGAGATTAACAATGTTGAGGTAATATTGGAATACGGTAGTAATAACAGAAACAGACCTAATAAATATACAAAATCGAAAACTAAACCAGAATTTGTGTGTGAAATTTGTCAAAAAGTATTTAGATATCAGCAAGTCATGGAAATTCATAAACAAAAACACTTCCCTACCAGCAACGCTTGTACAGACAGAGATACAGAATCGAAAACACCGCCAGACATAATCGAAATCGGAAATGAACTCGAATACGGTGATGATAAAGATAATGCTAAAATTTTATCGCAGCGTGCTAGCAACAGACACACGACTCATAAAAAGAGAAAATTCAAAAGGAAACGGGAATATATTTGCGACATTTGTGGGAAAGTATTTAAACAGCTTACAGGCTTCAAGTATCATAAAAGAAGACATGCTGAACCAATTACTAGGGCTAGGCGTTGTTCGTTGACTTGCGACATCTGTGGTAAAATTGAGAAATTCAAAGCCGCATTAATAAGTCATATGAGATCAGCGCATAGCGACGTGCGACCGTTCGACTGCAAAACTTGCAATAAAAGATTTAAGGATAAAGAAACGTTAAGAAAACATAATATGACCCACGACAGCCAATTGCGTTTTTTGTGCGAGCATTGCGGAGTGGGATTCAGATACAGTAGTAATTTGTACAAACATCTTTCTACTCATTTAGAAGTGAAAGAATACTTGTGCAATGTTTGTGACAAGTCGTTCAAAACAGAGGCGGCCAGAAAAGTGCATAAAAAATTGCATGCGAACGAGAGACGGTATGAGTGTATACTGTGTAATAAAAGGTTTAATTTGAGAAAATATTTGCGAATACATCAGTCAGTTCATACAAAGAAACGACCTATTCATAAATGTAGTATTTGCAACGAGCAATTTCAATCGAGAGCTAAATTAATGATGCATAAAAAAGAACATTTGTTATATTTATAGCCGTAATTAATTGTGACTATGATTTGTATTCGTGATGAAACCAACGTCAATTTTTTTACATTGCGTATATCTGTCGGCTGTCGCGAATATTCAGTTTTCAAATCTGGCGTAATTTGTCCAAAGTGAAAATTTGACGGCTGATTAGCCGCACAAGTCGCACGCACACATTTGTAGTGGTTCTGGGTACTAGGTTGATTATATTAATGATAAGTCTAAGGGTAAGGTCACATGCAGAGCGTTCAACGCGCCACCAACGCGCGTTATCATGTAAACAGTTATATACAACTGTATAGAAATTATAAGCGCGCGTTGGGCCAACGCGCGTTGAACGCTCTTCATGTGGCCTTACCCTTAAGCTTTATTACCTAATGTTAAAGAAAAAGGTGATAAAAGATGTAATTGCAAGGTTACAGTTGCGAAAGAGTTTAAATTATTTTTTAAAAAAGAAGTAAGGAAAAAGCTTTGTCTTAAAAATGTTAAGAAATAAATATTTTTTGTTTTATATAAATATTATTTTCACATTAAAAAAATATATGATTTTTTTCTGATCTTATATTCGCATGAATTTTACGAATGCGATTATCAAAAAATATGCGAATATTCACGAATTCGAATGTGAATATTCGTTACATCACTAATTTGCACATTTTACAAGCAGTGGTAAATTGAAGTGTGAACTGAAAAATAAAATTTTACCGACAATATAGTGTATTTGCAAACACAGGCAGTGTGACTAATTTAGTGACCCCTTAATACATCCCTTTAAATATATATATTTTTTTTAAATTTCAATATTACTATCAATTTTCCAAATTAAATTCACCATTCGCTAAGTAAAATCATATCTGATTTTGTCACGTTTAAATGTTTTCTTGTTGAATTTAATATGAGCATTACCAATATTAAAGCAGAATTTAAAACCAAGGAAATTTGTCGAGTTTGTTTAGAAGTTGATGCAACTTTCTTTAATGTGTATGCCACAGAATTTGTTTCGAGCAAAACAATCGCAGCGTTAATAATGGAATGTGCTCCTGTTCAAGTATGTATAAATCTGCTTAAGTGGAACTAGATGCACTTTTGAACTGACTAGATCAGTTCTGAAGCATTTGCTGGCACTAAAGGACTCCTCGGATTAGAACTGCGTGTTTTTTGGTCAAATTTTCGACCTGTTTTAACTTGATTTTAACAGTTTCAGATCTATAATTTAGATTATTTGATAAAAATAGTCATTTATAGGCTAATTGATAATTCCAAATGTTCAGGTCGGGTATTCCGAAGAGTTCTAGGATATAGAAACCGTTCTGGGATTTTACACATCTTATTTTTGTTTTTATTATCGTAGATTACCAAAGGGGATGGCTTGTCAGATTTAATATGCGATGATTGTTTTGAAAGACTACAAATAGCATTCCAATTCCGTGTATTATGCGTTCAATCTGATAAGGAACTTCGTAGTAAACGCGTTAAAGAAGAAAAATGTCTTACATTTGAGAAAATATTCTTTGGTAATAGTAATAATTTTAACTTAAAGAATAAACAAACCTTATCAAATAATCAGGATAAGAAATCAAACGAAACTGATAGATTACGATGGCAGAATATAAATGATTTGAAGAAAAACAGTTGTAGTTCAAATAGTCATAAGAAAAGTACATTAAAAAATGATAAAAATCATCAATATAACGACCATTTTGTTGACGATGATAATGTTGAAATGAATTTATCTGATGATGGTGACTGCAAAAATATAGCTGAGAAAACGAAACCTGAATTTATTTGTGATATCTGTAAAAAAGTTTTTAGTCATCATAAAATAATGGAGTTTCATAAAAGGAGGCACAATAAAAGAACTGGTAAAAAGGATAGTTCATTGACGTGCGATAAATGTGGGAAAGTGCTTTATAATCATGGAGGATTGTTAGCTCATATCAGAACAGTTCATAGTAAAGAAAGACCGTTTGAATGTAAGATTTGCAATAAAAGATTTAAAGATAAACAAACTTTGGGCAAACATAATTTCACGCATAACAGTGAACTATCTTTTTTATGCGAACAGTGCGGAATGGCATTTAGATATCTCAGTAATTTGTACAAACATCATCATACGCATTCAGATGTGAGAAAATATTTGTGCAATGTTTGTGGCAAATCGTTTAAAACTGAAGAAGTTCGAAAATTACATAAAGTTATACATACAGGTGAGAAACCTTTCGAATGTGTTCATTGTAATAAAAGGTTTAATTTTAAACGTAACTTGAGAGAACATCAATTAGTGCATACAAAGGAGCGACCTTTTAAGTGTAATATTTGCAACGAAGTTTACCGATCAAGGACGAAGTTGACGATGCATAGGAAAGGACATTTAATATAAGATATTTCTGGGAGACAGAGAGAGATGGTAGAGTATGGACGCTTGACATTGTTCGCACGGAGGAGTGTGAAATTTGGCATAGTTAAAGTTCATATGGGAGAAGGACTGAAGAAAGATAAAATGTATATAATAAGTGTTACAAATACATTAAATTAAATAAAATAAAACATTCGTTGTTTACGTTCATACACTGTAAAAAATTAGCGGATTAAATGCGCTGTGAATCACGGCAATCATTCCAACCCACAAGTCTGTTAGTCTGTGAACACGATACAGGTCAAGCGGATGAGCGGATTTAAACCAAATTTTGGAAGGATGTTTGGTATGCAAATATGACGAGCCCTATTGTTTTTGGAGGAAAATTGGCGCATGCGCAGAAGAGATATATGCTATAACGGTGTTTTTTATATAATAATGGTATACTTTTCATAACGGGTTATTATTCTATTTATTTTTTCAAGAAAGTTTCGTTAAATTTTTTTTTTCTAAACTATATAGTTTCGGAAATATTTTGAAAATAAAAAAAAATTTGCCGCTCTTTTGTTTTATGGATGTCAGAAATAAATTAGTTCGGCATGCTTTGATTAATTTTTACATGACGTGGAACATATTATGTAGGTAACCATGGCAATGAATAGCAAATATCATATTGAATACTAGCCATTACCCGCGTCACCTCACATGCGGTACTAGTTAATAAAACACATTTTATTTTTGGATAAACATGAAAACGATGACGTCTATCGTTAAATTGAATAAAATGTGCAGATTATGTCTAGAGCAAGACATTCCATTGATTGATATATATTCATTCTCGGCGGAAATAGGTACTAAAATAGCGGAAGCAATTAAGAAATGTGCTCCTGTCCATGTAAGTGAACTGACTGTTGAAATTTTGTTTGTTGTACCGGTTTACGTATGGATTAACTTTACAGATCGAAGAGCACGATGGACTACCGAAATTAATCTGCAAATCGTGTGACAATCGATTGAAACAAGCGTATGAATTTCAAACGCAAGCAGTCCAATCTGAACATACTTTACTGTACTTGAAAAATTTGCACGATGATCATAGCTATGCACAGTCGCGAGAAAATAGTTCGAATGCGGAATTTATTACCGTATATCAAAGTGATGTAAAAAATGAGGAATTATGTGAATTTGAAATATGTGAAGAAACGATTCTAAATGACTCAGGCGATGGCTTAAGCTTAGAAGAGAAACCGACACCGGGACATGATTCGACTTTATCAAACGTAGAAAACGGTGAAAATAGTGTTGAATTAAAATCTAACACCGACGAACAGCAATTAGAGGATCATGTACAAACAAAATGTTCAAAAAAATCCTTGAAAAACACGTTGCGTTCTTCGAAGAATCACAAGCGTATTGGTAAACCGAAAGGACCGTATTTTTGTGATATTTGTAAAAAAGAATTCAGTTATTCGTTTAATTTAACAAAACATAAAAAAATACATACCGGTAAAAAGCCTTTCCAGTGTGATGTTTGCAGTAAATCGTTTACTGAAAAATTTAATTTGAAATGTCATAAACGAGTACATTCTGGTGATAAACCGTTCAAGTGTGATTTTTGTGATAAGAGTTTTGCTGCTCTTTGTAATTTGGTGACACATAAAAGAACCCATTCAGGAGAGAAACCTTTTTCTTGCGATGTTTGTTGCAGGAAGTTTAATCGAATGAGTCATTTGGAAAATCATAAACGAACACATACTGGAGAAAACGGACAAAGCTTTAAAAAACAGCGGGAGGAGAAAGATGACACAAATTCTAAACATTTTCAGTGCAATTTGTGTGAATCCCACTTTAATCAAGAAAGTTTGTTAGAGGAACACAATCGAACAAAATGTAAATTAATTAGTCAAAATACTTCGAAAGGACCTTATAACTGCGACATTTGCCACAAGAAATTTGGTTATTCGTTTAATTTAAAAAAGCATAAAAGAATACATTCCGGAGAGAAACCTTATCAGTGTGATGTTTGCGCAAAATGTTTCAGACAAAACTACAATTTAAAAAATCATAAACGTATACATTCCGGGGACAAACCGTATCAGTGCGATGTTTGCGGTAAAAGTTTTTCAGTTTTCTGTAACTTAGCAACACATAAACGAACGCATTCTGGTGAGAAACCGTACATGTGTGACGTTTGCAATAAAAGATTCAATCAGCTAAGTCATTTGGAAAATCATAAACGCATTCATTCCGGAGACAAACCGCATCAGTGCGACATTTGCGGCAAAAAGTTTGGAGTATTATCTAGTTTAATGTTGCATAAACGTCTACATGCTAAGGTGAAACCTTATCAATGCGATACTTGCGAAAGGAGATTCACTCAAACAGTTCATTTGAATCGACATAAACTGACACATTCTGGAGAGAAACTGTATCAGTGCGATGTTTGTCATAAATGTTTTAATCAAAGTACTGAATTGAAGATTCATAAAGATGTGCATTATAAAGCAAAACCGTTCCACTGCGATATGTGCGACAAGAGATTTACAGAGATAAGACATTTGAAGACGCATAAACGAGTGCATTCAGGAGAGAAACCCTTTATATGCGATATTTGTGATGGACGTTTCATCCAGAGTAATCATTTAAAATCACATCAGAGACGACACGCATGCGGTTTAAAATAATTGAACGTTTATACAAGCTGGATTTCAGAAAGATTTAACAATCATAAGGCCGCTGCACAGGAGGCTGGATTTGCCGCTGGATTTCACTACTAGTTTTCTAGCGCTGGTTTTCTTAATTGCTTTTATTTGCTCGCTTCACACGAGACGTATTTCAATCTTGTTTTGTGGGTGAATCTAGTGCGCGTGCAGTGACAGTTCAAATATAAACACAGAGCAAAGCGTGTCTGTTGTTTGACTCTGAGCAGAATGACGCCATGTTGGTCTGTGGGCGTTTGTTCATGTGGCCCACGTGACAAGAAACTGCTTTCTGATTGTTTCATGCTCAGAGCAAGCAGAGAACCTAGCAAGAAAAATAGCCCCTGTTCTCATTTTAAAATCTATCTTGTGAGTTAGCAGGCGAGCCAGCAGTGACGTCATTTCCAGCCTCGTGTGCAGTGGCCTTAACTTTCCATGGCCAATTGCCAAAAACTACAGAAAGACTA
This sequence comes from Xanthostigma xanthostigma, assembly GCA_963575645.1. Taxonomy (NCBI): domain Eukaryota; kingdom Metazoa; phylum Arthropoda; class Insecta; order Raphidioptera; family Raphidiidae; genus Xanthostigma; species Xanthostigma xanthostigma. Next base: position 24,130,918 of record OY754474.1, read on the forward strand.
GCTATTAATATTATCAAATGATTGTTACAAATTCTTGTTTGTGTAATTTTGAATAAAATATATAAAATTCGTGAACTGAAAATATATTTACAATTTTAAATCACCGGTCCTTTTGACTCGAAACTACTTAGTTACTCATAATGTTTCTATTTAAACATTCGGATTTAATTACCAACTCTTTAATTCTCTTGGCGACCTACTTGACTGCATGCTAGGACTAAAAAAACAAAACGGTAAGGAAGTAGGTAACATATTAGTTAGTGAATGAAAAAACAAATTGAGAATTTTAAATTTTATTTATTACAAAAAAGCAACCTCAAAATCAATTATACACCAGTATGTTTTCGTTTGTGCTGATTCATATACGTTTTTCGTGTAAAGCACTTGTTGCAAACATCACATCGGTAAGGTTTCTCCCCGGTATGTTGACGTTTGTGTATCTTTAAAGTTCCAAGTTCGGTGAACCGTTTGCTACAAACATCACATTGGTGAGGTTTTACGCCTGTGTGTTTAGGTTTGTGTCTATTCAAAGCACATTTGTGTGAAAACCATTTGTTACAAACATCACACTGGTATGGTTTCTCTCCGGTATGTCGTCGTTTATGTCTAGTTAAATTTGTTTTCTGTGAAAAAGTTTTATCACAAACGTCGCACTGGTGAGGTTTTGCCCCAGAATGATTTTGCAAATGAACGTCAAGTGACGTTTTGTACGTAAAACATTTGCTGCAAATATCACACTGGTACGGTTTCTCACCGGTATGTTTTCGTTTATGAACATTTAGAGTTCCCAGTTCTGAAAAGCATCTGCCACAAACATCGCACTGATGTGGGGTTTCTCCGGTATGTGTTCGTTTGTGGACAGTCAGAATGCACATACGTGAAAATCGTTTATTGCAAACTTCACAGCGGAAAGGTTTCTCACCTGTATGTCGCCTTCTATGTCTAATTAGAGTATCTTTCATTGCAAAGCATTTATTGCAGAATTCACACTGGTGGATTTTTTTCTGTCTTGGACCCTTTCTAGAAGTTTTTATTTCACTGCATTTGTCACGCTTTTCGATTGTTTTTGAATAGGTTTTTGATAAACGACGTTTTATTCGTTTATCAGGATAGTAACAATTAATCTCGAATGCTTCTTGCGTGCTTGTTTTCGTTATCTCATCGCAAGTTTCACGTTTTATTTCATTTTTGACTTGTGTATTACGTTTGGTACCTTTTTTCACATTTGGTGCCGCGTCGTTATGAGTCACCGAGTTTTCATTTTTGACATCGTTAAAATGTTTGACTGAATCGGTTTCTGAATAACCTAAGATGTTTTCTGCGTTACTGAAATTGCTATCACTTTGAGATAGCTCTGCTTTGAAGTCTTCTAAATCATTATAAAGGTCTTCAACTTCATTATGTTGTATTTTTTTTAGGTGTTGAAGTAATATCTGCTCAGAATCTACAGCTTTTACTTGAAATTGGCGAGACTTCAATAATTGTCCTAGGCATGAATCGCATATAAATGTTGGTAGCCCATCGCCTTGCGTTATCTATTTAAAAAGAAAATCTTTCGTAATTTTTTTTTTATTAATATCAAAATTTTTCCATTTAATAAAAATTTCAAAAATCTAGATTATTTACATACGAACTGACGTTATTCTTATAGAAAAATTAGCGCTGAATCTATGCTGATCATTCCCACCCCTGTATCTTAAAAAACCCTACAAATATATAATGGTTGGCATTTTTCGTGAACGGGAAACCGTCAGAATACAAGCAGATTGAGTAAATCGGAAAAAGGACAGATTGGGTGTGGTTTTCAACCATATTCTATCATGATTTTGGCGCCCCCTGAAACTGCCGCCCGGGGCGGGTGCCCCGGTTTGCCCCCCCTTAGACCCGGGGCTGGCTTCGCGAAATCACAAAATAACTACAAATACAGAAGTGATATCTCTTTTACGTTCGAAGTTTAACGTTTTAAAAAATTGATAATTTAAAACGCGGGAACCAGATACAAAGATGCGCGTCTAAATCTATAACGATTTGAGAGATTTAGCATGTACCTAAAGACGATAAGCTGGAGTGAAACGCACTTTATTACAAACATTCAGTTCTCAGGTTTTAATATGAGAACTGGCAAATGCAAAATACTATAAAGAATAGTAATAATAATAATAAATTTATTCCCACAAATATCTTTACAAAACAAACAAATTATAAATCTTAAATTATGGAATTTTCCTACCCAACTTGACTATACTAATACTAATATTATATAGAAAGTGTGTGAGTTCGTGTGTATATGGAGGGTAATCTCCGGGACCACTGCACCGATTTGAAAACGTCTTTCACCACTATTTAGAATTAACCTTCAGGGTGGATATAGGCCATATTATATATATTATCGCGTTAAAATTAAAGCTCTTTTCGAGGAGACAAATTTTGCAACGCAAGTCGACGAAAAAACGGTGGCAATCTAAAAATTCGGGCGAATCAAAATAAAACCTTTTCAATTGGTATTGGACCTGGAAAACACTGGCAACTTATGACCTTAAAAAAAATAACAATAAAAACTTACATGTATAGGAGCGCATTTGATAAGGGCATCTACAATTGTACTATTTAGCGCAGCGGAGACAATATAAATATCGGTTAAAGTTTTACTTTCATCAAGGCAAATTCGACACAGTTTATCCATATCGTCTGTAAATAATTTTATTGTTTCCATTTTATCTAAAAAAAATAATGAGCACACGAATAAGTTTATCTATTCTGCTCTTACAGCTCCTCACTTATTGGGGAACGTCCATTAATTATAGTACGCGACACGAATCTAAAAGGCTCGGAAGTTAGATGCGAATCAACAAAACTAACATAGCAATAACAACTTGACAATAGTGTACTCGACTGTACTTTAAAACAGGAAAGCGACAAGTGATAAAGGCAACGAGTGATCACGGCCAATCACTGACTAGCGCACGTTCCGTGCAGGTAGCTGGGAGTATCAACGGCTCTAAAATGTGCCTTTGCGACGCTGTTTGTGATTAACTTCCGAACCTTTTAGATCCGTGGTGCGTACTATAAATGAAATGTTTTTTTGATCCATCCTCCCCTCTGGTGTGATTTGGTAAGATAATATGGTGGATGATCCTCTCTCCCTTTTTGGAGAAATAAACCCTACAATTATTGAATTAGCGATTATTTAATCGCTAATACTGACGTCATCTATGTACTACATTTTTCGGTGAAAGAAGAGGAGGAAAATTGTACAAAATGTTATCTGTTACAATAATGTGTATTCTTTGAATAAAAAAGTTGACGTGAAATTTTCATTAACCCCCGCCTCGCCTTTTAAATGAGCTTTGGTGAGATTTTTTCGGGACCCGTCGCGTAATTAAGGAACTTCTCCTTACAATGTTACTCCTGAACTGAAGTCAATTACAGAAACTTTTTATTGACTAATAAACACTGTTTTCAAACAATTTATAAATATTCATGTGAAGTGAATTAACTACTGACATCCGATGGACCGATAATATGTCTTTGTTTGTGTCGAGTTAAGTTATCAACTCGTGAAAAATGCTTATTACAAACGTCACACTCAAGCAGTTTAACACCAGTATGTGTTCGTTTATGTCTGTTCAATGCACTTTTGTGGGAAAGCCACTTTTCACAAATGTCACATTGATACGGTTTCTCTCCGGTGTGTCGTCGTTTATGAAGTTGCAAAGAACGCTTATAAGTAAAGCATTTGTTGCACACTTCACACTGATGCGGTTTCACATTGGAATGTTTTAATTTGTGTACATTTAAATTGCTCGTATCTGAAAATCGTTTATCGCAAACTTCGCACCGATAAGGTTTCTCGCCAGAATGTTGTCGTTTATGAACGATTAGATTGGCGTTCTTCGAGAATGTTTTGTTGCAAACGTCGCATCGGTACGGTTTTGTACCGGTATGATTACGTAAGTGAACTTGTAGTGTACTTAGATGCGAAAAACACTTGCTGCAAACGTCACACTGGTACGGTTTTTCACCCGTATGTCGCCGTTTGTGAATTTTTAATTTTCCTAGTTCGGGAAAACATTTGCCGCAAACGTCACACTGGTGCGGTTTTACGCCGGTATGAATTTTCGTGTGGGTATTCAAGACCGTTTTCTGTGAAAACGACTTGCAGCAAACTTCGCACGTGTAAGGTTTCTCGCCTGTGTGTTGTCTGATGTGGACAATCAACTTTGCTTTTTGTGAAAATGATTTGGAACAAACTTCACACTGGTGAGGTTTTGCACCCGTATGGTTTTGTAAATGCGTTTGCAAGGTGCTTTTGTGTGAAAAACACTTGCTACAAACGTCACACTGGTACGGTTTTTCACCCGTATGTCTCCGTTTGTGAATTCTTAATTTGCCAAGTTCAGAAAAACATTTACCGCAAACGTCACATTGGTGCGGTGTTTCCCCGGTATGAATTTTCATGTGAATTTTTAACACGCACGCGCGCGAGAAACATTTTTCGCAAACTTCGCAACGAAAAGGTTTTTCACCGGTATGTTGTCGTTTGTGTCGTATTAAAGCGTGTTTTTTAATGAAAGTTTTTTTACAAACGTTGCAATGGTTAATTTTTTTAGTAGAAAATGTTTTTTCTTCGGTACTTTTGATATATTTTTGATTATCATCAGACTCGAAATTTTTTTGTAAGTCTTCAGAAGCATTGGTTTTGATTCCAGATCCTTGTGAATCGCTTATTTCTTCGTAAATTTCATTTTTTAATTCGGTTTTTGTTTCTTGAGCTTGAAAAGTCATGCAAATACTTTTTTCCACATTTTCTTTTTTGATTTCATTTTGAAGTGATTGAATATCCACGGAATCTGTTAAAGAATTCTCTAAAGGTTTTTGAGATTGACTGGAATAATTTTCAAAATATAATTCCGATTTTATGTTTACATTATTAAAGTCACTTGCTTGAAGTTTTTTCAAATGTTGGTGTAATATTTTGTCAGAATCCACCGCTTTACTTTGGAATTGGTATGATTTTAACAACTTTCCCAGACATGGATCGCAAATAGAAGCTGGCAGCCCATCTCCTTTTTTTATCTTAAATAGTTAAAAGATTTTAAGAAAATTGCATGGTGGGTAAAAATGTTGAAAAATTAAAAATCGATATTTTGTGTTCATTTTTACTTTATCGGGTAGTAATTTACCTGGATTGGAGCACATTTTGTTAGTGCCGTAACTATTGCTCCATTTAATGCCGGTGAAACACTATAAATATCGGTTGAAGCTTTATTTTCATCTAAACACACTCTGCATAGATTTTTCAACTCACTAAGAGGAAATTTTATTAAATCCATTTTTTTTTATTCTTTTGGTTTATTGACTAGAAACTGTGATTTATTTAAAGGTTTCTTCTATAATATTGATTTTTTATTATTCTTGGGTGACATTTTTGGGGAGTTAATGTTGGAAACAATATTAAGAATTTATTTTGGAGATTTTTGCTACGTATATCTTGGCGAATAAACAATTTAAGGACGTAGTCTGGTGTTCGGGTTTCGGAAAATCGAATTTATTTTTTTTTTACATGTTTAGTAAGCATAATATATCGAGAAAATACTGTAAAAAAATTAAACCGAAATATTAAATATTTACAAAGCTTTAGTCGAGAGCAGCAACGGTCTTACGGCAAGACTCTTACCTGATCTTACCTCTCAATCGTTATCACGTTACCCTTATACTCTCGCAGAGTAGAGCAAAAAAAAATAGCTTCAAGTACAGAATCTTCTGTACAAACGGACTTGATAATTGGCCGATTTTTCTTTGTTGTCAGAAAACATTTCTGTCAAATTGTTGTGGACAAAATGAAGGCAATTTCAGTATCTGGCAGGGGTTTGAGTAAAATGTGTCGACTTTGTTTAACTGGAGACGTAAAGCTTATAAATTTATATGTCTTTTCAACCAAACTAGAAGGACGTATTGTAGATTCGCTTGTAAAATGTGCTCCTGTCCATGTAAGTCACAGGAATCATGTTTATATTAACATGACTGTGATATCATTGTTTTAATTGATTAAATTTTTAGATAACCAAAAACGATGATCTTCCTCAGTTCATTTGCAAAATATGTTACATTCAGCTAGAAAGAATAAATAAATTTCGAAGGGACGCGGTTAAATCGGAATCGATTTTGCGTCGTCATTTGAAAGTGTTAAATTCGTTGGAGTTAATACAGTATGAATCTGATTATTTGAACGATCGGAATAATCGCAGTTTAATTTATTATAAAGAAAATCGAGATTCCGTTCCTAACGATGATGTAGAGGTCAGCAATTGTGGGGTAAAAGTGGAAACCTGTGATACAGGTGATCCAAAACGAGTTGACACATCAAAACATAAAATACAACAGAACGTAAGACTTAAAATTTCTAGTAGAGTTGATCAAACTTCAGACTGTTCGACTGAATTTAAATCTGAAATTGCAGTAGCAGATACTTTAAATGTTAAAGATGAAGAAACTGAAGATTGTTTTGATAATGATTGTGATTTTCTTACGGAAACCAAACCCCAACTAGATTACGATAGTATTAAAGTAAATTTAACTGAAATAATTCATAGTACTCTTCAATCATATCAATGCGATAATTGTCAATTGGAGTTTAAATACGAAAATGAATTGATGAATCATAAACAAACGCATCTCACTACTCCAAAATCTAAAACGCGAAAAACAATTCAAAACAAGCGCTCAAGAAACGATCCGCCGAGTACAGCAATTAAAAATAATCAATCAGATAATAAACTCAAATGTCGAAAAATTACACGCGAAAAACAGTTAGATAATTCTACAACCGATCAAAATATTCACACGGGCGACACTTCATTTCGTTGTGGAACTTGTAAACTGTGTTTAAGTGAATCGGTAGATTCAAACAAACACCCGCCCGTCTCAATCAGACCTTACCAGTGTGATGAATGCGGAAAATCGTTCACAAAACTTTGGAATCTCAAACATCACAAACTTGTACATACTGGTGAGCGACCGTACAAGTGTGCGGCTTGCGATAAAGGCTTCACAAACAGTAGCTATTTGAAAATTCACGAGCGACAGCATACCGGTGAGCGACCGTATCGCTGTGACGTTTGCAACAAGTGTTTCATATCTCCGAGCGATCTGAAAGTTCACCAACGTACGCATACGGGAGAGAAACCTTATCACTGTAACATATGCGAGAAATCGTTTGTTATATCGAACCATTTGACTTTACATAAACGTATGCATACCGGTGAGCGGCCGTATCGATGTGAAGTGTGCGGCAAATGCTTTACGCATTCCAGTAGTTTGAAAATACATAATCGACTGCATACTGGAGAAAAACCGCATCAGTGCGATGTTTGTAGCAAGTCATTTACGCAATTGAATAGTCTGAAAACTCATCAACGACTTCATACCAACGAGAAACTTAACAAAAATGTCATACAACAATTGATCTAGAGTTCAAATGATAATTTATAAGTGAGTTGCACATAGGGTTGCCAAGTCTTAAAGTATAAAGCCGGACTCGGCGCTGTATAGGCCGGACATTTTGCCCTAAAAACCGGATATATCTTTTTTTAAGGCTATACATACGTTTTTAAAGCCGGACATCACATTTATAATAAAAAAATTGGTTGTCTGTAAAGTCGGTTTACGGACGATAGTTTTACGTGATAACGTATTCCGCTCGAATATCATATTTAAGTCAGGCGGAACGTGACACATTTCGGAACGTTACACTTTTTCGTGCATGCAGCCGGTGTTTCATCAATTTATAAGACGTTATCACGTCAAAAAAAAAACTGTTGGGATCGGATTAAAGTTGTTTATTAATTATTATTAATAGTGAATCACAGTTTTGTTACAAATTTAACAACATTCAACAAACAGTCGTGCCTACCTTTCATCACTTGTATTTGTAGCTATGATATTGAAGAAGTGAATAGACTATAATAGATAAATTAAAAGAAGACAACAAACAAGCAAATATAGCTCTAAAACTAAAAGTTTTCGTTGACCAAATCAAAAATATCTATTCTTTTGGATAAAAACAAAAAGATATTGTAACAAAACTGCTATAATCTGTGGCGGAAAGTAGAAATACACAAACGAACGCGTATAGCGTTAACAGAAATAAAACTAATAGTTCTAATTTATACAATGTAAGACTAAGTAACAAAGAATAAAGAATTATGTACAAAGAAATATTCAATTCACACTAAAACACAACACAGAGTTTATCAGCGCAATTGTCTATTCAAACACACTATAAGTTATTTATTTATTTACCGCACTCACTAGAGTTATATTTATTTTATTAGATTAACGGAATTTATATTGTAAATCCAGAACACGCACAATTTATGTAAAACAGTACGTCCACTCACTGTTAACACGCTGTAACTGACTGAACTCAACTGACCCGCTCAACCAAACCTCTGCCCCTTATATGGAACGTTCGAATTGCGCTTTCCTCGCCTCTCCACGCGTCCGGGTCTCTACGGCTTGGTGCCGGCTACCTGCGTTCGTTGTTGCTTGTCGTTATATGCGTGGGCGCCTCTAACGGTCGGATGTCCGTTACCTGCGTTCATTGTTTGTCCGTTGACCTTCGAGCATTTTATGGACTTTTCTAGAAATTCCATAGGCGTAACATTATGGGGTAAAAATGCGTAACAATATTTATTTAAAAAATAATAATTTCAAACTCTTGAAAAATATAAAAAAATCTATAATTAAAAGTGCACAGACCAAAAGTCGAATAAAATCCGGACAGGCCACACAACTGTAAAAAGCCGGACACTTGGCAGCCCTAGTTGCATAACATATTATTATGTGTAACTCACTTATTTTATAAGTTCTGTTCGGACCGAGTTTTATGATCGATTTTGTAAATAATTACTTCTTGTTTTACTCTTGCAGAAGTATCCGTCTAAGCCGAGTCCATTCAGAGCGCGTCTAGCTTATTAGAATTTATAATCAGTACTCCTAGTCCATATTTATAATTTCAGTTTAAAGAATGTATTTTCAGTTAATTCATGAAGAATAAATAAAAATTTGAAAGATCTAATGTTTTCTTTCGTATTACTTTTTTATACCTAATTCTAACCTTGGGTTAGGAAGGATCTGGTCCGACGAGATTTGTAACTAACCAAATCGCTTTTAACTGAATTTCGTTGATAAAACACTTTTTGAAGTAAAACTTCTTTAGGCACGCTTGACTTGAGGAGTAAGCTGGTGAATGCGTGACGAGAGCGTTTACGAAAAGTGTGATCGGGCGAGGCGAACAGTGATTTGGATGACAAATACTTCACTGGCTAGTGGCGCCATCAGGTGGCCGAAAATATAACCAGTACTAACAATAGAATGACACATACTTTACTTGCCAGTGGCGCTATCGGGTGACAGAAAAAAGTTTTGTAAACCTACTTAAGGTAGTACGAGCACCAGGGAATTTTTAAATAAAAGACTTTTTTTTATATATAAGTTGGACTAAGTCTAAACCAATTCTGAAAATTTTAGGGGGGGTTGCCCGATTATTTAAATAAATAAATGACTTCAAAAGTAGGCATATTTAACATTGGCTTTATGGTAAAACGGTAGATGGAAGATATGTTTTCATTGATTTCTCCAAAACTAGTCGGTGGAAATTAAAAAAAATAACTATTTAAATTAAAGTTAAAACCTTAATAAATTATTGACAACAAAAAAAAAACGTGCCCGACTAGTTAAAAAGATTAAATATCTTTTTAATTAGTCGGGCACAACGGTTTTTGACGTGATAACGTCTTATAAATTGATGAATCACCAATCTTATAAATTGATAAAACACCGGCTGCATGTTCGAAAAAGTGTAACGTAACGTTCCGCCTGACCCTGTGCGTGCTTTTTGCTAATTTCTCGCTCAATTTAAATCAGATCGGTTTGAAACCAGTCTTAAACGAAAGAGGAGAACATTTTACATTGATTTCGTATAACAGAATTTGCCTAAACAGTTTTTTTATACAAATTTATATAGAAAAATATTTTATACAAATTTATATAGAAAAATAGCTGTATAAATGCAATGTTGTGTAATGCATGGCGCGACGCGGTCGGTTGTCTTTGTTTGCCGTACATGGAAATTAGAAGCAAACGTATGTCTTGTCTTAACATGAAAACAGCTGCATTTCTAATGTTTAATTCAATTTTTTGACATTAGTATATTGTGAAATGCAAAGCCTTCTAAGTTAAGTATTGGAATAACTAATTATTATTAGAACATAATACTTTGTAAGTTGCAAACGTCACTTTTGACATTTCTTATCATTCCGACACCAAGGATAAGCGGATTGAAACCAAATTTTGGGAGGTTTAGGTTATGTATTACGGAATACGTTATCACGTAAAACTATCGTCCGTAAACCGACTTTACAGACAACCAATTTTTTTTTTGTTTTCAATAATTTTGCCTTATCCTCCAAATTTGTTCAAAACAGCTATTACATATTATATAATAAAAATTCTGGTTTTAATTATTTTTCTTTTGTTACAGATATTGGCGAAACTCTACTAGAATTATTGGTAAGTAGATTTTGTTTTCTTTTGTTACGATGAGTTCGAGCTTTAAGTTTTCTATTTTAACTGAAATGTACCCTAAAAATTGGGTTGGTAAAGGATTTTGGGAATCCAGAAGTATTAGAAGCTTACGTGTCAGAAGAGTTGATATTTTTATTAAACATAATTTTTTTAAAAGCAGAATATTAAACTAAATTTTCAGTTATCACTTTCCAAATTTTCTTAATCGAGATCACTCTTTCTTCATGATCCGGTTGAGATTTTTTATTAGGCGAAATTAAAAATTTTATATTGAATGCAAAAATTTTTATTTGATTTTATAAAAATCATATATTTAATAATTTACTACATGAATAATTGTCTATCTACTCAATGTGCGGTGAGTGAAGGCAACAAAACGTATCAAAAATATATCTGCGTCTCTGTAATACCTGTAATACCCTGATTTCTCCGATGATAGGATTGGTTGATGTACTTGCATTCAATCTGTTAACATGGATGTACACAGCTTTTTGGCCCAGGAAGGGGCAATTTAGATCCCATACAATTCGTTCGTTGTTTAGAGTTCGCTCAAATTTACAATTAATAAAACTCTAGTCCGGATTCGCCCGAATTTGTAGATTGCCACCGTTTTTTTCGTCGACTTACAATGTAAAATCGGTCTCCACGAAAAGCGCTTTTATTTTAACGCGCCAATATATAACCTATTCTAAATATTGGCGAAAAAATATTTGAACTTGAATGAGTATTTCCGGAGATTACCCTCCGCATACACACAAACTCACAAAATTCGCACTCCCTCTTTATAATATAGTCTTTGGTTACGTATAAAATTTAATATTTTTATATTTTTTCACTACTGGAAAGAAAAATATTAATGAAATGATAATAGTATCTGTGCCGGGTGGTGGTTTGAGTCGCATGTGTAGAATTTGTTTGACTGGAGACGTGAAATTAATCAACATATATGCATTTTCATCAAAATTAAGAACTCGTATTGTTGATGCACTTACGAAGTGTGTTCCCGTTAATGTAAGTCAAACTATTTGGGCCTAGTGAATAAAAAACAAGGAAACGTATTTTTTTTTTTAATTCAGGCAGCTTCAGATTTCGTGAAAACTGTTGAGTAGATTTTCAACGGGGACGTAAGATGTCCGTCTCAAAATGTGAAGGCTTTGGTTGACATTTTAATTAGCAACATTGCTTGGTTTTTATTCATTTGCCCAAACAAAAACGTACCGACATTGCTCTTTTTTTGTAACCGTTGTTATATTTTCTGTAGATAAAAAGAAACGACAGTCTCCCGACATTTGTATGTCAACTATGTTACGTTCAGTTAGAAAAACTTGACAAATTCCGAACAAGGGCTGTCCAATCCGAATCAACTTTGCGTCGCTATTTAAAAGTATTAAATTCAGTAGATTTGCTTCAGCGTGATTCCAATTATTCCCAACGACCGTCTAAAAGTCGAAATACTCCGAACTTTAGTCGATATAAAAGCACCAACCACAAACGAAAAATATTAGAAAATACAAAAAACGATGTGAAAATAATACCCAGCAATATTGAAAACTCTCAAATATATTTAAAACAAGAAATTGCGGACGAAGATATTGAGCAAGACGGCTTTGACGATAATTCTTTCAGGAATGATTATGACGACGTAAAACCTGAAATCGAAAAAGTTGAAGTCAAAGTTAGCGTATCAGAAATTATAGAACCTTATCTTTGCAATGTTTGTACCATGCGATTTGACAGTGAAAAACAACTGGCAAATCATATCCGTACACACTCTAGTACTAAATCGAAACCAGCTCGCCCAAAAATTGAAAAACCAGTATGTACAACCGACAAGTTACATCAGTGTGACGTTTGTAATAAAATTTTCAAATTGTCTGGAAATTTAAAAATTCATAAACGTGTCCATACCGGAGAACGACCTTTTCAGTGCGATGTGTGCGGCAAATGTTTCAGTATTGCGTGTACTTTGGAAACGCACAAACTTCTGCATACCGGCGAGAAACCGTACGGCTGTGACGTTTGCGGGAACGCTTTCGTTCGTGTGGGAGATTTGAAATCACACAAACGCGTCCATACGGGTGAACGACCGTATCAGTGTGAAGTTTGCACCAAGACTTTTACTCAACTGTGTAATTTGAAAACACATCAACGTCTTCATACAGGAGAGAGACCGTACGAGTGTGATATTTGCAAGAAACGCTTCTATCATCCGAGTAGTTTCAAAATACATAAACGTATACATACGGGAGAGAAACCGTATCAGTGTGACGTTTGCAGTCGTAGTTTTGTACGGTTGTGCAAATTGAGGCAACACAAACAGCGCCATATCAACCCAAATCCGTGTTGAGGAAATGTTAAACTTGCTGAAATATTTTTTTTAAGTTTGAGAAATAATGCACATTAAAATTTATTTATAATCAAATTATCTTTATTAATACCTTAAAATCGTTAATCCCAATCACTGCAAACAAAAAACACTTAATTTTTTTTTCGAAATCAAGACCCTAAAAGTACTAGGACTAATAGAATAAGAAATATGTGTATAGTCAGTTAATTAATACTTCTAAAAATAAAATAATCTGATTTTTATGCAAAATCTTAAACATATAGACGAGCGTTGCCAGTTTTTTTTTGCCAAGTCGGGATTTTGGAGATCTTTGAGTGAAAACAGCGGGATTCTTTCGTCGAAAGCGGGACATAGTAAAAAAACGTATATAATCAGAAGTTTTCAAATACCTATTTATCTTTTTATTTGAATAAAATTACGTGTACGTGACAATAGATAGCAAAAATAGCCATAGAAAATGTATTTTAATGAGAATCTAATATTTTAAATCAGATTTACCCTATCGTTAAATAGTTGCGTCTTAATCGTCTTCAGAATAAAAAAAAAAAAACAGAAATCAAAATCAAAAAAGTTTTATTCATTAGAAAAATATGGCGTTTCAAACAATAGTCTGTGGAGTGAGTGTTACAAATTGCAACTTACAATAAGAGAATAATTATTTATAAGAATTACTTATTCATGATATTTCTGTGAAGATTTAACTTCTTTTAAAGTTATCCCCGAGTTATCCCCGAAAAGCGGGACTGAGCCTGATTTAAAAATCGGGACGTCCCGCCAAAATCGGGACGTCTGGTAACGCTGATCTAGACAAAAATGGAGATTTCGAAAATGTAAAAAAATAAAATATGTTGTTATTTGAAAACAATATGCATGTACACACTTCCGGTTGAGTTTGAAGTACAAAGAAATATACCTTAGCAGTTTCCGATAGTAAGTTTCGAGTTGAACAAAAAACTATTAAACCTTTTTTTTTTGTATCCAGGTGGCATTTTCAGGGGGCGCCAAAATCATAATATAATATGGTTGAAAACCACACCCCATCTGTCCTTTTTGACGGTTTCCCGTTCACGGAAAATGCCAAGCTTTATATATTTCTGAGTTTGTTTTAAAGTAATTTGTCTCAACCGCTGGAGAGAGGGGGCGCCATTATGAAGTTTCTGTCCCGGTTCGAAAAATCAATCAACAATAGAACAATTTGATGTTGTTAAAAACGAATACGTCAATAAGTTTTTAATTTCTTCTGAATCACAGTTTTCGCAATTTATTATGTCCTTTTCGAATACCCAATACCACTTCTATTTGTATTTGAAAATCGCACTCAACGTGAAGAATCGTTTGGTAGTTCGCTTTGAATTATTTTTTTTTAATTAATATGAGCGCATTAAAATTGGACATTAGCTTTAGGAAATTGTGTCGAGTTTGCTTAGATGAAAATAAAACTTTAACTGATATTTACACTGTTTTAGCGGCATTAAATGGCCCTATTTCAAACGCTCTACAAAAGTGCGCCCCGATTCATGTAAGTGACCAAAATTATTGAAAAGTGCATGAATGTATTTTACGGTCACAGTTATTTTTTTTGAACAAAAACTAATATAGAAACAATATGCAATTAAAAATTAGGCATTTTTGTTCTTAATGCCAACGATCATCTTTAAGAAGGTGGAAATTAAGTCGTTGATAATATTGTAATAAAAAAAAACTAAGGAAAGGCAAAGTACGGGTTCACGCCGTAATTTTTTTTTTGAAAACGTCGAGTATTACTGTTTGCTATATCGCCTGCACATGATCCGTAGATGTTTTTTTTCTTTTTGTTCTCTTTTCGACACTCCTGCAGCTTTTAGGACTTTTTAGGCTTAGTACATTCTGCTGATTGCGTTTTTTATAAGTCCAAGTATTTTTGAAAATCATATGATACGATATGTTTAACTATTTTGTAATTTTCTATTTAATACCAATTTTTACTTACATTCCGGCAAATATTATTGTCTCACTTTAGCTTCTAGTTGTGCTTCGCTCTTTAAAATGGCACCCGAACCAACGTCCTAGCTAAACGCGTTTTCACGCTACATTAATTTTAAACTTTACACAAAGCTAATTCATGATTAGCATGCGCATGCGCCTACACCCAAATCGTGCGCGACGAACTCGTAAAAACATACTCAACCATTATTAACGCTTTATTAAGTTTCGTAGTTATTAGCGATTGAAATCTAAGGGTATTTAGTAACACAAGAAAGTTCAACCTGGCTATCACTGTACTTAACGAGCGAATATCGTAAATAATTGAATGATTCATTATAGTTTTTTATTGAACAGATAATTAAAGGAGACGAACTACCGGATTGTATATGCGATTCGTGTTTGGGACAATTATTAAAGTCGTACCAGTTTCAAGTTCTGGCAGTTGAATCTGAAAAAATATTATATCAACGTCTAAAAAAACTACAGTCAAATAAGCTGTGTAATGAAATCAAATCAGAAACGCCTCAGAGTTCTACAGATTCAGAGAACGTTTTACAAAGCTCTGTGATAGAAAAAGAAAATCAAAAAAAGTCTGAAAACAACACTGAATTGCAAAATGAATGCGACGATTTAAATACAACTATAAAACTTGAAATTGATTCTGAGAAAACAAATACAATTTCATTTGATTCTGTAGACAACATTCGCTACTCACCAAAGAAAATGAAACAAAAATATAAAATACGCGAAAAGTCTATCAAGCACTTGCCAAGGATTTTTTCAAAACAGTGCAATAATAAAAAAATAATTCTTCAAGACAGCGAAACCCAACAAAAAAATTCTGTTAAAAAACTGCATCAGTGCGATATTTGTAAAAAGTATTTCTCACAGAAAAATTGCTTGGTAAGGCATAAACGGCGACATACCGGCGAGAAACCGTTCCATTGTGAAGTTTGCAACAAGCAGTTCTCGCGAATGTGTGTCCTAAAAGTTCATATGAAGATACATACTGGAGAAGCACCGCACCAGTGTGATGTGTGCGGCAAATGTTTCGCCGAATTGGGAACTTTAAATGTTCATAAACGTAAACACACCGGTGAGAAACCTTACCAGTGTGACGTTTGCAGCAAGTGCTTTTCACACATAAGTACACTGCACGTACATTTACGAAATCATACGGGCGCAAAACCTCATCGATGTGATGTTTGCAGTAAATCGTTTTCACAAAAAATAAATCTGATTACGCACAAACGACAGCATACAGGTGAGAAACCTTACCAGTGCGACGTTTGTAGCAATAAATGGTTTTCACACAAAAGCGCGTTGAACAGACACAAACAGAAACATACTGGCGTTAAACCTCATCAATGTGACGTTTGCAATAAATGCTTTTCGCAAAAAATCAATTTGACGACTCACAGACGACAACATACTGGTGAGAAACCTTATCAGTGTGACGTTTGCAGCAAATGCTTCTCGCGCCACGATAATTTGACTAGACATAAACGAAAACATAGTTGTGTATAACATATTTTTGGTTAGTTGAAACTTGAAATCGTCGTTCGGCAATGTTTATCGTATTTTCATTTCGTCATCATTTTTAACTATAAATTGCAAATAAGGCAGTATGTTATTTATACTTTTGTAATAATATATTTTATAAACCAGTTGTTAAACTTAAATTTGAAAAATATACTTGAATTTTATGCCATATTTCGGGAACTGGATATTTGGGGAACATATCAACAGATGGCAATGTGCTTGTCGCAACTTACGAAGTTGTATTTAAGCGCCTCTCTATCGTCTAAATATCTGGATTAAAATTGCGCTGCTAAAAGATTTAAATCAGGATGGACGCATTAAAATTAGACTTAAGCCTTAAAAAATTGTGTAGAATTTGTTTAGTTGAAAATAAAATTTTAACTGATATTTATACTGTCTTAGCGGCACTAAATGGTCCTATTTCAAACGCTCTACAAAAATGCGCTCCAATTCATGTAAGTTATCAAAATTATAAAAAACGCGTCTTTATTTGGTTTTTGTACGTTTCTAATAACTTTTTAAATAAATCATAGGCAATATTTATTTGTCAAATTTGAGACATTTTCAGGGTGTTCGTAGGTACAGTTAAATACCTACTTTATCAATGAAATTTAAATTGTTGCCAAACGTCAATAATAGTATAAATAAAATTTAATTACTAGGTATATTTCTGCATGATTTTATTTAATTGTTTCTGCCAGCTAATTAGCCAGGGATTACGTTTAGAATGGAATGTTTTGCAGAGTCTGTTTTTTTTAAAGCTTGTTTTAAGAAGGTTGGGGCAAAAGTACCTACCCAATCTCATTAAGGAATACGACCATAACTCTCCTTGCCTAAAAAGGGGGATCTACATAACCTTCCTTGCCTAAAAAGGGGGATCTAGATGATCGATTATTGATTGTAGTTTCTTATTAAGCAGATAAATAAAGGAGACGAACTGCCGGATTGTATATGCGATTCGTGCCTGGGGCAACTATTAAAGTCGTATCAGTTTCAAGTTCTGGCAGTTGAATCCGAAAAAATATTATATCAACGTCTAAAAAAGCCACAATCAGACGAGATCTACAACGAATTAAAAATCAAATCAGAACCGCTTCAGAGCTCAGAATCAGAAGACGAGCGAACCGATTTAAATGCAGCCATAAAAGTTGAAATAAACTTGGAAAAAACCGATGAAAATTCACACGAGTCTGTAGATAATAATCATTATTTACCAAAGAAAATAAAACAAAAATACAAATCAGATGAAAAATCTAAAAAACGCTTGCCAAGAAAATTTTCAAAACAGTCCACTGAAAAAAGCAATAATAAAAAAAAGATTCTTCAAAACACCAAGATCCAACAGAAAGCTGGTGAGAAACTGTTCCAGTGTGAAGTTTGCAACAAACACTTTTCACGAATGCATGTCCTGAAAGTTCATATGAAAATACATACTGGAGAAGCGCCGCACCAGTGTGACGTATGCGGCAAATGTTTCGCGGAATTGGGTACTTTAAATGTACATAAACGTAAGCATACTGGAGAGAAGCCTTACCAGTGTGACATTTGCAGCAAGTGTTTTTCAGTTATCAGTACACTGCACGTACATTTACGAAGTCATACCGGAGCAAAACCTTATCGATGTGACGTTTGCAGCAAGTCGTTTTCGCAAAAAACAAATCTCACGACACATAAACGAAAACATACCGGCGAGAAACCTTACCAGTGCGACGTTTGCAACGATAAATGGTTTTCACGTAAAAGCACGTTGAACAGACACAAGCTGCAACATACCGGCGTAAAACCGTATCAGTGTGATGTTTGCAATAAATGTTTTTATCAAAAAAGTAATTTGACGACTCACAGACGACAACATACAAGTGAGAAACCCTATTTGTGTGACGTTTGCAGCAAGTCATTCTCGCGACAAGATAATTTGACTAGACATAAACAAGAACATGCGTGTACCTAACTTTCTTTTTATCTAGATAAAATCACCAAATCTTATTTTTAATTCATCACCTTTTATTATTATAAATTGTATTGTTTTTTTTTTCAATTTAGAACACAGGAATTGCAATTTTTAATCGTAATTTTGAAATTCCATTTCTGAAACGATTTTGTTAAAAATGTATTTTCAACATAGATACGGTTTTCATTTGTTTGTTGTGTTTTAAAGTCAAGTTAAAAATATCTACTGGCGTACAAAACATCATTTATTGTGTGTTATACTTTAAATGTAGATATACTTGTACGGTGTTATTATTAAAAGGGTAATAAATATAACAATAATTTTCAATTTCTAGTTTATTTCAATAAAATATGCGAATTTTTGATTCTTGCAAAGATCCAAGTTCGCTGCACACGATGCTGATTTTGCCGCTAGATGCCTTGCTAGATTTGGCTGTCCAAGTTCGCTTCACACGGTGCCTGTTTTGAAGTTGGCTTTGTAGACAGGTTTGGTGCGCGCGCAGCGACGGTTCGAATTAAAACAAAAGTGAACGTTTATTGTCACTGAACTATGGCGCCATGTTTGTTTGTGGGCATTTGCCCATGTATCCCACGTGACGAGATACTGTATTCTAGACATAGGAAAAGTTGTTACTATGTGATCACAGTGACTGTTTTTCCAGTTACACAAAAATCACAGTGAAAAATCATCGTGACTTTGTCACGTCGATCTCGACCGAACAAACACTCTGTCGCATAACATTCCATAATTTATGTTGATACTCAAAATGTTTGTGAACATAAAATATACTATACTTATAGTACAAATAAAATTTTAGATAAATGCTTAAAATAGTTGTAGTGGGAAACAATGGATAATTTAGATCTGTCGGTGTCTTCTAAACAGAACATTTGTAGAGTTTGTTTAGATGTAAACAATGCATCTTTTTTTGATGTGTTTTCAAAAGAATATGTTTCCGATAAAACAATTGCAAATCTGATCATGGAGTGTGCTCCCATATGTGTAAGTATGTTTATTTGATTAAATATTTTAACAACTAGATTACTACTGATAAATCGTTACAGATTTCTCGTGGGGACGGCTTACCAGATGTGATATGCGATGAATGTTTCGATAGATTACAAGTTGCAACTCAATTTCGAACGTTATGTGTTCAGTCTGATAATGATCTACGAAACAAAAACGAAAACTTTATAACAAAAGAACAATCAAGCAGTGATAATGATTGCCTTATTTTCCAAGACCTTTTTTTTGGAAATGGATTAATTATTCCCAATAAAAATAAAGATACACGGGTAGAGAGTGCTTTAACTAAATTAAACAATGGAAAAGTTGAACAAAAAGAAAGTGTACCTTCAAGCAGTATTGAAAAAAATGACAGACCTAAAAGCAAAGAAAAAACAGATTCAGAAGTTGACGATAATTTGAACAATGTTGAATCTAATTGGGCAATGAGTGATAGTGACAATGAAAGCAAAACTGTTGAAAAAACACTTTCGAAACCAGAATTTAAATGTGATGTTTGTAAAAAAGTATTCAGACATCTCAAAGTTATGGAGAACCATAGGCGAAAACATGTTAAAAGACAGTCAAAAAAAGATAGTTCATTGACGTGTGATAAGTGCGGCAAAGTATTAAGCAATCATGTTGGATTATTAGCTCATCTTAAAACGGTGCACAGTAAAGAGCGGCCATTCGAATGCAAAACTTGTCATAAAAGGTTTAAAGATAAACAAACTTTAGGCAAACATAATTTCACGCACAACAGTGAACTCTCTTTTTTGTGCGAACAATGCGGAATGGCTTTTAGATTTGTTAGTAATTTGTACAAACATCATTATACACATTCGGATGTGAGAAAATATATGTGCAATATTTGTGGAAAATCGTTCAAAACTGAAGAAGGACGAAAGGAACATAGAATCATACATACAGGGGAGAAACCGTTTGAGTGTGTTCATTGTAATAAACGGTTTAATTTCAAACGTAATTTAAAGGAGCATCAATTGGTTCACACAAAGGAACGGCCTTTTAGATGTAATATTTGCAACGAAGTTTACCGATCAAGGACGAAGTTGACGATGCATCGGAAAGCTCATCTTTTGTAAGTTGATACAAATAAAAAATATGGTTTTGTAATTACTTTTGAAAATAAATTTATTGTAATGAAATTTCTCGTCGTGAACCTTCCTCCGTAAAGTCCCATTTTTTCCTAAACTGTTATAGTAATACTAGCGGCCCTGTCCGACTTCGCCCAAATTTGTGAGATAGCCACCGTCTTTTTTCGTCGACTTACGTTGTAAAATTGGTCTCCACAAAAAGCGCTTTTATTTTAACGCGATAATATACAGCCATATGTCCACCCTGAAGTCCATTCTAAATATTGGTGGAAAAAGTAATGAAATTTTGGATATTATCTCCTACATCCAAACTTTACCTCTTTATAATATCAGTATAGATGAGCCTTTATATTGCGACCACTCTTTAGGTATGTTCCAATTACAATTGTATAGAAATTGTAAACGCGCGTTGAGCCAACGCGCGTTGAACGTCTCTCATATAAACTAGGCCTAATGCTCAATTGCAACAACATTTTTCTAAGCAATTTGATCAAAATTTAGCCAGAAAAGTGATCTTTTTCTATGTAGATCAATCATTTTTTAACAATAATTTCTGCAACTCAGTATAATTGTATAAATTACTGAGAAGTATTTTCGAACCTTACTATAGTCAAAGAGCATCAATAATCAAGAACTGGAAGGATTGTTATCATGTTATGATATTTTGTCTCATTTTAAAAAAAGGAAGAAACGTGAAAAAATACAGCCATAGCTTATAAAAAGTATAAAACGCGGAAGTTATTATAAAAAATATTTTTATTCGATTCCGAATAAATAACAGCGATTCTCGAAATACAGACACTATACAGGTGAGTTTTAAGTTGATGCTTTTTTTTTAACAGCGTGTAAAAATCAAATAGACGAGCAAATATTTCAAATAGTTTTCTTATCAAAACTCAAAAATAAGAGAGAAACAGCCTTTCGAAGTTTAAATAAATTTTATTAAATCTTCTTTAATTTTGAGGTCGGTCCTGGGGTTATATTATGTCACTATGGAAATATGTTATTATTATCAAAAATAATTGAGGCACACACAATTCTCTCAAAAACAGAACAATACACATACTTGATAATAACAACTTATTTCCATAGTGACATGATATAACCCCAGGACCGACCTCAAAATTAAAGAAAATTTAATAAAATTTATTTAAACTTCGAAAGGCTGTTTCTCTCTTATTTTTGAGTTTTGATAAAAAAACTATTTGAAATATTTGCTCGTCTGTTTGATTTTTACACACTGTAAAAAAAAGCATCAACTTAAAACTCACTCTGTATTAAAATTTACAAAAAGCAGCAACGATTTTGATTTACTGGTGGTGGGTTGCATGTCTTATTTTTTTAAAAATTGTTTAAATCAATTATTCGAATCAACAGGTACAGTTAAATCTCGAACATTCGTCAGCGCCGATGCCGCATGTATCCGTTTATGTCTGGTCAAGTGACTCGTATCAGTGAAACATTTGCCGCACACGTCGCACTGATACGGTTTCTCTCCGGTATGTCTTCTCTGATGAACTTTTAAATCTTCAGGTCTCACAAAACATTTATTGCACACACTGCATTTATACGATCTCTCGCCGCTATGAATCTGTCTGTGTCGCTTCAAACTCCCCAACTCGGTGAACAGCATGCTGCAAACGTCACACTGATACGGTTTCTCTCCAGTATGCACTCTGCGATGTTTCTTCAAATAACTCGACGTCGTGAAACATTTCTTACAAACGTTGCATCTAAACGGCTTTTCTCCAGTATGGACGCGTTCGTGAACTTTCAAAATACTCGACTGAGTGAAAGTCTTATTGCATACCGAACAAGTGAATGGTCGTTCACCGGTATGTATAACTTTGTGTTTGTTCAGACTGCTCAGATCTATGAACGGTTTGTTGCAAACTTCGCATCGATACGGCGTATTGCCAGTATGCATGCGAGTGTGTTTTTTCAACGAACTCGAATCGGTGAACGATTTTTTACAGTAATCACACTTAAATGGACGATCACCAGAATGTATACGTTGATGCGTTTTTAAGTAATTAGAACTGCCTAAATATTTATTGCATATATCACATTTATGTGGCGTTTTTCCTGAATGGACCCGCTCGTGTATTTTTAAACAAGTCAGTTGCGTGAATGTTTTATCGCATTTGACGCACATGTACGGACGTTCGCCTGTATGTAGACGTTTATGAATTTTTACGTTACTCGAAGTTTTGAAATGCTTGCTGCAAACTTCACATCGGTATGGCCTGGCATCGGAATGGACGCGTGCATGCAATTTTAATACGCTTGACTGCGAAAACGATTTCTTACAAATACTGCAATGATACTGCTTTTTGTTGGTTTGTTTGTGTGTTTTTAACGTACTCAAGTATTTATTGTTTAGAGTTGTTCTTTTCCGTTTAGTATTACAGTTACCTGTGGCTTTATGTTTGTCTGTTTGTCGTGCATCAAACAAAATTTCACCTGCATGAGTGAACTGGTGATCAGTTAGCTGATCTTCCAAATCAAATTCAATGTTGCATACGTCACGTTTATAAGCAGCGTCATTTGTCGATTCAGACGATGGGTCTTTAAAATCATCATCATCATCGCTGGACTGGGCCTCTTTTGTTTTCCCGTCTGAAGAAAGAGTTCGGTTGTTTTCGCAAAATTCATTCTTCATGTTAGAAGGTGTGTTTGTTTCGTCAGTATCTTGTTTTATAGTGTCGTTAGTTGTTTTATTTGAACATTTTTCTTTATTGCTGAGCGATTTGTCGAGAATAATTGAACAAGAACTTTGATTATCATTACAGCGCTGGTCAACAGGTTGTTCTGGTTCACTCTGAATAGAAATGTTAGATTGCAACATTTTTAGATATTGACGTAAAGTCATTTCAGACTCGACAGCATTTGTTTGGAATTTTTGAACGCTCTTCAACTGTTTGTAACACGATTTACAAATATGTTTTGGCAACTCATCATTTTTTGATATCTGTAAAACGGATCTATTAAATTACGTTGACCACGACTTACAGTTGCTATACTAACTCCTAATTTTCAGGCGAGAGCATAACTCTCATAATATCTTTTGACTATTTAGAAATGGACCATCAACACTAACTTCACACATGTGGTCAAGACCTCTAGCGACGCGATGTTCCAGTTGCAGCCAAGTTAAGAACTAAAGCTTTTAAATATAATGGCGTTGCTACGAAAACGCAATGTAACCAGCGGTTAGGTAAGTAAGGAAACATGGTCAAATTTTGAAACGTCAAGCTTTTGATAGATGCAATTTCAAAGTGTGGTACAGAAAAAAAACAAACTACACAACTTTATAACTGCCGCTTCTTTAGAACGTTGAGTGACACCCAATGTACCAAAAAAGTTGGAAGACGTTGCCGATGATCGTTTAACATTGCTACTATGCCACTAGCTGTCCATTTCTATTAAATAGTCAAAGATATTACCTGATTAATTATACTGTGTATACAGTCTTCAATAAAGTCTTATTATTATTATTATATAGGACAGGAAGCTAGGGTTACCAGATGGTCTGAATGAAAAAACGGGACATTTTACAGCCCCCCCCCTATTGATAATTGAAGAATGAAAAAATATTTTTGAAATTTCTGAAATCTAAAAAAATTTGTTGTAAAAAAAATATATTTTTTTTATTCCTATCTATCAGTTCCCAATTTTTACACTTCTATCTCAGTACCGAGCAACTGTCAGGAACGAAAAATCCTCCGACCCTAATAATAACTTTAAAAAACCCTTCTTCAGACAAAAATTGATGAAACATCTGAAGTGTGCTGTGTGTATCAATCCACAATCGATATCTATCGAAATCGTGTAATTTAATATGAGACAAACACGATTTTGAATAATTTGAGGATAGAAATATAGTGGAAAAAGAGACTTAATTATAGTGGTCAGTATGTTTATTTGTTCATAACACATCAATCATGAATATATACATGTGTAAAATATACTTCGAGACACAAATTTCAGTCGGGTCTATTAACAATATTTTTTCGAGTCACTGATTTTTTGCAAAACCGGGACATTTGCATAGATTTTGAAAAAATTCCGGGACACCGGGACAGGAGGGCGAAAACGGGACATGTCCCGGAAAACCGGGACGTCTGGTAACCCTAAGGAAGCTCTCTAAAGAAATACCGGACGTCTGATTAGATGTTGTATCGATTGCTCGGTATATTTATAATAAAAGTAATAGTTAATAAAAAAAGAAATTCTAAGCTCGGATAGATGTGTGGCAATTTGCAACCATACTAAATAAATAGTGCTTACTTGAACAGGGGCACATTTCATATAAACGTCGACGATTCTATCTTTTAGTTCTATGCAAAACGTAAATAAATCGACTAACGCCGTGTCTTCAGTCAAGCAGAGTCTGCATAATTTACTCAGATCACAATTCGAAATTATTAACGTAGTCATGTCTACGGTTTTAGGTACAGTTGCTTTTCAAAATATGCTCAACTCTTATTATTTAATGTTGTTTTCTTTAAGAATATTCAAAGTTCGTTGCAGAATTGATTAAGACGTCCGCTGGCCGTCGCTCGAGCACTGCATCCAGGTTCTGTTCTGAACTACTGGTACGCAAACGTGGCTCGAAACATTGATCAAACAGCTAAGAAAGTAGTGGAATAAAAAAAAACTGTTGAGTTTTATAAACTTTAATCATGGCGGTTAATGTAACATTTATATATAAAAATATAATAAGACACATCTTTCATGAAAGAACAATCTGTAAAGATAAAAAATATAGAGTAGTTACTTCTTACCACAACAGTTTTATTAACGGATGTACATTTCGGGAGGTATGCTCTCATCTTTAAAAACGGCGCCAGGGGGTATGAAAAGTAGCAAAATCGGCGCCACGGGGTATGAAATTAGTAAAAACGGCGCCAGGGGGTACGAAAAGTAGCCAAATGGCGCCAGGGGGTATAAAAAATAGCAAAAACGGCGCCAGGGGGTATCAAAAATAGCAAAAACGGCGCCAGGAGGTATGAAAATAGCAAAAACGGCGCCAGGTGGTATGAAATTAGCAAAACGGCGCCAGAGGGTATGAAAAGTAGCAAAAACGGCACCAGGACACTAAACTAAATCGTTAGTGTTTGCTGAAGATGAGAGCATAGCTCCCGAAATGTACATCCGCTAATAAAACTGTTGTGGTAAGAAGTAACTGTTTTATATTTTTCATTTTTGTGTCAACCACAGTGCTCTTAATGTTTGTAATCTGTAAAGAATTAACAAGATGCTGTTTCCGAAGCTGTCTCATCATTCTGAATTGCCTCTGGTGTATCTGAAATTTCTGAAGTAGACTGAACAATATTTTTGTTTTTGCAATGCTTCAGTTGATGTATTTTTTGTCGTCTTTTAGTTGTAAATCCTTTTTTACACGTTTCGCACTCAAAGGGTTTAGCTTTAATATGTAGCCTTTTATGGATGATAATCTGACTGGGATATTTGAAACTTTTATTACAAACATCGCAGACGAAAGATTTTTCGTTGGTATGTTTACGTTTGTGAGTTCGTAAATTAGAAGTCGAATTAAAAGTTTTCTCGCAGAAAGTGCATTTATAAGGTCGCTCGCCTGTATGGATAAGTTTATGCCGAGCCAATGTTTGAATATAACTAAAACTTTTGTTACAAAAAGTACATTTGAATTTCTTCACTCCAGTATGAATAATTTTATGCTTGGCTAAATATCCGCTTCTAGCAAACAATTTGTTGCAAACATTACACTGATACTGCTTGTCTTCTGCGTGACCTATTGCGTGTCTCTGCATTAATTTTTTCAAACGAAAACCTTTTCCACAAGTAGGACATATGAACGGCTTTTCGGTGCTGTGTATCAATTTATGGAACCGAAAATAAGTAAAAGTTTTGAAGCATTTACCACACTCATCGCACTGATATGATTTGACTTCGTGAATCGTTTTATGCTGGTTGAGCCTACTTTTATGGCGAAATGTTTTGTCGCAAACGTCACACTTAAAAAGTGCATCTTTGGAATGAACTTTGTAGTGCGCTTTAAGTAAATACCGTCGCTTGAAAGTTTCCTTACAAAATTCACATTGAATATGTTCGGATTTATGGTTTTTCAAATCAATTTTTCGACGAAATTCTTTCTTGCATATTTTACACTGATTTTGTTTATTGCCAGAAATTTGTTGATCGCTTCCAGTTTCCAACTTATCACCCAAATCCCAACTAGCTTCCTTAGACTTGGGTTTCCAATCATCATCATCGCTGGGTTCCCAATTATCTTCACTTGACTGAGACGCATCAATGCTAAATTCCGAATTATTATCAGCTTCCGTTTCCAGTGCCTCTGCTTTGATTTCAGGAATGGTTATTTCATTATCGTCTTCACTTTTCGGGATAATTTCAATTGTGGGGGCTTCTCTGCTATCACTGTTATCATAATGAAATGTAAATGTAGCATCATTCTCGTAGTTACAATCGAAGCTGTCTTCGGTTTTAATATTATCGGTGGATAAGTTCAGTTGAGCTAAATATTTTAACAGTTTCACTTCTGAACTCTGAACTTTTTTTAGGAAGCGATAGACAAATTCCAGTTGTTCATAACAAGATGTGCAGATAAAAGCTGGCAATTTGTTTTCGACCTAAATTGAAACAAAACAATGGATTAGAACGCAAACGATTATTTGCGCGACTAGCAAAATAAGTTTACCTACTAATTGATTAAAAAAAAAATGCTGGGCTGCAGAAAGGATTGTCAAAAAATCTGATTTGACAAATGATCTTAGATTGTGAACATACTACGTATTTCTCCATTTGAAACGTAAAGTAGAGTTTTTTTTGACGTGATAACGTCTTATAAATTGATGAATCACCAATCTTATAAATTGATAAAACACCGGCTGCATGCACGAAAAAGTGTAACGTTCCTAACGTAACGTTCGTAACGCGTAACGTTCCGCCTGACCCTGTGCGTGCTTTTCTCGAAAACGGCCCTAACGATTTGGTTGAAATTTACTGAAAAGGGATTTTGGGGGGCAAAAAATCGTTTTAGCTAGGTCTCATCTCTCGAAAAAATCGTTTTCTTACAAATTTTATCATTATAAAAATCAATTTTTTGACGTATGAAAATACTTAAATATTGTAAGTAGGTTTTGGAATTTTATATTATAAACAGTGAAACAATTGTTTTATAAATATTATGACAGCTAATCTTTGAGACTTAAAATAAATACAAAAGAAAGAAAGTTAAAAAAAAACAATTATATTATATGGTGAGTAATTTAAATAAATAAAATTAACCTAAATTTGAAGCGAAAGATGCAATATCATAGATTCGAATTATTATATAAATTTAGGTTATGCATTACGGAATACGTTATCACGTAAAACTATCGTCCGTAAACCGACTTTACAGACAACCAATTTTTTTTTTTTTACTATTTCCACTTCGAAACAACGTTTTTCTATGCATTTTGATCAAAATAAGAGCAGTCTTTTTCTATCTAGGACAATCATTTGTTGTTGTGTGAGTGTAATCTAATGTTCTAGATGACAGGGAGATCAAATACAATATTAAGCTGCCCCTGCATGTACGAAAATTATAATTATATGATCACAATCTAAGGTCTGTCAAATAAAAGTTTTTCACAATCCTTTCTGCAACTCAGCATAATACTTACATTAATGTTAGCACATGCCTTCAAAATATTTAATACAGTGTCACCAATACTAGATGAACTTACGGACATATGTATTAGAACTGTGTCCCCATTTAAGCACACTCGACAAATTTTTTTTAAACCAAACGTAGATATTTTAGCAGATTTCATGTTCATTTTTAATTTTCATAACAAAATTTCCATGTAGTACAAACTAGGCAAATGTGCTATTATTTTTAAAACAACTCATAGCTGTTAGGTCCAGATCAAAAACTTATCTACGCCTAGTGGCCCTGTTCAGCTACGCCCGAATTTGTAAATTGCCGCCGTTTTTTCGTCGACTTACGTTGAAAAATTATCTACACAAAAAGCGCTTTTATTTTAACGCGATAATATATAGCCTACGTCTATCCTGAAGGTTCATTCTAAATATTGGTGGAAAAAAATTAAAATCGGATGAGTAGTTTTCGAGATTACCTTCTACATCCAAAATTTCACATCTTTATAATATTAGTAAAGATAACAAAATATATGTTCAATACGATATAGTTAGTAAGACAATGCTATATTAGAAAAAATATTTTCAAACACAGTCACCGTGGAAACTACTGATTCCAATAAGTAGTGTCCGACCGAATCTTCGGCCAAAATGGGCCGAAGTTTTGACCGAAGCCGGAGGTTTTTAACAAGCGCCGAAATAGGTCATATGCATGAGACTCAAAATTGGTTTAAATTTTTATTTCGAAATATATTTTAGTTCCTGATTCTATCGTAATGGATATTTTATTAATCTAATCACTTTTTTTTCGAATTTTCAAAACGCAGCGTGACGTCAGAGTATATATCAACAACAGTTTCCATGACGACTGTGTCGTCTCACAGTAAGATTATGTCAGTATTCAGAGAAAACAACAAATAAACTTCATTTAGAACATTAACAATTTGACATCAAGGTTGACATGCATCATATATCATGACGTCACATAAGCCCGCCAACATGGCCGATTGTTTAAACTGTCTAATTTTGAATGTGAAATTTAATATTTTTTTTCTTATGATAATATTACATTTTTAAATGATTAGCAATTTTTTTCCGTATTATGGTTGACTAAATAATCTATTAAAAATATAAAAAAAATACATGCATATGACCTAACGAACTGTTACGAATGAACGAGAACGCGATGTACGTGGCGACTTTTAGAGGTGATTAAAATTACCTTTTTATATTATATACCTTCAATTTAAAAGTTTTAAAATCATTTATATTATTATTTGTAGCTTGTAGCAGTTGTAGCCAAATTAAACTGAATTTCTTAGGGTTTTTAAGGCTAGAAATTGACTTTCGGTCGGACACTATGAACGTAAATGTCAATCTAAACTTTATTGATAATCTGATTAGCAATTTTACAGTGGGACATTTGATGTTTTTTCAATCCCTTCTTCGCAGTAAATCTTTTCAAGCAAGCGTCGCACTGAAAACGCTCTTCACCCGTATGTGATCGCTTGTGACCGACAAGATGTTGTGATGTTTTGAATCGTTTTGGACAAATGTCGCATGCATACGGTCGCTCATTAGTATGGGTACGTTTATGAACCGTCAAATTAGTGCTTTGACAGAACGTCTTATTGCAAAACTCGCATTTGAACGGGGCATACCCGGTATGTATTCGTTTGTGAACGCTCAAAGTATACGACGTTTTGAATCTTTTCTTACAAATGTCGCATTCGAATGGCCTGTCGTCAGTGTGAGAAGTTTGATGCGTTGTGAGATAAGTTAATTTTGAAAAGGATTTACCGCATACTCCACACAAATAACGTTTCACTGCCCGGTGGGTGCGTTTATGATATTTTAAAAAAAGTTTACTTGCGAAATGCTTCTCGCATTTGTCGCATCCGAAAGGTCTGGCGTCTTCATGATTGAGCATATGCGAGCTGTACGATGATCGGACGGTGAATTGTTTACCGCATTTTTCGCATTGATAGCCGTCGTGCTTTTGTTTATGTTTGAAAAACAAATTGTACTTCCTAAATTTCTTATTGCACGCGTTGCAGTTATATAATTTCGGTTTTGATTTGTCGTGTTCAATTTTGTTTTCTTCAGATGAATCGTCTTCACTCTGGCATGGAATCCAATCGGCACTCTTGGTTGATGAGTGATCACTACCATAATCGAAATTTATATCTTCCTCAACTTTTACGTCTTCCTTCGTTTCTTGATCGGGTGATTTCGTGTCTTGACTATTGTTTTGGTGGTCTGTTGTACTGTCAATTAAAACAGGTTTTGTGTCTAACTGATTTGGAATTTCTGTATATGATTGTAATAATATCGGCACAATTTCATCATTTTTTTTAGAATTTTGCGAAACTTGACAGCTTTGTTCCATCAAAATAGCACATAAATCTTGACTAAATTTTAAATTATTTCCTGGACATCGTCCAGCAGAATCAAAGTTAACATCTTTCGAATAATCTTGTAAAATTGTATGTGATTTATGTACTAACGTTCTAAACTCGAAAAATGCTTCCAATTGTGTAAGACATGGTGAGCATATAAAAGGTGAAATTCCATCATTTAGTTTTACCTGTTTGAAAGAATCACTTGTTTTAGTTAGGTAAATTATAGGCGCTCGACAACAAACGTCATAGTCGTCTGATATTGTTTTACTATAACAAAACACGCAAGGATACGTGATTATAACTTACATGGATCGAAGCACATAATGATAAAATGTTGAATATGAAATCATCTAGTTTTGTTGAATGTGAAAATATATTTATTATATCAACATCTGCCGCCAGACAAATGCGGCAGATTCTTTTTACGTTATTAGTTGACATTTTAGATTTTCTCAAAAAAAGATTGGTTAATCGTATCTTTCGTAGTCACAAAGACTGAATTTTCATAACTATGGAATAATTTGGGAAGAAGGGACGATGAGAGATTTATAAGAATCAATAAAGTTACTTGCCATTTAATCTGAAATAAATAATGTCAAATTATGCTATTAATTGTTTTCAATAAACATGAAAATTCGTTCGCGCGCAGTAGCTGCTATAGCCGTAAAAAAGCCGTAAAAATGAAAATGCTTGAATGACAGTACGGGGTTCATAAATGCGCGTCATGATGCCCTTGATTTGCCTCGGGCATCACATGGCGCGCAGTGCAAGAATGTCAAACTTTCGGCCCTTATAGTGTAATATACTATTACAGGATTTTGTGTAAAAAAAAATCGGGACTGGCAATGAACATTCAAAATAACAACACTTGCTTTACTTAATTAGGTAATTTACAAACTCAAAAGTATAATAATTTCTTCTAGAAACTCATTTGCAAATTTTCTACATATAGTAGGTACCTATAGGTATCTATATCTATACTAATATTATATAAAGCTGAAGAGTTTGTTTGTTTGGTTGAACGCGCTAATTTCAGGAACTACTGGTTCGAATTGAAAAAACATTTTTTGTTAGATAAGTAGTCCATTTTTTCGAGAAAGGCTATATAATATCACGCTACGACCAATAGGAGCGGAGCATCAATGAAACATATTGCAAAATATTTAACTCAAAATTTGTCTGTCCGCGGACAAAAACTTTTGAACGGTAACTCCGATCATCATGAAATTTGGACACAAGTCACAACATTCATCTTGGTAAAGTAGGATGAACGTGCGTACTCATGTCTCTCCCTCCCATTTGTTCTTTTGCACGCGGGTGAAACCGGGCGGGACCGCTAGTAGAATAGGTATATTCTTCGAAGAATGTTGGTGATTTAAAAATAGCTGATATTCTTGGACTTCCGTTAATTATATTGCGTTTACAAAGCAGGATCTTTTTTCGTCAGACGTAGCACAGCAGTTCTGTCAAAACCCAATTCTTCCCTTTTTGTGAATATTGAAATTTAAAAGGCAGTAATTTTTTTGGCTGACTTGAAGAACTGCGCCGTTGTTATTGTTTTTTTTTTTTTATTTTTACAAAAATGAAAACTGTAATAATTGGAAATCACGATTTTAATACTTTGTGTAGACTTTGTCTAAATACAAACGCAATGTTAGTGGATTTGTTTACATTCTCCAAGGAGCTGAATGATAAGATTGTGGATACGCTCATGAAATGCGCTCCTGTTCACGTAAGTGTCTAGACAATTACTAGATTCAACATCTCTTACGTTACATGTGTTCAGAAAACCTAGCGTCAGAAACCGCTGGAGAATTTTGCAACGGCCAAGCTGACCTCTTTGTGTTTGCTGTTATTAATTTTATAACCTCAATTTGATAAATTCAAGTAATTTAACTGTCACCCAGGACTCAGCAAAACGGCCTGCCAATATATTTATTAGTAGAGCTGTGCCACTCATTGATACGTAAATGTGAAAAAAAAATACAGAGAAACGATTCTAAAAATACAGTCGAACCTGGATAAGCAAGAGTTCAAGGACTGCGATTTCTTTTTCGCGTATGGATGTTTTTCACTAACCCTAGTTTCTAACTTATAGATGTCTATAAAAATATAGCAAATATGTACCTAGTGATAAACATGTATGCATTATTCGACATAGACGTTAAAAAAAGAAAACAAAAAAAAAATACAATGATAAAAAATAACAATAGTTAGTTATAGAGGTCCATGAGTGAAAAACGTCTTTTTCTAATAGAGGTTTCTGTTTCTCACTTATAGACGTTTTAGAGGGTTATAAAGACGGTACCTGGCAATTACTCTCACTTAGAGAGTTTTCTCGCTTACCCAGTTCTCACTCACTCAGGTTTGACTGTACCTATTTAATTAAAATTCTTTGTTAGCGCTTTCGACAAAAAAAAGTCATCATCAGGTAATTATTATTTGTTGAAACGTAATAATTTAAGATGTTTTAACTAATAATATTCTGTGTGAAATACAATAGTTTGGTGATTTATTATCCGGTGGTGACTTTTTTGGGTCGAAAGCGCTAATAAAGAATTTTTATAAATATTTTTTGAATTATTTTTCTATAAGAAACATTCATATTTACTTAATAAGAAAAATCGCAGGATTGTAGACAAAAAATTATATTTATTAATATACGACGTTTCGTCTATAGATTTAAGCTTTTTCAAGTACAATAAAAGTTTTTTCAAAAATTCTAAATCTATAGACGAAACGTCGTACATTAATAAATATAATTGTTTGTCCACAATTCTGCGATTTTTCTTATTAATTATTATCTCGATGGGCACGATATCTAATATACAGATTGTATCAAATCAAAACGGTCCATAGAACATTCTGTGTGTATAGCACGAGACGATATATAAAGCAGTAAGTAAGAATGAGATAAATGATCGCTAATAGTTACTGTGGTTACGTAAATAAATAATTACGTTCACTGTAAATCTTTTTACCAATTTATCAATTAAAACAACTAAACCGTAATATTAATTCTTATTATTATTTATATCTGGTACAAAAGTTTTAACAATACTTTTAATAATTAATTTATTAAATGTTCAAAAAGACCTCCACGTTCTGCCAAACAATATCCAAATCGATTATAATAAATAGCCATTTTATCAATAATTTCACTAGTGAATACTGACATTTGATAAAATTGTGATTTTTACTGTGGAAAACAAAGACGATACTATCAGATTGTATAACCACAGTAACTATCAGCGATCATTTATCTCATTCTTACTTACTGCTTTAGTGCTTTATATAATATCGTCTCTGTCTTACACACAGAATGTTCTATGGACCGTTTTGATTTGATACAATCTGTATGATACGTGTCCAAATTTCTATAATACGTACAATACGTCTTTGATTGCTTATTGATACCTACTTGTAACAGTAGCGTGTGTTTTAGCGTAGATATTTAACTGTATTCGTAATTTATAGGTAAATAAAAATGATAAGCTGCCAAAAAATATATGTACATCATGCTATGCTCAGTTGAAAATTGTGCACAAGTTCCAAGTCGAAGCTGCCCAGTCTGAAAAAGCTCTTCACCGATACTTGAAATCACGCGAAACTGAAGTAGATAATAACGAAAATCAAGGCCCGTCTGACGATATTGGAGACTACATTAAACTAGAGTTTTCAAGCGAAACTTCAAATTATCAAACCAAGATTAAGCAAGAAGTCGATGAGGAAATAATAAACACAAAATCCGATAAGTCACTTGAGGATTCCACACTCTATGATAAAACTAACTGTAATAATATAAAAAGAGAAATCCTTCGCGATAACGATGACGACGACGTAGATAGTTTTAACGATGACATCCCGATCCAAAAATCGGATACCGTAACATTATGCAGCATTGTAGACAACACTTTAAAAAGAAGCGATTCAGAAATTAATTTAGCCGAACTATTAAGCAGCGATTTTAAACCGCATCAATGCAATGTTTGCGACATGCGATTCGAACGCGACGTTGAACTGACAAATCACAAACACGTTCACAGTGATGAGAGTTTAATGACGCGGAAAGCGTCAAGCATCCGGTGTGAACTTTGCAACAAAACATTCACTAAACTGTATCATTTAAAATGGCACGCGCGAGTACACGCACGAAATTTGACTGTAAATTTAAAACGTAAAGCTAAACGATATCAGATCGATGAGAAATCGTTTCAGTGTAACGTTTGCAGTAAAATGTTTGCTCGCTTATACGATTTTAATATTCACCAACGAGTCCATACAGGTGAGAAACCGTATAAATGCGATCTTTGTGGAAGACGTTTCAATGATCCGAGCAACATGAGGAAACACAAGCGAAACCATCCCGCTCTTACTCCGAAACAACTTCAGACTGATGATAAAACAAAAACGAAACAATACGAATGTGATATTTGCAGCAAGAGGTTCAGCGATCCGGCAAATATGGAAAAGCATAAACGAAAACATCCTCTACTATACGATCAACAGAAACCGCACCACCAATGCGAAGTGTGCAACAAACTGTTCGCCCGAATGTATGACTTGAAAATCCACAAACGTGCGCATACTGGAGAGAAACCTCATCAGTGTGACGTTTGCGGCAAATGCTTTAACGATCCGAGTAATATGAGAAAGCATAAACGCAAACATCCTCCGCTGGTGAAAAATTCACAGAACAAAGATGTACCGTTCGGGAGTAAACCGCATGAGTGTGAAGTTTGCAACAAGAGATTTGCAAGAATGTACGATTTGAAAGTGCATAAACGTCGACATACCGGTGAGAAACCGCACCAGTGTGACATTTGCGGCAAGTGTTTCAGCGAGTCCGGTAATATGAAGAAGCATAAAAGAAAACATCCGTCGGAAATGTCGCAATCTCCACAACAGAAACATATACGGTCTGGTGATAAGCCTCACCAGTGCGATGTTTGCGGGAAGTGCTTTAATGATCCGAGTAACATGAAGCGACATAAAAGGCAACATACGTTGACAAGCGATGGTACTGTCGAAGTTAAGAAAACTGACAGAAGAAGGCGCGTTCTTTCGAAAAAGACCACAATAGAATAAAATTTAGTACAACTTGGGAAATTTTAGTCAACTGAAATACGTTCTGACATTAGAATTAATTTGCATGAAGATTTTCAAGGTGGCCACATACATAAAAAAATAGATTTTGTAGCAATGTGGACTAAAAAGTAAACAATAAGTCCCCCAACTCGTTATAGGGGGACTTCCTATCGCTGTTGAACAAAATCTTTATATTGAAAATGTATTTTTTTTTACTAAGAGTGGGTTTTTTTCGTTTCTTTTAATCTAATTTTAATTATAACCTTAAAAACCAACACTCAAATGACTATGTTTATATAAATTATTTATATATCTATAAATAATTATATAAGTTATTGTATTATCATGGGTTAACACATGTGCAAAATTTCAAATTATTCAGACGTCTTGAAGTGGGTAAAAATAAATTGAAAGATTCCTTCAAATACATAGACACAAACAGGCAAAGTGATGTTAATAAAAGAGTGTTTAAAATACAGAGAAAGTATGGGAAATATTATTTTTTGTGCGCGATTCTAGCGGCTCAACACTGTACTACTTCATGAGCATGGGGAAAAGATCCATGAACTATGGTTAAGGTTTGGGTAGGGTAGGACGGGGGAATGGCGTTCACTTAAGGAAAACATGGTGTATTTTTTAAATTATTTATTATGAATCAAAATTAACAAGAGTAACAAAGTCTTTAATTATCGAGTAATCAACAATTTAACAACAAATGCATATATCTTTCACCTACTAGTAGTAGGAAAACATTATTAAAAAAACATGTTTGGGCGGCATTGCCCCTGACTTTGGGTAATGCCGCTCAGGGTCTCATAAAGAAGTGTACCCAATCCAATCTGGTTGTTTTGCTGCTTTGATCAAAATTGTTTTTGATATTGTTGCGCTCAGCAAATTTATAAACAAGTTTACGCAAATCTGCAACATTGAGTCCATAATATAGCGAGCCCAGCAACTTAACTTGTTCAGCAATTTCAGTTTCTTGCTGTTGGGTGGAAAACGGGCTTCTTCGGTCCAAGCCGCTTTAGCGGTGGTCCTTTGACGATTTCTTGGCATATCTATCTAAAACAATAAAAAAATAAGTCACTAAGGGGTAATGGCCCTCAGATGAGCGGTATAACCCCAACCGGTCGTTTTGTAATTAATTTGAAATTTTAAAAAAATCATACACGATTGTTGAAAATTGACTGCAATATCACAAAATAGAATAGTTTATTGGCAGAAAAGTAAAATTAGTAATTAAATAAGCATTAAAGTTTTGGACTTACCGACAAAAAACACCTAATTAAAAATTAGATCAGTACGGCCGCAAACACAGAAACGCTCTTCACGGTCACATGACGCGAGCTGACTGTCCGTTTGCAACGCTGTCTATTAGAGGCCCCCTCCCCTCGCGCTTCACGCGACGTGACGTGTCGCTACGTTTCTTTTTGACAGAGTTACAGAGGTGAGCGCCATTCCCCCGCCCTCCCCTACTAGTTTCTCAAAATGTGGCCACTCTTGGTTTTTTACGGAGAAACAAAAATTCAAATCAATATTGTTTATGTATTATATGTGTGTCGTATCATTAATTATAAGGTTTCTTTAACGACTGTAGATGTATAAAATTTATCGTTCATTTATTAACTCAAAAATGATCACTGAAGTGTAATATTTTTGAAAAAAGTGGCACATGGTTTGGCGCATATGAAATGTGTAGATGTTATATTGATGTAAGATTAGATTTTAAAGATTCCTGTGTAGAAGTTTCATCAAAAGATACGTTCGACTTGAAAATCAAGCTTTCGTTCCCTGTTAGCTCATTTAAATGAAAATAAAATTTGTACGTATCGGAAGATACATTTTTGTTATAAAAAGCACTTAAACATTTTTTAAAATATTTAGTTTCTTTTAAATAACTACTAAACCTAATTCCCATCGTATCAAATGATCCTTGATGAATTAGCCTTAAATTGCACGTAGTGTTTCGAGTAAGGCTGATTTCACACCACACGGTTTTGATCGTGCGGCAAAAAACCGTACAGCTGTAGAAGTGAAGGAGACAGGCGCCGTACGGCACCTTTGACTCAGTGGCCTACGTGACTAAACGTATGCTTCCACATTGGACGATTTTTAGTCGTACGACATCGGCAGCTGCGTTGTATTGTATTGTTGTTCATTTGTGTCTATTCTCTTTGAATGAAATTGCTGAAGAATGGTTGAAATTGATGCTGAAGTTTTGATAACCTTGATCGAAGTAAGAACTATAGTGGGCCAAAACTTGATGTGTATAAAGATCGAATTGCTACCAAACATGCTTAAAGCAACCACAGAGCAATAATTTGTTTACGATTCATATTAACACGCACATAATAGTTATTGGCGTAACTAGTAGTCTAAGTCATTCATCGCGCTGACAGGTCATGACTTAGCCTACAAGTTACGCCCATAATTTTATTCAACAATTGCGCGTTATTCATGTTTTATTTATTGTTATTAATGAGATGTTGTAAATATCTATTTATTTCTTTATAAAAAAAACTGTCAATACTAACAGTACTAAACAGCACGATTCAATGTTTTGGTTTGAGGTTAGCCGGTTATGAATAAACTCCATGTCGAAAACATTCGGCCTCTCAATTTTAGCCTCAATGGGTAACAACGGAGTTGTTGTTAGCTACTATTTCGTTACGACTCAGAAAATAGTTACGTTTATTTTCATTACTCCACAATGGCCGAGCTAGTAGGAATTTTCATTGAGTTATGACAAGTAATTTGTCACCAGTCGGTAAATGGCTATTTAGGGTTCGGTTTTTAGGCATGATAAAACATGAATAGCGCGCATGAGTTGAATAAAGGAAATAAACATACCTAGAATTGGTCGCGGCGAAAATCCGTGCAATGTGAAAACAATAATGTCACGGCAAAAACTCGTACGGTTCTTTACCGCACGGTCAAAACCTTATATAGTGTAAAATAAAGCGTTTAATAAGCGTAACGAACATAACTTTCACTAGGAATTATTGACATTCACTAGGAAAATCAGTAAAATATATAATTTAACTAAAAGAAACCGTTTCATATTTGCATAACGAAATAATACGTTTCTAGTATAATTCTATGATAATCAATAAAAAGACGAAAATGTCGAGAGATAGTTTTTACGACATAATGAAACAAGAACGTGCTACCGTAAAGGCAAATAGTGTACAGCTCTCAAAACTCAAGTACGATTTAACTATTGCCAAAGTTAAATATGCGAAAGTCAGAACAAGAAAAGAGCCTGCCGATTACCAACTTTTGAAAAGGTTTGAAATTATCGTGAGTAATGGTATAGAAAGATTAATTGTGCCGCGAAAAGAAGGATCGAATATTGTTTACTTTGTGCACGATGATGAAATATTTGATATTTTATCGGAAGTACACACGTCACTTGGTCATGTCGGCCGTGATAAAATGATGAAAGAAATAAGAAAGAAATATAAAAACATCACGTATAAAGATATCATGCTCTTTCTAAACCTGTGTGAACCTTGTCAGCAAAGACAAAAACGGGAAAGTAAAAAAGCCTCAAATCAACCGATTTTATTTAATTTCGATAGCACTGAACTGAAATCTCAATGTCACGTTGATCTGATCGATTATCAATTAAGTCCCGATAATGAATACAAATTCGTGATGGTTTATCATGACTATCAATCGAAATTTTGTATTTTAAAACCGCTAAAATCACAAAACGCTGAACTTGTAGCTAATAATTTGATGGACATTTTCACGTGTTTTGGTGCGCCCACAATCATTCAATCGAACTATGGAAAAAGATACGTATGTCAGATTATTTATCATTTAAAAATAGCTTGGTCTGAGTTGAAAGTCGTGGCTGGGAAATGTGAACATAGACATGAAAGAATTAATGTAGATATTAAGAATATGATATCAGCGTGGATGCAAAATAATCAAACATCAAAATGGAGTGAAGGATTGAAATTTGTGCAGTTAATGAGAAATAATACATTCAATTTGGAGATTAAAAGACCTCCTTACGAAGCATTTTTTAACCGTTCAGTTAAGATCGGTTTATGCACGTTCAACATTCCCCTGGAAATTTTGGAAACTGTAGAACACGAAGAACAATTAGAACAAATTATTGAATCAATGAAAGCTCCACCACAACCAGTAATCGACGAAATTGATAATGACAACAGTTTGATGGATATTCAAACAAATTGTGAAGAAGATATTGACATGTGTAAGTTTTTTTGACGTGATAACGTCTTATAAATTGATGAAACACCAGCTGCACGCACGAAAAAGTGTAACGTTCCGCCTGACCCTGTGCGTGCAAGCGAGAGCGCAGTAATGTATTATATTAAATATGATATTCGAATGGAATACGTTATCACGTAAAACTATCGTCCGTAAACCGACTTTACAGACAACCAATTTTTTTAATGATCCCTCAGTTAAAAGACAAACCCAAAAAATATTATTTATTGTATTTTTCGTGCCTCTTTGTGTCAGTAATTTATCAATTACTAATTTGCTAAAACTTTACCTCTGTATTTTCAGTTATCTCAAACGGTAAAACTTTACATGAGAAAACAGTAGGCAATTCTAATGGAAAAGAGGACACGGCTCTGTCAAACATAAAACAGGAAATGTTCAATGATCCTGATTTATTCGAAGAAACGGACCCTGCAGTAGATGATGACGTAACGATTGAGGAAATGTACATAAAAAATGAAATAACAAACATTGACATTCGATTAGAGGAAGCGAAACACGATGACGCATCCGAAGTCAAACCAGAAATTAATTATGACTTTAATACTGGCAATTGTTTTGAAACAAAAGAACTGGAATTGATGTTGGATAAAGCGTATGACAATAAGTACAAAAAGATAATTGAATCAGATTCAATTATGGCAGCTCAGAGTAATAAAACGCAGTCTGAAAATGTTAAAGCAAATATTATAGTGCGAAGACGCCAAATGAAACATAACAAATGTCACAATTGCAAAGATTGTTGTGGGACATTTCGAAATTATAAATATGTCCGCGTTGGTGACAAATCTAATAAATGTCAAAATATGAGATACAAAAAGCGATACAGGCGTGTAGTATCCAATAAAACGTTTAAATAATTTATAAATATACATATTCTGATAAGAAATCGTTCGAAAATTTTATTTCAGGCACGTGTTATAAGTCCCAATATTTAAATTTGTATTGCTGCATATAATGGGACCATTGTCTATATGTCTGTTTTGTTATTAGACGCTAATGGCCTTAGTTGCCAAGCGTCTATAATCTACAGTAAACTAATCTTCTTATTCGTATGGTTATAACACTAGACTAAGAACACAGTTACATGATTTTTATGTGCTTATACCGCCATTATTTAAAAACACCAAAATTGATTTTGATCAAATTTTACTTGGTATTCGAAATTACAGTACAATGTATATTTTTCCGTACTACTACTCAAGCTCCGCTAAAAACGGAATTAACGCGAGTCCTATGCGTAAAAAGCAACGTTTACGCGAGGGAAACCGCCGGCAAATATAATAAAAATACAAGTGGAAAAATAGTTTCTATTTTATTTGACTCCAAAAGTTGTCAAACAACAATACAGTATTAATGTGCTTTTTTATTTGTAACAAATTTCGGAAACTTAAAAATAAAGTGTACAACATGGAATTTCATTATACCGTAATTTTTAAATCATTTCTGTAAAGGTTGCCTTTTTAAACGCTTTATATTAGTTTGGGTTGTAACTATGTATGTATGTAACTAACTATGTATGTATGTCCGTAACGGAATCTTTGAGCATAATTTTCACCAATTTCCCGAAGTCTGATTAATTTGAAACTTTGCATACGTATCAAGGACCGATGACAATGCAATAATTTGATAACAGTTTCCCATTATCCTTATTAGGACCCCCAGGATTAATAAATTCTTTTAAATCTTTGAGCATAATTTTCACCAATTTCCCGAAGTCTGATTAATTTGAAACTTTGCATACGTATCAAGGACCGATGACAATGCAATAATTTGATAACAGTTTCCCATTATCCTTATTAGGACCCCCAGGATTAATAAATTCTTTTATAGATCCTCAAACTAAAAAGTGAAAAATAAAATATAGTTTAAAAAAAACTAAAAAACACGCTTTATATCGGACTAAAAAGTAAAAAATAATTGTTTTAAAATAAGCTTAAAAAGCGTTGGGCGCTCGATGTACGAAAATGTGGAACAAAGCGCCCCACGCTTTTTAAGCTTATTTTAAAACAATTATTTTTTACTTTTTAGTCCGATATAAAGCGTGTTTTTTAGTTTTTTTTAAACTATATTTTTTTGTAATCAAAATAGCGACCATGCCTCAGTTATAATAAACGTGTTTGTTTAATTACTGTTTTTTATTTAGCTAACAGGTTCTCGGTTCATATACATGCATTGAAGTCACTTCAAATTTAAATAATTTATTTACGACAAAATAGTACAGGTGGTGAAGAAGAACCACTTTTATAGTCCAAGAGCTACTAAACTTTTTGAAAGCTGATTTAGACATGGAAATAACATACTTCATAATGTAGTTTAATAAATGCAAGCAAGGAAAATAACATTTGGCATCACCAAGTCCAGTCGATTTTAGTGGTAATCAACTCCTAAATATGAACCAGTAGGGTTGAAAACTCATTTTAGCAAAGCTGAGATTTTTACATGATTTTGAATGCACCTTTTCTAAACTATTTAAAAAAGCAGAACAAAATCCAGTCGGAACACCCCAGCAGACTGCTTTGAAGGGGTGAGATAAGGGTTGCTCAAAGCAATCTTCTGGAATTTAGTTCTGCCTTTTAAATACAGTTTAGAAAAGGTGGATTTGAAATACTCTGAAAATCTCAGCCTTGCCAAAATGAGTTCATGTTTTCAACCCTACCAATGCATATTTAGGGGTTTATTTCCGCTAAAAACGACTGGACTTGAAGACGCAAATGTTATTTTTTATTAAACTACATTATAAAGTATGTTATTTCCACGCCTAAATCAGCTTCAAGTTCAATAGCTCTCCGTCTACTATCTTTAGACTAATTTTCATTATCGCATTTTTTGTGAGTATTGTAGTGTTTTGGATTCATATTTTCTTTCTTCAGTCATAAACCGTTTAAACTTCGAATACTTTGTCACCGCGGTCGACATGCATTCGTTTATGGGTGTTTAAGTTGCTTTTATGCACAAAGCATTTGCTACAAACGTCACACTGGTATGATCTCTCACCCGAATGGTGTCTTTTGTGTGATTCAAAACTACTTCTATCCGTAAAGCACTTTTCGCAAATATTGCATCGATACGGTTTCTCTCCTGTATGTATTCGTTTATGTGTCAATAAATTTCCATTTTTCGTGAAACACTTGGCGCAAACGTCACACTGATACGGTTTCTCACCGGTGTGGAGTCGTTTGTGGGCGCTTAAATTTCCGTTTTCTGAAAAACGTTTCTCGCAAATATCACACCGGTACGGTTTTTCGTTTGTATGCGTACGTTTGTGTTTGCGCAGTTGAACTTTTCTTGCAAAGCATTTGCTGCAGACGTCGCATTGGTACGGTTTCTCACCGGTATGTATGCGTTTGTGGCCGGTTAAACCGTCGATTTGTGCAAAACATTTTTTACACACGTCGCACTGATACGGTTTCTCACCAGTATGCTTTCGTTTGTGAACGTTCAATGCACATTTGCGTGAAAAACATTGACCGCAATCGTCGCACTGGAACGGTTTCTCACCGGTATGTTGTCGTTCGTGATCGCTTAAGTGATACTTTCGCGAAAAATACTTGTCGCAAATTTGACATTGATAACGTTTTTTATCAGCAACGTCAGATTGTAAAACGTCTGAAGAACTTTTCTTATTCAACTGTTTATGATTACTTTTTCGTCTAGTTTGTTTGTTCCTAAGTCGCAATTTCGTAGTTTCTTCAACGAGATTTTTAGGTACGTCTGATTCTTTGTTTATATTCTTTTTTACATTTTCACTGCACAAACCGTTATCACTTTGAATATCGTTAGATTTCAATTGTATTTGGTTTTTTATTTTAATAGAACACTCTAGTAATTGATTATTATCTGAATCCGATATCAAATTATCCAAATTGTCATCGTTTTGTCTTTCTATTTTAATATCTGAATTACTAGTGTCGTTTTGTGCTGACCTATTAATTATTTTGGAAACAGATGGATACTGATTTTTGTATCGGTGCAAGATTTTTTCTGATTCCAATGCTCGAAGTTGGAACTGATGAAACTTTAATAATTCTGATAAACACGCTTCACAAATAAAAGAAGGTAATCCATCATCTTTTCTGATCTGTTATTTATAAAAAAAATCATTTTAACATCATTTATCATAAATACGGGAAGAAAAAAAAAGAGTGTGTTAATTCGCACTCATTGTGATGAAACATACATCATTCTCTTCGTTTTAATGAGGGGAACTATACAATATATGTTTCATCACAATGTGTACGAATGGACACAGGAGAAATCCGTATAATGACAACAGAACCTCAATAACGATCAAACTTAAAAATTTAATGAATTATGGTTGAATTTCGACCATGAGTAATTACGATGTAAGTGATACTGCCGTGCTTACGAGAAACAAATACACGCTTTTCTTAGTTACTGAAGCAGTGTATCAAAACTGGTCATAGAATATTTTGTAAATGCTTACGTGAATAGGAGCACATTTTAAAAGTACTTCAATAATTGGAGACCCGAATAATGATGAGATTTCGTAAATGTCAGCTAAGACGAGATTTGCATCCACATTTAAACATATTCTGCACATGTTGTTTAATTTGTCAGTAGAATCCATTTTTTTGGTTGTTAAAATTATTAAAATAACTAACGCTTCGACATATGATAAATTACAAAGTTAAACATTTTTTTTTTGAGATTTGTGACGCTGTTTATATGAATCATATTTTACAAACCTCAATTCG
Organism: Xanthostigma xanthostigma; assembly: GCA_963575645.1. Classification (NCBI taxonomy): domain Eukaryota; kingdom Metazoa; phylum Arthropoda; class Insecta; order Raphidioptera; family Raphidiidae; genus Xanthostigma; species Xanthostigma xanthostigma. The sequence continues at coordinate 24,175,551 of OY754474.1, forward strand.
AATATTCAAAGCACTAATAATTAATTATTATTGTATATAGATACCTATTTAATTAATTGTCCTGAAATAAATGTGAAAATATGTTAGTACTTATTTTATTAATCAAAATTCACTTTTCAAAATTTTACAATATTTAATCATCTATACAATTTATTAATTGTACATCGAGGGCATGCACATCAACTGTTGGTGACCACAATCCTGTAAAACCTGGAATTATCAGGGAATTCAATGCAACCTGGAAATATCAGGGAATTTTACAAAATATTTTTGAGTTTAAAATTTCTAGTTTTGAAAATGTTTTGATGTTTTAAAACTGCCTTCAGGCTTGAAAAAAGTTTTTCCAAGCTTTGTGAATACCTGGTCATTGAGCCTGATGTTCAAGCTTCAATTTGGTGTTTTTTTGTTTGCTATGCGACTATTTATCGCTGAGATATCGGCGATTAAGTAAAAAGTAACCTTTGGTTTTTTACCAACGGTATCTCTAACTAATGGAAGAGCTGGCTACGGAGAAAATGGGTGACTCGGTGCAGAGCTGAAAATTTGCAGAATAATAGGAGATAGTATATGTAAGTAGGGAAAAAATTGCCAGAAGGCTAGGCGGAAGATAAAGAGCCGCCAGAAGGCGCTAATGTTGCGAAAAATCAGTGCACTTCTGACAATTTCTATACTTATTCTGTAATTCAAAACTAGATTATATATTATGTATATTATACATTATATAGTTCTAAGGGCATACTGAAAATTCAAACATGATATAATAATTACACTCGACAAATATTCAAAATTATTAATGTCATTTTGATAGAAATAAAATTAAACAAATTAATAAAAATACGTTGTTATAACAACGTAATTTTATTAATGAAAATATATGACGATTAATTTTATTTCTATCAAAATGTCATTAATAATTTTGAATATTTGTCGAATGTATTTATTATATCATGTTTGAATTTTCAGTATGCCCTTAGAACTATATAATGTATAATATATATAATATATAATCTAGTTTTGAATTACAGAATAAGTATAGAAATTGTCAGAAGTGCACTGATTTTTCGCAACATTAGCGCCTTCTGGCGGCTCTTTATCTTCCGCCTAGCCTTCTGGCAATTTTTTCCCTACTTACTTGTACTATCTCCTATTATTCTGCAAATTTTCAGCTCTGCACCGAGTCACCCATTTTCTCTGTAACCAGCTCTCCGTCTATAAGACATTCAAATCATAGAAAAGTATAATAAACTTGGATTTATCAGGGAAATTCGAAATCATTTGTCTGTGGCCACCTTGTAAATACAACATTTTTTCTGTAATCTGTGCCGTCTTAATTGATTAAAATGCGTGAACTGTTTGCTACACATCTGACATTGATACCGTTTGACACCGGTATGAACTCTCGCGTGAGCCGTTAAATTACATTTTTCTGTGAACAATTTGTTGCAAAATTCACACCGGTACGGTTTTTCCAGTGAATGTGTACGTTCGTGTCTCTGTAACTGCGAGTTTCTTACAAAACATTTACTACAAAAATTGCACACATACGATTTTTCGTTATTGTGTACTCTTTTATGAACATCTAAGCTATGCTTTTGTAAATAAGTTTTGCTACAAATGTCGCATTGATAAAGTTTCTCGCTGTTATGCAGTCGTTTATGAACGCTCAGAGCACTTTTTCGTGAAAATGTTCGTTCACATTCGTTGCACTGAAATGTTTTTTCATTAACGTGTTGTCTGAGATGTGAACTCAAGCTAATTTTACTTAAAAAATTTGTTGCGCAGATATAACACCGGTAAAATTTGTCAATAGGTACATTTGACTGTGAAATATCGTACTTTGAGTTAATATTTCTTTTAGGATAAGAACAAGTACTGTCGGGTATAAATGCTTCTTCGACGTGTATTTCTTCATTATTTTTGTCAGTTATAATTTCGTTATCATCGAATTCTTCCTTGATATCTATTAGTCTGTCTTCACAAACACCGTTGAATGTTTCTTGAGTATCGTTATTGGTTTCCGTCGCATAATATTCATTTAATCTGTTTGAATCAAAAACTGTATAATCTATTACATCATCGCTTTCAAGTTTTATAACTGCATTGGTATTGTTCTCTGTTGAATTACTAGATGCAAGATTCAAAGATGGCTGTAGTTCGACTGGAGACAATTGCTGTTCTCTTTTGTATAAAAGCAAAATTTTTTCAGATTCTAAAACTTGAAGTTGAAATCGATGGAATTTCAGTAGTTGAGCAAGGCATGTTTGACAGATAAATGAAGACAAGCCATCATCTTTTGTAATCTAGAATTCGAAAAGAGGGTTTGATTTCGTAATTTTAACACGGACACCACATATTTATGCTTACATTAACCGGAGCGCATCTATGAAGAACTTCTATAATCGGAGTTCCAGATAATGTTGAAACTGTGTAAATGTCAGATAAAACTACATTCACGTCTAAACAGGTTCTGCACATTTTACTTAGTTTTTTATTAGACATTTTTGATAATGCCGTATTTTCCAGAATACAAAAATTGCCAATATCTCTCCCTCTAAACCAGCGTATCCTAAACTATGTTCCAAAGAAAACCAACACGCGTGTTTTGCATCAACAGAACTTACACATAAAACGCTTAACAAGTAATAATCATTTACAAAGGGAGGAGTTTGTTTTCATCTTTTTGCAATGTTTGAGTTTGTGATTTCTTAAACTGCTTCTTTCCGTAAAATATTTGTTGCAACCTTCACACTTGTACGGTTTCTCAACAATCGGAGTTCCGAATTTCGAATTCGCATAAACGTCAATCAAAATTATATTTTCAGTTAAACATATTCTGCACAATCTTTTGTAATCATTGTTGGACACTTTTGACGTCTTCATTGTTGATTTTTTATTAAAACTAAGACAAAACATTGATAATTTTTTCCCTCAGAGTGTCAACCCTAATTTGAGATGTGTGGTCATCAGCCCGGGTAGCTCAGTCGGTAGAGCATTGGACTTTTAATCCAAGGGTCCAGGGTTCAAGTCCCTGCTCGGGCGGCAATCATTTTTGTTTTTTTTTTTTTAATTTTCATTTTTACAAAATTTCAGCTTATATAATTTTTTAAAAGATCTACACAGAAAGACCACTACTAATTTTGAAATTGCTGGTTAAAAATTATTCTCTATCGAATCCTAGAAATTTTAATTTAGGGAACCAAATAGAGTTTAAGAAATTAAGCTGGATTTATATAACAAATTTTACTATTTCTTCAAAGAACTTTACAGTGTTTTATTTTAAAAGAATACAAAAAAAGCTTCAATTCTGGGTAATTTTCTTATACATACTGGAGATAAAGTCATTGTAATAAATTGGTACATGTTTAATAACTAAGTATTGGCTATTATACGACAGATATAGTACCTATTGTTTTTAAAATTATATAAAAATGAAAACATTAAAGATGTCCAACGTTGTAAATGAAATATGTAGAATATGTTTAGACAGAAATAACGTTTTGATTGATATATACCCTATATCATCATTATTTGGAACGCCAATAGTCAATGTTCTTCTCCGATGTGCTCCTGTTCAGGTGAGCCATTTACAATACCATTTTTTAAACTAATAGTTTAACTACCAAGCAATCTGATCCTAGAACCAGTTCATCAATTTTAACAGTAAAGTAAATCTTGTCAATATTTTTGCTAGTTTTTTTAGAACAAAACTTAGAAAACAGAAGATAGTAATAAATATGTTGTCTAAACGTCATTTTAAAAACAACGACTCCCTTACGATCTTGGCTATTCACCCGTTATATTTTGTTTCATAGAATAAAGTCGGCTGCACACGAGGCTGGATTTGCCGCTAGGTTTCTTGCTAGATTTCACTCCTAGATTTCTAGCGCTGGTTTTCTTAATTGCTATTATGTGCTCGCTTCACACGAGACGTCTTTACATGCTTGCTCTGCAGGTAGATTCGGTGCGCGCGCAGTGATAGAACGCTAACAAAAGTGCATGTTTATTGTCTCTGAACAGAACACACTCACTGTGGGCATAGTGTTTGTAGGCGTTTGTTCAAGTCGCCTATGCGACAAGATACTGTTTCCTGATTGGTTCTTGCGGACCTAGCAAGAAAAATAGCCCCTGTTCTAATTTTAAAACCCTGAGCTCGCAGTGACGTCATTTTCAGCTTCGTACCCAGCCTACCGACTGGCAGAAGTTCAAGCAGTATTTCTAGACTCGTGTGCAGCGGCCTTTAATTAAGTTTCCAAATTAAAGAAAATATTATTTTAGATAAAAAAAAATGACGGGCTGTCGTCTTTCATTTGCCAGTCATGTCTTGCGCAACTTTTGAAATTTCATCAGTTTCAACTCAAAGCATTGGAATCAGAAAAAATATTGCGTCGACGTCAAAAATATAATAAAAAGAAGAACTCTTTGGGTGCTTTATCTTCTTCGAAAGTAATAAAAGATAAGCCAGTTAAAAAGTCTGATATTTCAGACGCAAATTATATTAAGGTAGAAATAAATTATGGTGAAAATGGCGTTTCGTCTAAAGCTGAACAATGTTTGATTAAAAGAAATAGTCCAGATATAGAAATAATTGTAAATAGTGTCAAAGAAGATATCGAAACAAAACCTGTTGAAAATTGTGCTGATGTACAAGATATAAAAAACGACTTTGAAGAGGAAACAATTAACAGTAAAGAAAGTATCGTAGTAAAATCTAAAATTTCCACGACAAAAAATAGACGTTTTAAAAGCAATGCACAGAATTTTCGTTCCAAAAAACGCCCAAAACCGAATGGAAAAATTGACACCGAATCAGAACGAAGTGAGCAAGAAATGACAACCGGCCTCAAAAGAAAACGCTATCAGTGCCATATATGCGAAAAATGCTTTTCATGTAAAAGTCACTTAGTAGGCCATGAACGTCAGCATACTGGTGAGAAACCGTTTCAGTGTGACGATTGCGGTCAATGCTTTTCTCAAAAATATACACTAAACGTTCATAAACGTAAGCATACTGGAGAGCGACCGTATCAATGTAAAGTTTGTAATAAGTGTTTTTCACAAGCGGGCGGTTTGAACGCCCACATGCGCCAACATACAGGAGAGAAACCGTATCAGTGTGATGTTTGTAGCAGGTGCTTTTCAAGAAAAGGTAATTTGCACACGCACAAACGACAACACACTCAAGAGAAACCGTACCAGTGCGATGTTTGCAGCAAGTGTTTTTCAGAAAAAGGAAATTTAAACGCTCACCGCAGACTTCATACCGGTGAGAAACCTTATCAGTGTGACGTTTGCGCCAAATGCTTTACTGTTAGCAGTCATTTGAATGCGCATAAACGGATACATACCGGAGAGAAACCGTATAAGTGTGAAGTTTGCAATAAGTGCTTTACGGGAAGAAGCGGCTTTGAGTCGCACAAACGACATCATTCTGGAGAGAGACCTTATCAGTGTGATATTTGCAACAAATGTTTTGTACATAAGAGCAATATGGACACTCACAAACGGTTACACAATACCCGTGATGATAAAGCGTATTGAAATGGTACCAGTGTTGCCAGAACTTTTTTGTTTTGCGTACTAGATTAGGGTTGAAAAAAGTACTAGAATAGACATACCTAGAAATTATAGACAGGTAAAATTTAAAAACTAACTAATTATCTGCTCCGTTCCAAGGGCGTAGATATTTTTTTTCTAAGGGGGGTAAAGCAAAAAAATCAATATTTTTTTTTAAGATTTGTTAGCCACAAATGACCTTTTTTTAATTTTAATAAAATGTATCGCTGACTGCAAATAATAATTTTTGTAGAGCTCTCTATTCAATAAATAATTAATAATCAATCGAAACTCCATTTTGTATGTTTTTTACGTTAAGTATCTTGTTATTCTTTTAGTAGTAACTTTAAGTGTACTTTATTGAAGCTTTTACACACATAAAACGAATATTCAGTTTTGATTCCAAACTTGAAACTTCTATAACTACAACATTAATAATCGAATTTAATTTCTTGTAAAAAAAAATTGGTTGTCTGTAAAGTCGGTTTACGGACGATAGTTTTACGTGATAACGTATTCCGCTCGAATATCATATTTAATAATACATAACCTAAATTTTAGTAGCTGTCAAACTATATTTTTACCGATTCTCTATCGCTTATACTGCGCTCTCGCTTGCACGCACAGGGTCAGGCGGAACGTGACACTTTTCGGAACGTTACACTTTTTCGTGCATGCAGCCGGTGTTTCATCAATTTATAAGACGTTATCACGTCAATAAAATACAATTGACCAAATCCAAAAAATTATTAATTTAACTTATAACGATCGTTTCGACATAATTATATCAGGTCATCTTCAGATACTGGAAATATGAAGAATTGTCATGTCATTCTTCTTATTTCCAGTATTTGAAGTATCTGAAGATGACGTTTTGGATTTAGTCTATCTAATCTATTTTTTACAAAAATGTTTAATCCAAACTATGAACTGACAACTGAGAATTTATATTCATCATTAAATGTATCAAAGAGAATAATATAGAAGTAATCGAAAATTTCGCTTTTATTCAAATACAACTTGTTTGTACATTTTTCAAGTTTACATAGTATAATTAAAAAACAGTTGTGTGGTTTTAAGAAACCACGACGCACGTGAAACTTTTATTGGATGCAACAGACGGCCAGAAAAATTCGGGACGATAGAATAAAAGTTTCACTTTAATAAAAAAAATCTCTCTGATCGTAGCAGTCGGCGGTCTTGAAAGTACATATAATCCGTAGCGTGGAAAGGTTTTTGAATTAGTTAACCAGTCCATGCATTTTTACATGGGCTTTGAGAGATGCTTTTAAACCGAAAGAATGTCCACAAAAATCGCATTGAAATGGCCGTTGGCCTGAATGAACTATCTGATGTACTTCAAGGTTGTTTTTATGAGTGAACTTTTTATGGCAAATAACACATTCAAACGGTTTTTCCCCCGTGTGAATTCGAAGATGCTGTTTCAACACCGTTTTGGCTTTGAAAGATTTTTCACAAGTCGGACATTTGTACGGACGCTCTCCTAAAAACACCCATTTATTAATTTTTATTGTATTCTAAACAGTCTGCAACTGATTTAGTTCAGTCAATCATATCACGCAATATTATGCCAGTGACTGACTCACATACACTCAGTTACATAAAAAGTGGATCACCTAAAAGTTATGTCATTTCGATTCGTTGTATTTTCAAAATTAATAAGCCGATTTTAAAAATTCTTTTTTTGTTTGATAGAGCAGAGTTTTAGGAACATTTTTATGTGGAGACGGAAGAATACGACAATGTTTTTTTAGTTAAGTTTGAAGAATCCTACGGAAAGTAGCACCAGCAGTAGAATTTTTTCCTTAATTGCATCTTATTCCATGGCCTTTTTTGTATCGGTTCGTTTTTGTTTTCAGAATTATCTCAAATAACACCTGAGTTATAAAGAAAAATTTAAAAAAACTGCATTTATTCTTTATTACTGTCGTGGCCATAAGTAGGCTGGGAATGGATCGGTGTTTAGGAAAAAATTCTACTGCTGGTGCTACTTTCGTAGGATTTTTCAAACTTGACTAAAAAAAAATTGTCTTATTCTTCCGTCTCCACTGTAATCAAGCCTTAATTGAAATTCAAAATTCATACATAAAAATGTTCCTAACACTCAGCTCTATCAAACAAAAAAATAATTTTCAAAATCGGCTTATTAATTTTGAAAATACAACGAATCGAAATTACATATAATTTTATAATTTTATGTAACTGAGTGTATTATAAGGCGGGGTTTTACAGATTGCTATTTGATATGTTAGATTCCCACGCATTTGCTCAACCAATCACATGCGAATAGCTAAATGTATACTTATTGCTTCTGTGTGTTAAGTGTTTCACTGAGTTATGCGGATCCGTTGATCCGTCGGCTCAAAAAAAAGTGATTCGGATCTTCTGTCGGAATTTAAAAATTGACTGACAAACTTGGAGATACAGACAGTCGAGTGATATGCCAACTTTTAAGTACCTGTATGAGAACGCATATGAATCCGTAATGACGTAATTGTTCTCAATTTTTGTCCACATATGTTGCACAATTCTTTAAATTCGTAGCGTTCTCCTCCGGTGTGGACTTTGGAATGAAATTCCAGACTAGATTTCCAGGAAAATGTTTTTTCACAATAATCGCATTTGTAAGGTCCAACCGAATGCTTGTAGAATATGTGCTTTCTCAGTGCTCTAACCTATAAATTTGTGTTTTAATTTTTAAAAATATAGTTTAAAAAACTAAAAAACATGCTTTTATAGCACATCGAAAATATAAGCAGAAAATAATAATGAACAAAAAATATTAGTCTTTCGAGCGACTCTTTTTAGTGAGCGGAGCGCACGGAGCCAGCTCCCAATAAAGAGTCATATGAACACATAACTACAATGCACTCATTAAAGAAAGTACCATGTTTACTGCATTTACCTCTTTACCACAAATATTACAAACATCTTTTTTTGTAACGCCATCATTGTGCATTTCTTTAACATGCCTCAATACGCTCGTTTCGTATTTGAACCATTTATCGCATCTAGTACATCGAAATTGTTCAAACGACAGATGCGAAACCGTGTGAGTCCTCAAAGATTGCCTCGAATTAAATTGTCTGCCGCACTTGTCGCAGTTGTGTTCGATTTTTTCATGAAAATGGATATTATGCCTGTCCAATTGAATCTGTAATCTGAACGTCTTCTGGCACACGTCGCATTTAATTGGTTTTATGTCGTGCCTTCTCATGTGCCTGCTCAGTGTTATTATTTTAGAAAATGTTTTATTGCAAAATTGACAACGATGCGTTTCTAAATTCTTATGCCTCAACATATGTTTGGTCAGTCCGAGCTGTTCGGAAAAGATTTCTTTGCACACAAGGCAAATATAATTGTTCTTCTTATCCGGTTCTTGTTCGATTTTTACAAACGAATGTATCAATGTTTCCTTGTTTGGTTCATTGGAATCTATTTCACTCTTACAATTTTCGACAGTGCTGCCATTTATTTGTAACTGAGTTAATTTTACGTTTGTCAATTCTGTAAAATATAATAATAATAACGCGTTTAACATCGCACCATTACTACTGTCCATCTATTACACTTCCTGTTATTTTCTACTTTTTTCAAAGGTACAATCCTTTCATTATCTGACGGTAAAGTGTTAGTAAGCTTACCTCTTTTTGTCATCCCAACACTGAAGCACTTCTGTAGTCTGCAATGTTGGCATTTACCTCGACTTTTGACATTAATTGAACAATCGTTTTTTTGTGCACACACAAACTTATCGAGGGCGTTATTGTGACGTCGAAAAAATACTTTGCAAGTAAAACATGTTCTTACCCCATAGTTTGTACCGATGCTTTTGTCTCCACAAACTCGACACGGATCTGCTGGGTCTAGAATTAATTTGATTTCGGTGGCTCGTCTAGTGTTATCAAGTTCGGTGCCGTATCTAGGAAGTCCGTGTGCCCGTGATGATGAGAGGATTTGTAATTTTTGTGGAGAATGGAGCGGGGGCAGACGGCCCTTAAAAGAGGGCCCTGAAATTGCATTATTTGTTGCACAATTGTGTATAGTAATAGATGATGAAAAATTTTATCGATAGTAAATTTTTCAAGGGTCCCTTCAACTTCATATCATTTTAAAATTCTAGAATATATTACATTTACGCCGCCCTATCGAAATTTGGAAAAAATTTCACGAGAGTTTCCTCTCAAGTCATCTGTGGGGCCCCATATATCTTGGGGCCCAGCAGCTCAATATTCGAAAACTCTAGAATATACACATCCTGGCCACTGTAAACGCTCGACTCTTGTATGAAAATTCGCAAACAACTTTACAAGAGTATTTTTACTTTTAAAGCACTGGAAGTACTAAAGGAAAATGTTTCTCTCGTTTTCAGAAAAATGTTTGTCGGGGCCCACCGGGCATTTTCCCGATTGCCCGGCGGCCCAGTCCGCCCCTGGAATGGAGCGTTTGGTGTCCTTGGCCAAGAGGACGTAGCGTTCTCTTGTGTCAAAAAATTCACATATAAAACAGAACTAGGATTAAGCGCAGATAAAACCGCTTATTAACTGGCTTTAAAATGTGCTGTTTGAAATTTGCATTTTGCAATAATGCTGATTTTACTATCACCCGGTGTCCCTGGCCACCAACTCCTAGATACGACGCTGAATACTAAAAATCGGTAGCTTTAAAAATAAGTATTTATACCGTTAAGATCCGTGTTGTGCGATTCAAAGTTTGTACCGTATTCAATATTATCATCACTGTCTAAATTTGGTTGTTTTATTTCTTCTTCTTCTATTATTTTACGTAACAATAAATCCGATTGTTCACACAATTGTTTGAAATGGAACGATATTTCCATTTCATTGTAACATTTTGAACATACTTGCCTAGGTAATTGATCGGACTCGTTTATCTGTTATAAAATGTGTAAACAAACAATTTATGGTGTAGCAAGTTTTGTTACATTAACTTTCCCTCTCTTTTTTGTAATATTGTTAAAATTAGTTTTCCTTAGCTACGCTGGAAAAATGAATGATGTTTTCTCTAGAGAAGAAATTAATCAATTAAATTTCATCATTCATTTTTCCAGCGTAGCTAAGGAAAACTAATTTTGACAATATTACAAAAAACAGAGAGAATGTAACAAAACTTGCTACAATGGTAATTGAATGAATTTCAAAAATGTATATAGAGAATAGGTTGGACTTACATCAACAGTGGCGCACGCACTCATCATTTTTATAATGTCAGGCGCATAAAGACAACTCATTTTTTTATTTTTCTCTAAACAGAATCGGCATATTTCTGAAAAATCTGATTTCTTTATTTTTGAAGTCATGTTTCGGATAGTATCGTATTTTAAATTGTATACATTTTTAACAACCAACTGGTGGGGAGCCTGTGGCAGCAGCTCACAAACTTTTTTCATGGCAAGACCACATTGCATCCGTATAAAAATTTATCTTATTGTTGTTGGAAGTTTAATTTTGATTATTTCAAAAATTGCAAATAAATGTATTTATTCAACACGCGTGAGTAATATGTAATTTCGGGGCCCTGCTAAACTCGGGAGAAATAATAAATTACTTCATGTTGACGCGTAGAGTGCTAATAATAAGCCGTACAGTGTGATAATGAATTTTCTGGACCAATAGAAACTCAGTAGCAAGCCCAAGCGTGAAATAATGAAAAAAAACTGCACGCAGCTTCTGGACCAATAGGAACATGGTAGGCGGTATTGTATATATGAAAACAGCATCGCAATTCAGCGAAAGTCATGGCAATCTTGTGTATACACTGACGGTGGGTACGTCAATCAATGAAGTGATTTATTATTGTTCCCTCTTTTATCAGGGCCCCGATTACATATTACTCGTGCTAGTTGAATAAAATATTATGTGCGACTATTGATCGAAGGAGAATATTCCACTCGCGTGTTACCACACTCGCTACGCTCGTGCGGCAAATTTCACGCTCATGGAATCTTCTCCTTCTCTCACTAGTCGCACAATATACTATTGTTGGTGCTATTATCATCAAATTAGTGCTTTGTAGAATTAAAGCGGAAAGTTGCCTATTGCGAATGAATGTGGCGTTTGCCCGCCAGAGCAATTCCGTCAATTCCGCTCGAGCTGTAGACAGTACCACTTTTTTGAAAAGTGCGTTGAATGAACAACATTAAAAAAACTCGTTCGCAATCGTCAATTTTCTGCCCTAGTAGCAGAATGTACTATTTTTTAATTTCACCAGCGACAAAATACCTACAACATTATAATTATCTTCGATAGGTATAGCTACCTACATAAAAAGGGTTTTTATAATAGAAGGGATGTTTTTATTTTATAAATTTGTTCAGATCTTGTACCTGTACATACATTTTATAAATACTGATTAAATAAACATATATATTTTTTTATTGCATGGTATAAATGTTAGTTTTTTCTCAATTGAAATTATATTTTTAATAAATAGTAGTACCTACTAATTTTAAATTTTTCATAATTCAACGTTTTAGGAACAATTCTATAGTACTACTAAAATTCTGTTCCAAGTCTATTTTACAAATTTGAAACAGATTTTCATTACTGAATATACGCAGACTTTGAAAGTCCATTTTTTACAACAAAATTAATTACAAAACGAACCTATTTGAATCTCCAATGATTATTATATTTCTATTTGAATAAAAAATTACATGGTTTGAATTCGCTCAAACAGATTCATTCCAGACCGAATTCCAATTGCCGTTATCTTCATTGTTAATCTTTTTGTCACATTTTTCAACAATATTATTATTGCATTCGGTTTGAATAGAATCCAAAACAACAAAAGCTTTATTGGCAGTAAATTGTTCCGACGGTTTATTAAAAGAGTCCCGTCTCGATTGGTGTTTGGAAGTATTCCACCGTTTTCTACGGGCCGGCGTTTTGGGAACGTTATCGGTACGTTCCAGGGAAGAAGCAGTCGAAAATTTCCTTCGATTAGAAATTGGCAGTAAATCTACGGAGTGTTTTCGACGATTAAATCCCCCGTTGTCGTCGACATTCGTTACTTGGAGACGAAACGTTGGAGATGGAGATCGATTTCTTATTGATCTATTAACAAAATTATTAATTGTTTGTGCGACAGTGCGATCGTCATTTTGAAATAATCATGTAATAAAGGAGATACTTATTGATTGTCTACTTGTTTGTAATAAAAAAAAAATTGGTTGTCTGTAAAGTCGGTTTACGGACGATAGTTTTACGTGATAACGTATTCCGTAATACATCCTCCCAAAATTTGGTTTCAATCCGCTTATCCTTGGTGTCGAAATGATAAGAAATGTCAAAAGTGACGTTTGCAACTGTCAAAGTATTATCTTCTAATAATAATTAGTTATTCCAATACTTAACTTAGAAGGCGTTGCATTTCACAAAATACTAATGTCAAAAAATTGAATTAAATATTAGAAATGCAGCCGTTTTCATGTTAAGACAAGACATACGTTATCTTCTAATTTCCATGTACGGCAAACAAAAACGCCGGACCGCGTCGCGCCATGCATTAGACAACATTGCATTTATACAGCTATTTTTCTATATTTTGTATAAAAAAACTGTTTAGGCAAATTCTGTTATACGAAATCTATGTAAAATGTTCTCCTCTTTCGTTTAAGACTGGTTTCAAACCGATCTGATTTAAATTGAGCGAGAAATTAGCAAAAAGCACGCACAGGGTCAGGCGGAACGTTACGCGTTACGAACGTTAGGAACGTTACGTTACACTTTTTCGTGCATGCAGTCGGTGTTTTATCAATTTATAAGATTGGTGATTCATCAATTTATAAGACGTTATCACGTCAAAAATCTGATCTAAATGTCTTAGTTATTTTGGTAAATGATTATAACTCACCTATTGGCAGGGGTAGTTTTGGTAAAAGAACTTTTTTGATCTGTAAGTCCTAATCTTTTCGCTTCCGATTTTGTTCCTTTGGTGCAAAGGACTTGGAAGGCCCTATCATGTCGCGATGGTCTCATAGCTATTTCGTCGTCGGTGTGAATTTCTCTTAGGTTCAGCGTGTCTATGGGACGTGTCAATCTTTCGATTTGTTCTCTTTGAATATAATCGTTGTATGCCCTGCGATATTCGGGCTGACACCCAAAATTTCCTTCTTTTAGTTTCAGCTCAGATTCAGGAATGATTGCTTCGATTTTCGGCACCTGCAGATGCTCTATGTATTGAGCACTTTTTTCAGTAGTATGGTCAACCTGAAATATGATGATTTCTATTAAACGCATCTTTTTTCTCAGCTAGTAATTTTGGTTTGTATAAAAAATGTAAATTACTTACCGTTCCTTCATTCCTTAAGCTGGAGGTCGGTTTCGTAATTACCGGCCTTGATCTAGGAAATTCTACGTAACTTGCCCGATATTCAGGATTAATGTCCATTTTTCCCTCAAGTTTGATATTTTCCTCCAGTCGAGCATCACTTTTCGATCTTCTTCGTTTTCCAGCTTTATCAATAAATTCCTTTTCTCTTGGAAATTCGACATAAGCATGTTTAGATACCGGCTTCAAATCCACTTTTCTTTCAAAGAGGATGCTATCCGCACGCTTTTTAGTATCGGTACGTTGCGAAATTTCAGATTTTGCAAATTGAACGTTGCTTTCGGAACTTTTTTCAGTGTAATTTTCACCGACATTTAAATACGAGTTAGATTTTTTGTGAAAAACTTTTGGTGTTGGTTGCTTAGAATATACGAATTGATCTGCGCTTTCTGTGGTTATACTCATACTTCCTTCTGGTTTCAAATTAGATTCTGGTTTTAAGGCTGCCTTATGCCTTTCAACATTGTGTTTTATGTACGATTCTTTATAAACAGGGCTAAATTCTCGCGCACCTTCTATTTTCAAATTTTGTGAATGCTTATTTCCATCGAAGCGCCCGGTTCTATTGACAACTGCGTGTTGAGTGAATTTTGAAGTCGTTTCTGAAACACCACCTAATTGTCCTTCAGATTTCAGATTATTCTTTGGCAACTTTGGTGATACCCTTTCACCAGAAACGTTTGTCCTAAATTGTGACATCGTTTCTGAATCACCTTTCATTCCCCCTTCAATAGTCAAATTATGTTTTGGTAGTTTTGGAGAAACTCTTTCAATTGGAGGGTATTCTTTATACATTTCTCTATATTCAGGTTCTAAATTAATAGAACCTTCTAAGTGTAAGTTCGTCCCTTTTTTTAGAAACGGAGGTCGTTTACTGTAGTCAAATTTTTTGAACTGTTTCTGATATTCTGGCTGAAAATCTAACGAACCTTCTAATTTTAAATTCGATTCCTTTTTTATCATTGGTTCTCGTCTTTTCAATTCAGGACTTTTGAATTGTTTCATATACTCCGGCTCCATATTCATAGATCCTTCTAATTTCAAATTTGGTTCCTTCTTCGTTATAAGATCTCTTCTACTATATTCAGGGACCTTGAATTCCTTAGTATATTCAGGTTCCATATAAAATGATCCTTCCAGTTTCAAATTGGGCTCCTTTTTTGCTATGGAATCTCTTTTACTGTACGCAGGAGTTTTGAATTTCTTAGTATATTCAGGTTCCATGTCCATAGATCCTTCTAATTTCAAATTTGGTTCTTTCTTTGCAATAGATTCCCTTTTACTGTATTCAGGAGTTTTATATTGCTTAGTGTATTCAGGCTCCATATCGACAGAACCGTCGAATTTTAAATTCGAATCTTTTTTAATAATCTGTTCTCTTCTACTATATTCAGGGGTTGTGAATTGCTTAGTATATTCTGGTTCCATATCCACAGATCCTTCGAATTTTAAATTCGAATCCTTTTTGACCATTGGTTCTCTTCTACTGTATTCAGGCTTTGTAAATTGCTTACCATATTCAGGCTCAAAAGTCAACGCGCCTTCCAGCTGCAAATTCGTTTTCCTTTTAGTAAATCGTTCTCTCGGTTTTACTTCATTAGACGTAAATTGTTCTCTGTACTCAGGATTCATTTCCGAATTTCCTTCCATGTGTAAATTAGTACCTTTCCTAATTAACAGAGGTCTCTTACTATATTGGTAATTTGAAAATTGTTTTTTGTATTCCGGTTCGAAATCTAAACTACCTTCTAAATGTAAATTCGATTCTTTTTTCATTAATTTCGGTCGTGGAAGACTTTCATGCACAACAAACTTTTCGTTATATTCGGGGTTTAATTCGAAATTACCTTCTAAATGTAAGTTATTTTTCTTCTTAATATAAGAAGATCTAGGTTGTATTCCTAAAGGCACATATTGTTCACTGTATTCAGGATAAAATTCCAATTGGCCATCCAAGTGTAAATTTGGCTCACTTTTTATTAAGGAAGGTCTTGGAATTATTTCAAACGCGGTAAATTTCCTGGTATATTCAGGCTCAAAAATTAAATCGCCTTCAAGATGCAAATTTGATTTCTTTTTACAAAGTGGAGGTCGAACTATATTTTCATGCTTGATGTATTGATCAGCCTTTTCAGTTGTGATACCCATTTCACCTTCCAATTTCAAATTGGTTGATTTGCGAATGAGTTCAGGACGCCTAGACAAAATATAAGCGATGAAATTTTCAGCTTGTTCAGTCGAAGTTCGCATATCACCTTCTATTCGTAGGCTTGTAGGTCTACGAATTAAATCTCTAGGTTTGGCATATGGATATAAAACAAACTGTGCGCTACTCTCCGAGTCCTTTTCCATAAAATCACCTTCGCCAACGCCATCACGATTAAGGCTAGATGATCTGTTTGTGAAATGAAAGAATTCAATATTATTTTAAATTTTTTATTACATTTATTATTTTTTTATATATAAAAAGGGTGATTCAGGAGGAAATGTTAATATTTAGGTGCGTTTTCAGGAATCCAAAATAAATATAAAAAGTTCCTATAAACATGGGTTCTATTCTCTAAGGAATCTTACTTTTAACGCAGTTTAAGAAGGGAATGTTCAGTAAAAAATCAAAACTAGCGTATTTCGATTTCTTTAAAGAATTACAGACGCTCGAACTTTGACGTCTACTCTTTTTCTTACCTCTTAATCATTTCAGGTTTAAAATATCCTTCATATGGAATGTACTGAGCGTGTTGTTCAGTAACCACGGCCATTGGACTTTTGTCTATTACCAAAGAATCGTTGGGATGGTTTTTCCGACGTCCTAGCAAACTTAGAGGTCCCTAGGGAATGCAAAATTGTATTTTATAATATTATCTAATAAAAACCTGAATACTAGAGAGGAATTTTCATACAACTTCAAACAAAACATCATTCAAACGTCAAAGTCACGTTTTTGATAGTACGAACAGATATTTATTTTATGATTCATAAGTGCCAAAACCATAGTCAAGAAAAGGGTGGAGTCTTGTTAATTCGACACTACTTACTATCCCGTTTTTCGGATTCCGTAATTGATTTTTAAAAATCTAAGAGGTATGTTTGCTTTGACCTAAGCAAGAATTTTCTTTCGATCTGCTCTTTGGCTACGGATTTTACAGGCGCGTAGAAGACTTTTTGAACGCATACTGAAAATAGGGTTACCACAAATTATGTAATCTATGGTTACCACTTCGGAACTAGATATTGCCAGAAGATTGTTTGCCGCGGGAAGGAAGGGCTCTGTAAGCTATATATTAGATTTTTTAATATTTCACACCTTTTTGAATTGAATACTGGAGTTGACAGCTTTAAATATATATTTTTTTAATTTTCTTGAAGAAATAAAAAAAAAATATCTGCAAAACCCCTTGGCTCGGAGAAATTTGCGTTTGACCAGATACCCGGAGATTGTCTCTAAGGCCAGGGAGGTGGCAACCCTATTAGAAACTCGAAACGATACTAGATCACAGTGTCATCGTAATCGCTTATAGTGAGGAAAACTAGTTTACGAATTTCATGTTCCAGTTCAGTATTTTAGTTTCTTTTGTTGATGCGAGAAGTTTTGTTTGAAACAATGCAGTTGTGGCCTTGAAATTTTTGAACTTACTTTTTGTTCTGACAAATCTTCACACGAACTGAAGTCGATCGGTTTGTAACATCGGGTGTATTCGCTGCAAATATGTTTTAACGAATCCTTGGCGCCGTGCTGAATTGAGATTAGATTATCACGAGGTGGAACGAAACCAGCCGGTCGCTTCCGACGATAAGTTGAAAGCTCGTCGACTGTTACACTGGGTGGGAATCCCCTGATGGTTGTCCATATACCATCTGAATAAGAATACTGACTTGTAGTGGTGTAATTACTTAGATGAGTTTAGTTACAGTTGGTAATTATAATAATATTTTACAGAGTAGCTACTGTTTGCTACAATTGTTAAGAAACACCCATTGTTATAACGCTATCAACATAGAAAAATTGTTTGAAAAAATAAACTAATTTTTCTATGTTGATAGCGTTGTAACAATGGGTGTTTCTTAACAATAATTTGTAGCAAACAGTAGCTACTCTGTAAAATGCTGTAATTACTTTTATAGATATTGTAGATTATAGATACTCGACAACTAGGTTAATAACGTGCAGTTGCTTTTAAATTTTTCGAAAAAAAAACCTATTTCATATGAAATTGCAAGTAAATATATTAATATAACGTAAGTTTGAACCTGTTTATTGATAAACTAATTAAGTATTATAGCGCAAGAGCTAGTGAACTTTTTGGAAGCTGATTTAGGCATGGAAGTGGGAATATGTAGTTTAATCAGTGCAAGCAATGAAAATGACATTTTGCGTTCATTGGCGTAGCAAGAGGGGGCCAGGTGACACACTTGTGTTTGAATAATCATTTTATTTTTTTTATTCATTTGTAAGTTTTAACACACAACATAAAATCTAACAGTAAATTTCGTGGGTTTTAGCTTTAGAAATGTTATATTAGTAAGCTATGAAATCATGGAAAAATTCAGGCCAAAAAGTGAAAATATATTTTTTTTTTATTTTAACTCTCAAAATTCGAATTTTTATAAAAAGAAAACCGAAGTAGATTTTCTCGAAAATGACGCATTTCAGACCCCCTAAGTGATAGAGGTTAAATCATTCTAAATTAGTCAGAAAGCCGAAAGGAATACGAGCAATAACCGGTCACCCTGTATTGTTATACAATCATTCATTCAATCTAAAGTCTAAACTAGAGTTATACAGACTTGATCAAACGACACTGCGTTTTTTAAATTTTTATTAATATCTATTAATTTTATTTTTTTTCATATTATATTTCATTTAAAATAAACTTCAAAAATGTGCTTCGAATTCTGTTGTATAAAGAAACACTGCATTTTACTAAAAATGTACAAAAATAACCTTTACTATTTTTAAATTATTAATAAAAAAAAACTTTTTTTTTAATATGGGTTTTATTGGCTTTTGTTTTGTAACATTTAGCCACGACAAATGTTTATTTATTATTTAACCGTTTCTTTCTTATACTTAATTAACAAAAGATAAAAAACTAAATAAATTTAAATTTTCTGTTTTATTTCTAAAACGAACCGACACCAAAGATCTGATTTCACTGTTGTAATCGTCTCAAAAAAACTCATAAGTGCGCAATTTAATTGTGCATTTTGTAGTACCTACCTACGCTCAACTAAATCGTTTTATTAATTAATGAAAATGTTCATAAAGTTTTCTTATACGATATTCGGTTTTTAATGTATTAAAGTTTTTTTCAACGCATCGAACTTTTTATCAATAACCGTTATTTGGTTGAACAAGTTTTAAGGTACCACGAAAACGGGGCACTATTTTCGACTAAAAATAATCGCGCACTATTATAATTTAATAATTTTTTATGCATCATCGACAAGGCGTTGAAAGCACACACAAAAAATGCTTTGAAAAAATGTATAAAATAAATACAACGAAATTAAACGGAAATAATTGAACAGACGACATTTTTTATCACATTTAAACTTGACCAATCATCTCTCGTTAAATTTCAACTTCATTTGTTTGTTTGTCAGTCAGATAAGGTTAAATTGTGAATCACTTCCACGTATTAAATTTTAATTTTGTATACACATTGGTATTTTTAATTATATCTGCTATTGCAAATCCAATGAAAAATGATATTGTCCTATCAATTTAGGATACCTTGCTCTCCAAGCGTCGTAACGGAGTCGTGTCGTCGATTGAGTTTCGGCTCAGACGCCGACCTCTGACGTCCAAGAGACGCGGCGTCGCTCTGTTGTTGTGCTGCGGTGTTCCGCGCTGATCTAACAACAAACAACAACTGGATAATACCAACAAACCAAAACCTTTTCTCTTCACGCCGCCACTTAACCTATACAAGCGTTTTCCGGTCAAGGAAGTCGACCTATGTTTTATTATATTCTTTATACATTAGTGTGTTCAAAAAGTTTCGCGAAGAAGTATATAACTATACTATACTGTCGTATAGGATAAGAATCCTTGCATTCCTCTGGCGAGAGGAGAAATTATCGTTCCTGATATATAGAAGACTTGACTCCCCTTAATGTCATAAAATTAACACAAGGCTAGAATTAAGACTATTTAAAAAAATTCCAGCCAATTGTGCGACGGGACCATTCCAACTTCAAAAATGTTGACATTTGATTATATTAAAGAAAATAAAATTTCTGATGTCGTGTGAGGTGACGCGGGTAATGGCTAGTATTTAATATGATATTTTGCTATTCGTTGCCATGGTTACCTACATAATATGTTTCACGTCATGTAAAAATTAATCAAAGCATGCCGAACTAGTTTATTTCTGACAGATCCATAAAACAAAAGAGCGGCTGATTTTTTTTTTATTTTCAAAAAATACATTGTACACTTCCGGTTGAGTTTGAAGTACAATAAAATATACCTCAGCAGTTTCCGATAGTAAATCTCAAATTGAACAAAAGAGCTATCTAAACTTTGTTTTCTATCTAGTAGGTACTAGTAGAATATATGAATTATTCACTGTTACCACTTTTGATAAACACACTATACCGAAGTTGAACAGTCTTCAAACAAAACCTTTCTTATAAAAAATAAATAATATAAAATTACTAAAAAAATTTCTGGTAATTTTTTTAACCGAATAAAAAGTATTGTTAATTGTTTTTTTTTATGATAGGAATGATCGAAAATACAGATTTGCATCCGGGCGTAACTGAACCTAAGGTGTCAAATTTTTGACCGACCTGTTCTGCCAATAGTGTTGATTGCGTAATCAAACACAACTACATTATGAAATTAGAAAGCGACGGAATGGATCAGAGAATCAGTTGGGGGCCGCATTGGAGGCCTGTCTGGTACGAATAATCGATTTACTTTAGCGCATACCTCGTGCCTCGAGCTTTTGTATACTTGCAAAATACAAATACGTAATCTGCATTCTAGAACTATTCATTATTAGTCATTATGGTACAAGCTTTTTTGTACTGACTGTTCTGCAAAAAAAAGCATGAACAAAGAGTAATCTACTTTTAAAAGCAGATTTAGCATTGACTTTCGACATAAAACCTTACACCTTAACAAAACGTGATTTTTTATCAAAAAATCGAAATATCTCCTACTTTTTTCGAATATAAAATGCGTGTAGTAAAAGACAAACTTCTGTAACTCATCTACGTTTTAAGTTTTTCAAAAAATAATGTCCTTGGTTTCTAAAATATATTATACAAAAATGCGTTACGTAACACTTGAACGCTCCCAAAGTAAGTTGACGAAAAAACGATGGCAAATAGTTTATTATAAATCAGATTCAACTAAAAAATTAGATGTACCGAAATTATAACAAAATCATGGGACACCGTGTAGATAAAAATTAAATAGATTTTGACAATAAGATTTCAATTATTTACAAATTAGTTTGATTAATTATTCATAGACTTGTCAGATCCTGTATTTGATATACCCTAATTAATTTTTTTATCCTATACCAAGGTATCTTCATACAAAGAAATAAATAAGCTGTCGAAGTTTCTTTTATAAAACTTTATATAGATAACTTTTTTGTTAACCTTGCAATTTGAATTTGAAATGTAGGTTAACTGTAAAATTTTGACATAAACTTTAATTGATTTTATTGTTATCTACTGAAAAAATAATTAAAAGTGCAGGATAGCGCATTGTGCAGCTAGGGCGAAAAGTTGGCGATTATGAACGAGTGTGACATTTTCTCAACGAGTGTGACATTTTCTCGCTGAAGTTTACCTTGTATTGCGGGGTTCCAGTGGCGGCGTCTAAACTATGTCGGCTCTTTTTCAAGGCCTCGACTATTTTAACACTAATCACGTGTACCGAATACGTTTCAAAAACCAATTTCTATTAATTCTATCGAAACGATATCTTTTCCAGTATTAAGCTAGACGCGATATCGAATGTCCCAGATCTTACTGTAAATGCCTTAAATATAATATAGAAACTTCAACCTTTGAGATCTGCTTCTGTTATATTATGTGTGACCAGAACGCTAAACGGCTATGTCAAAATTTTTAAAGTGAAACTTTTATTCTATCGCCCCGAATTTTTCTGGCCGTCTGTTGCATGTCGGATTACAGGCGGCCGCGGAGTAGGGGTAAAGTGAAAGGCGCTCGGAGTAGGCGCTCGGTAGAGCAGCCAAGGCCAATATGGCGGCGCCCATGGTTAGCATCAGCTGACCGTGTAGTATGTATAACACATAGTCAGTCTGTCATGCGGGCAAGTGCTGTACAGTGTTTACATGTTTTTATTCGTGTATTCATGTGAATATTGTTGTTTATAATTAATCGTGATGGATAAGTGTCTACAATCCAACGCCTACAATCCAATAAAAGTTTCACTTGCGTCGTGGTTTCTTAAAACCACACAACTGTTTTTTTTTCTATTGTTTATTTTGGCATTTTACATCTTTTTATCCGACTACCCCAGAAGGAGGGTAATAATTTAAAGTGGATGTGAGTATGTATATAGGTACGTCTATTCTTCGGCACAAAAATTGAAAAAAACTTGAATGCGTAAAAATGTCTAATCATAATAATAATGATGCGTTTAACGTCCATTCCCGACTTTGCGTCATATATTTAGTTTAAATGTTATTTTTTGTAATATTTATTGCAATTGATTAAACTCTAAACAGTTTTTGACGTGATAACGTCTTATAAATTGATGAAACACCGGCTGCACGCACGAAAAAGAGTAACGTTCCGCAAGCCGATATAAGCGATGGTATCTCTCTTCTCGCGTGACGTCAGAGAGTAGTGTGCGTTCAACATTTTTTTCGGCTGTTCCAGCGAAAGCTACATCTGACAGATGGCCAGATAAATTATACGGTTTGTTAACAAATATATAATATATATACATTCTTTTAAATGTCTTATAATTGCTTAAAAATATGTATTTTGCTTTGGTTGATCAAATTATTAGTCGGTAAAAATATAGTTTGACAGCTACTAAAATTTAGGTTATGTATTATTAAACATGATATTCGAGCGGAATACGTTATCACGTAAAACTATCGTCCGTAAACCGACTTTACAGACAACCAATTTTTTTTCTTTTTAAATTTAATGATAAATAATAAATATTAATTAAACAAAAATGCAATAAATACGCGCGAAATATAAAATATCGAACCGCAATGCTATTGATTCGACCGTAGTGTGACGTCAAAAAACACGTAAACATATGATTACCATAGAATTATTGCCTCTTTTTCAATACAAATTAATTTAAACAAAATTGTTGACATGCTGTATGACGTCACAGATCTCCCGCGCAAAAATGGCGCGTTTAAATAATCAAAATAGCTTGCCCAGAAAGAATATTTATTTTTTAATTCAATAAGAATGTTTTAATGAATGATTTCATGTGTTTGATAACTTTTAATATGAACATAATTGATTTTAAACATTTTCAAAAATTGTGCATATACCCTTTATTCCATAAAAGCCTCAGGTGGTACTTTTTTTCAATTTTTTCATAATAAATAAACCTTAATTAAACTAGAAATGCAATTTTAAGAAACCAAGGCTGAAAGAGTCCGTCCCCATTAGTATTATTTTATGACAAATTCAACATAGGTGCTTTTGGCTTTTGACTGCAGATATACGGTTCTATAGGTTGAATCACAACGCATGTAAGCATTCGAAGAAAGCGGCTTGATATATTATGCAAATGTTATTATTAACCAATTCATGACCAGCGAACAATGGTCTAAAATTGTCTGAATATAATAGCCAAACATCAGTACTCAACTGTTTTCAAGAATTTCTGCCCGTAAAGTCAAGAGTCATAATATCTGTGTGTAGACTTTTACGGCCGGTGTTGTTCCAAATCTTCTTGGTTTTTGAAGTAAAACTTCTTTACGCACGCTTGACTTGGGGAGTAAGCTGGTGAATGCCTGACGGGAGCGTTTACGGAAAGTGCGTGATAGGGCGAGGCGAACGGAAGTTGAGAGGGAGATATAAGTTAGTAAAGATAGAAAGAGGATGACAAATACTTCACTGGCTAGTGGCGCCATCAGCCGGCCGAAAATATAAGCAGTACTAACAATAGAATGACACATACTTTACTTGCCAGTGGCGCTGTCGGGTGACTGAAAAAAGTTTTATATAAACCAAAAATTAACATGGGAAAAACGACGTTTTTACTCAAACATGGATAGCTGGTTGAAAACATTTTTTTTTGATAATAGCATTTTGTAGAGAATTAAATTTCCCACAAAAAAGATCCTTAATACTAAATCCCTGAATTCGTTATTTTCAAAGATATGTTCGTTTAAAGATTCTCATAAAAATCGGATTTCATTTAATTAATTTGGAAATAATTAATTAATAATCTAAGATCTTTTTTGTGGGAAATTTTATTCTCTACAAAATGCTATTATCGAAAAATTGAAAAAAATGTTTTCTACCAGCTATCCTTGTTTGAGTTAAAACGTCTTTTTCTCATGTTAGTTGAAAAGGAAACCAACTCGATTTTCGCCGTTCACAGGTTTGATCTAGGAAGCTGTAATTTTGGGAGAATATTTTTTACGTCCAATGCTAAAACATTAGCTAATGGGAGTGAAAGAAAAATAAAGAAAGCACCCTAATATACACTGAAATATTAGCCATTAGTCCACAAACACATACATAAAATAGATGGTAGTCTTTATTGTAATTTCCGATGGAATTAATAGGTTGAGAAATAAAACTTCAGAATTCATATTTCGTGATAAAAATTCTTTAAAAAATAAAACAAGAACTTAATATATTGGCCCACATTTATGAATATTAATTTTTGTATTTAAGTCAATAAACGCTCATTATTGATTATAGACGATCGACAACTGAGATCATTAACATCTTATTATAGATTGTACAGTTATTAATTATTACGAAAGCAAACTTTTAAATACTTTTGACGATTGCGTGTATCTATAAAATTAAAATTTTCAATTAAAAATGTGTTTTGGTTGTTTTATATTCTTAAAGGGGCGGTTGCTTTCTTAAAACAAATTGATAATAATTCACGCCACGTCGACATCATGGTAATTCTAGAAAAAATGAATTATAGCTGCAACTGCGGTGTTATTGAAAGTTATTATTAAAGAAAGCACTACAAGCTTGTAAAAGGAAACGTAAATGAAAATACTGAATAACCATCAAGCTAGTATTTAGTGAGTTAAAAAACGAGGTCACCAGGACAAAAGTCATAAAGAAAACTCGTTCGTGTGTTGTGTGTGGGTATGCAAGAAGGGCGAACGACCCAAGCCAGATTGGGGTGACATGTTAGCGACAGGCTCGACCACATGTGTACATATTAGTGATGTGCCGGATCGTTAAAAATGTATATGCGCCGATACGGATCTGAATACGGATATTTGGTTTCAAGATCCGCGGATACGGATACGGATCTTAACTGTCTTAGAGTACGCGGCGGTAAATATTGCACATCAACCTTTGGTAAGAGACTATCTGTTATGGGAAAAAGTTATTGACCTCTTTAAGAGTTAACTCTCATAACAGATTGTCTCTTTCCAAAGATCGATGTGCAATATCTCATTGTAAAGAGAGTTTTTTATTAGTACCTTTGAGTTATGTACTATTGGTATGGTACTCACTACGATAAACTTTTGCAATATAAAGGTGCCAAATACGATTTTAAGAAATAAAAAATAATCTGAATGGAATTTAACAGTTTTTCATTATTACCTAATCACCTATATATATAAAATTTCATCTATGAATTGAAAATTAATAAGGTAAAAGATCCGCCATAAAACTAAGATACGGATACGGATCTTTCTTCTCCCTCGGATATCCGCGGATACGGATACGGATATCCGGCACATCACTAGTACATATACATTTTTTTACCATTCTAACACCATGAGTTGGGAATGGTACTAATTTCGGTTAGAATACACTTTTTAAAATTTACAATATTTTTCCGTTTTGAATAAAAAAAAAAAAACATTTTTGGAAAAAGTCTGTGCGTCTGTTTGTCTGTGACCACGATACAGGTCAAACGGTTGGGCGGAATGAAACCAAATTTTGGAAGGATGTTTCATATGAAAATATGAAGAGCCCTATTGTTTTTCGGATAAATCGGCGCTTGCGCAAAGAGATAATATATGCTGTAACGTTGTTTTTTATATAACTGTTGGTTATTCTATTTATTTTTTCAAGAAAGTTTAAAAAATTTTTATTTATAATTTCGGAAATATTTTGAAAATAACAAAAAATCAGTTGCTCTTTTGTTCTGCAGATCTGTCAAAGAAATTAGTTAAGCATGCTTTGATCAATTTTTCACGACGTGGAACATATTATGTATGTAACCATGCCAACGAATAACAAATATCATATTTAATACTAGCCATTACCCTCGACTCCTCACGCGATATCTATATTTTATTTATTATACCATATCAAATGTCAATATTTTTGAAATTGGAATTTCCCGTCACTCAATTGGCTGGATATTCTAAAATAAAACGCTTTGTTCATTAACTAATTTTAATGTATACACTCTATTTACAAATAGATCAGTAAATTGTTTTATTATTTTAATCGTTCGAAAGCTATTATCTCGAAATTATGTAAAAAATATTCAATTATGTAGTTTTGTTGAGTTAGAGAACAGACATAGAGCAAGTTAACTGATAAATTTCAATTCCACAAAAGTTAACATTTATTACGCTGTAAAATAGTTTTCTAATTAACGGATCAATTTGTGCAGATTTCCCTTTTGTGATAATTGTTTGCGTACGTGATTTGCTTTGATATAAACAAAAGCTACAGGGATTTACGAGTTATACTCGAGTCGGTGATACCAACTGGTACTGTATCAGCGTGTATCATCAGTTGAATCGCAAACAAACATGCAACAGTACAAAGCAAAAATCACTGAAATATTGTAATAAATGTTTACAAGATATTCACGCGTCAAATCATAACATTAAAATTATTTTAAACTATTTTCTTCATACCTCGATCGAAAATACATTCGTGCGGCGGTTAAGAAAAATGATCTATCAACTGTTGTTTAGAAGTCGTTTCCATAGCAGCCCTATTACATTTTGCTTAATAGTCGCGAACAGCTGTCATTCGTGTTTTCACATATAACGTCAAAGCTGCTTGCTTGAAATTTATCTGTTTTTTTATGTAATTAATAAGTAATTATTATTATTAGTTAATGTATTTAATAAGCGTGCTTACGACCGAGGTATGAAGAAAAATAGTATACAGTGAAATCTCTCTTAAGCGGACACCTTCGGGACTATTAAAATATGTCCGCCTAAGAGAGGTGTCCGCGTATGGGAAAAAATAAAAAACACATATTATTATGTATGTAGATACATACATACTACATAATATGTACACACATATTTTTTATTTACGTAATAGGGTAGAATTTTATTGTTTTCTCATATACATTAATATGTATACCTACGTATGAAATCAAAAATCAAACATAAAAAGTATAACTTAATTGGCTTGAAAAAATCAATTATGGTAGTTTGACGCGTATTAGTTTTAAGCACGTTGTCTTGAAAATGTAATTCCAAGTCAGATAACATCTGCATTGCTGTTGAATCTCCTTTAGTTTTGGCAATTTCTGTAATTGTTTTCAACATACCAATGGCCTGCTGATAACTTATAGCATTAGATTGATCAGTTATGGTTATTTCTTCATCGGATTCGTCAGATTCAACTGACGTCAGGTTGTCGCCTTTTTTACAATTTTGTTAAAAGAGGTGTCATCATCATCTTCCACTAATAAGTTATTATCGATGGTAATGAATTCGCCTAAATAATTTTTTAATTTTGTGTCCGTTTAAGAGAGAATTTTACAAGTTTTGTACTTAAATATTGCGTCCGCGTCCGCCCAAGAGAGAGTCCGCTCAAGAGAGATTATGTCTTATGGAATTCTCGTGTACTTCATTCCGGACTATCACATAGTGTCCGCCTAATAGAGCTGTCCGCTCATTAGAGGTGTCCGTTATGAGAGGTTACACTGTATACTATTTAAGGCTTGTTTTAAAGTTTTGTAATTTCTATTTTGTTTTTGAGGTTGTCAAATTTATACAAGATATAATAATTACGATAAAAAACTAAATGTTTAAAAAAAATATTTAAAATTTTAAAAAGTCAAAAAAGTTTCATTAAAATAATTTAGTTTTATCCTAACCCAATTGCACACAAAACTTCCACTAACTAATGCTTTAGAACTATACACTTCACAAAGGGCTAATAAAGAACACATAAATAAATTCACAAGAGCAAACTGTAGATATTATCTTCACGTTTATAGCTAAGGTATTGTGATCTATGTGGCTGCCATTATTTTTTTTCAGGTGAATAAATATTTATACCCTCGAATAAGACAATAGATTTATACCTACGGTAAACATAAATAGCTACCTGAAGGACAAATGAACCGTAGAAATAACCACTTGCGTTCGGTGAATATAGTCATTAATAATTAATTGTTTGTACCTATATCTATAGAAAAATACACGCCAATTGAAAATAGCAAATTAAAACTTCTGCGTCTTTTTTGGTTTCGAAGCTATATGAACACTATTCAGGAATGAGCTGTACTTAATAAATCAGAAACACGCACAGCTGACAGTCAAATATAAAAAAGTGCATAGTTCGTGCATACGCAAAATATAATATCGATATTTTGTTGTTTGAAAATTAGGTCACGTTGTATTCTAAGTTGTCTTCAATAAATGACATTTTGAATGGTCTCCGTCATTGAAATAACGCCGTTAAATTTTGATTTGTCTAACACTTAAACCGGCATCACAAATATTTGATTTTAGTTAAAAATAAAATATAGTTTAAAAAAAACTAAAAAACACGCTTTATATCGGACTAAAAAGTAAAAAATAATTGTTTTAAAATAAGCTTAAAAAGCGTTGGGCGCTCGATGTACGAAAATGTGGAACAAAGCGCCCCACGCTTTTTAAGCTTATTTTAAAACAATTATTTTTTACTTTTTAGTCCGATATAAAGCGTGTTTTTTAGTTTTTTTTAAACTATATTTTATTTTTCACTTTTTTAGTTTGAGGATCTATAAAAGAATTTATTAATCCTGGGGGTCCTAATAAGGATAATGGGAAACTGTTATCAAATTATTGCATTGTCATCGGTCCTTGATACGTATGCAAAGTTTCAAATTAATCAGACTTCGGGAAATTGGTGAAAATAAAGCGTTTACTACAGAGGATCTATAAAAGAATTTATTAATCCTGGGGGTCCTAATAAGGATAATGGGAAACTGTTATCAAATTATTGCATTGTCATCGGTCCTTGATACGTATGCAAAGTTTCAAATTAATCAGACTTCGGGAAATTGGTGAAAATTATGCTCAAAGATTTAAAAGAATTTATTAATCCTGGGGGTCCTAATAAGGATAATGGGAAACTGTTATCAAATTATTGCATTGTCATCGGTCCTTGATACGTATGCAAAGTTTCAAATTAATCAGACTTCGGGAAATTGGTGAAAATTATGCTCAAAGATTCCGTTACGGACATACATACATAGTTAGTTACATACATAGTTACAACCCAAACTAATATAAAGCGTTTAAAAAAGACGGGTTGCACTCCGGGAGTGCCGGCGGAAGTGAAAACTTGAATATTAACGTCTTACGAATTTTCGATCAAAATGGTTTGTATCATAGATTGCATTTTTATGTATACGATATTTCAACGCTAGATGTCTAACGTTGTATAAATAAAAGTTTTTGTCTTACGAATTTTCGATCAGGACACGTGACCCTGACGCGAGTTTAACATTTTTTACCCATTACAAAAAAAGTGTACAACGCCGCTAAAGAAGTTTTCACTTCAAAAAACACGACATACCTTATGTGCGATGATTGTTTTAGTATCTCAAAGTAATTGGAACCTAGCGCCATTTCTTATAAAAGAAAACTGTCGTTTTTCGAGATTAGCAACGTTTAAACAAACTGCAAAAGTAAACAAAATGAACATTACTTGCGAAGTATTAAATTAAATATTGACTAATAAAAAGTATTAACCTATTATATTCAGTAAATATTTTTAAGAAAAGCAGTACAAGTTCGAGTAGAACTTACACTCAGAGGGTCCATTTCGTATTTTAATTAAAAAAATTCCAGCCAATTGGGCGACGGAACCATTCCAACTTCAAAATGTTAAAGCATATATCTCCTCTGTCATGCGCCGATTTTCCCCAAAAAACAATAAGGCCCTTCATATTTGCACACCAAACATCCTCTCAAAATTTTGGTTTCAATCCGCTCATCCGTTTGACCTGTATCGTGTTCACAGACTAGCAATCAGACGCACAGTTTTTCTAAAAATATGATTTTTGGATTCGGGGAACCTCAAAACGAAAAAATATTGTAAAATTTTGAAAAGTAAATTTTGACCTAAACCAGTACCATTCCCCACTTGTGGGTTGGAACGTGGAGTGGTAAAAAAGTTTGTCACGAAATAATGTGACATAATATATTAAAAAATTAATGATTTTCGTATTTACTATGACATCTTTCTTCTTGCCAAAATTTCTGAATTTACTGACATAATATATTGGGGAAATTTAAGAAAAGAAGAGAAAAACCGGGAATTTTTTTCTGACTTAGCGCAAAACACTTTGTTTTAGTTCAGAAATTATAACCGTGTAGTGATTGTGCGTGTAGATCGACAACTTTATTGTTAGGTGCCGTATGTAACGTTGAAATAGTTTGAACACGCCTAGGTGTTGTAATGTAAGCATGCAACCGTGAAATGCAATTAGAGTAATTTGCATACTTAATATGTTTGAAAATGCATTTTGCAGTATTGCTATCGCCCTTAAAATTTATTGCGTTATTATAGAAATACCTTTGCTTCCACCATAATATTATATAAAAATTCGTTGTAGCCTAATAGTACAAGTTCAAATCTTTGATTAACGTCTGATTAGAACTCTTCAATAAATAAAATTATCGACCAATTTTTCAGACAATATATTAAACGTTAATGTATTAATTTTATATTGTTTGTTAATATATTGTCTGAAAAATTGGTCGATAATTTTATTTATTGTCTAATAGTACAAGATCCCAATTTGGCTCGATCTTCACCCATCGAGTTTTATAACGAAATTTGAATTTTGATAATATAATGTATTAATAAAGTAAAACTGATTTGGTTGCCAATTAATTTCTGGCACAGCTATTAAATACCTTTGCTTCCACCATAATATTATATAAAAATTCGTTGTAGCCTAATAGTACAAGATCCCAATTTGGCTCGATCTTCACCCATCGAGTTTTATAATGAAATTTGAATTTTGATAATATAATGTATTAATAAAGTAAAAAACTGATTCGGTTGCCATGCAATTTCTGGCACAGCTATTATTAATAAAAAATTAAAGTTGATAATTTTATTTCTGAAATGTAGTTATCGAGTTTTCAGATAAAATTGCCAATCGAAACTAAAATATGCCAAAGTTTGGTCCACATTTTGATTTCTAACATAAAAACAGGTAGACGGGAACCTTCGAATTAGCATTTTGCAGTTATAGGGTTTTCCATCTTGTCATATATAATTATATATTTTTGTTAATATAATTGTCTAAAAAATTGGTCGATAATTTTATTTATTGAAGAGTTCTAATCAGACGTTATTCAAAGATTTAAATAAAATTATATTAACAGCTTTAATTTTTTATTAAAAATAGCTGTGCCAAGAAATTTAATGGCAATCAAATCAATTGTTCATTATTAGTACTCTCTATTATCAAAGTTCAAATTTCATTAGAAAACTCGATGAGTGAAGGTCGAGCCAAATCGGGATCTTAAAACTAGGGACGCATTTTCCAAGTGGCAAAAAAGACACTTGACCTGAGGCGGCAGACTTGAACTATTATAAATACGTCCCTGAGTGCTGCTGTTAAATTATCAAAATTAATTATTATCAGCTGTTACATTAGCTAGATTAAAGATTTATTACAAAGTAATAATCAATCTTCACTAATAGACTATCATTAAATATCTATTATATATGGATTTCCTAATATAATGGATGATATTGTAATCGTGTGAAACAGCCCTGCAGGTGTGCCGTTTCCATATGAATATCCCATTATATAAGATGGTTCAATAATATCTATAGTAATATAGCGGTCTGTCCCGGATTCACCCGGGTGCGATAAATATAATTCTGCAAAATGTATTTCGTTTGCGGCCCGGCGTCTGAACTATTAGCTTTGAGTAGATTCTACCAGATTTTCTATTGAACTAATAGCTTTGAGCGAATTCTAACAGATGTCGCTACTTGGCACTAAAACAGTTTTTTTTTTTTGCTTCTGAACTAATGGCTTTGAGTAAATTCTATCAGATGTCGTTACATGTTACTAAAACAGTTTTTTTGAGAAAGCACCGTAATTTAGTACAAAATATTTAATAAAAACTATTCTATAGCGTAAGTTGCATCAAACAAGACGCATTTACCAAATTTCATTAAAATCGGTTAGATATTTTGGAGATTATCGCGGCCAAAATTGTGACACTAGAATTTTATATATATAGCTGAAGAGTTTGTTTGTTTGTTTATTTGTTGGTATGTTTATTTGTTTGTTTGTTTGGATAGTCCATTTATTAAGGAAGGCTATATAATATCACGCTACGACCGATAGGAGCGGAGTGTGTGGAACTTTGTTTTTTAACGAGCGTGTTAAAAAGAGCCGATGTATAACTATTTTATCCGAAAAGTAATAACATCAAATCTATATTGTGTGTTATGTTTATCGGAACCACACTGTAGTATGATACAAAATTCTATTTTTAAACCAAAACATGATAGTTTGCATGCGTTCCAACGCCGCACCCAGCCATAACTCCTTATCTTTAAATTTAATAATCGTCGGTGTTACTGAAGCGCTCGATAAAACTCAATACAATATACAATAAATAAAATTTTAGACTAATTTTTCAGACAAATTTATTAAAAGAATTAATCCATTAACCAATTGACGTTTCAATCAGGATTTAAATCTTCTTCAGAATTACTTGAGCTAAAAATAAAATAAAAACTCAATTTACTGTAACAAAACTGTTCTAGTTCGTGGTAGAAAGTATTTATTTACAATGGTGAAATGTTAACAGAACAAATGAATCAACTAAAAAAAAAACTTCTCTTTAACGGAACAGAAACAAAACAATAGTTCTAACTAATAAAATAATAAGTAATGAAGAATACAAAGTCACTATACAACTATATACACAAGATTATTTACAACATAGGAACACACCAAAATTTATGTAGCACACTTATTTATTTATTTACTATATACAGTTCTATTTATTTCGTACACTATTATTTACTCTGTTCATTTATTTATCTATAAGCGATTATTTATGTAAAGCTATTTATTTCCGCAGTTACCTCAGCACTGTTCACTGACTGTTAATTTATGTCGATTGTCCAATCGAGGAAACAATGTATCACTGTCTCTCATGACTGTCTTTGTATGACTGTCTCCATGTGACTGTGTCCCCACTAAGCTATCCTGTGGTTTATATAGGCGCTGGATAGTTCTTTCCTTTGTTGCTTTCATTGTTGTCTGGAATTTGTCAACAAAGCCCTTTTTACCTACGCCTATTGTTGAAACACCA
Organism: Xanthostigma xanthostigma; assembly: GCA_963575645.1. NCBI lineage: Eukaryota > Metazoa > Arthropoda > Insecta > Raphidioptera > Raphidiidae > Xanthostigma > Xanthostigma xanthostigma. Next base: position 24,209,201 of record OY754474.1, read on the forward strand.
ATCAAGCCGATTGTTGTCTACCACAAGTTGAGCTCTGAAACATTTTTTCCGAAAACACTTCCTTCTGGAGATATCTTGATGTCTCACTTTAAAATGGACACGAGATATGTTGATTTAACAGTAATAGGTGATCTGTAGTCACTGGCGCGACTAAACAATCGGCCGATTAAACTTGGTCAACGCCAAGACTAGAAGTAGAAATATGGTGGGAGCACGGGTATTACTGGTGGAAGTACGGGTATTGTTGGCGGGAGTACGGGTATTGGTGGTGTGTTATAATAACGCTTCAGCCGCACCGGTGGTTTTATTTACTCACAGGTGCGCCGTGATTACGTACAGGATAAACAAAAGAGATTAACTCGTCTGCATTTTAAGTAGCTTTAAAATAGAGCACTGGAAAATATGGGCGCTTTAATCGATGTGAAGCTGTCGTAATCTACTTTCATTTATTTGGTGAACTAAAGATAAATTTAATGTTTCCTCGAGACTTGTTTTTTAGCACAGTCGTTTGTTTGACCTCAATAAACTCTATTGAAGGTCAGAAATTCGACCTTCTGGCAACTGCAAACGTAAAATATAAAGGATACTTCGACATTCATCGATTTAAATTTGGATATTTGAAGTGCCGCGTCTGTGAAAACTTTTCAGTTAACGTATCGCAAATATTTCAGTGTTCGTATCAGAATGAGAGAACCAATAGCGAAACTTTTTCAAGTTCTGATGATGTTCTAAGTGGTTTCCGAAACGTCTCAAACTCGAAAACCATTTTGACCTGAAAACGTCTAGTTAAGTACAGTGATAACTTTTTTGTGTTACAAGATACCCTTAGATTTCAATCGCTAATAACTACAGAACCGATAATGCGTTGAGTCCACAAACCAAATTACAGTTTTTATAGAACAAAACACATAATCATGCAGTAAAATCTATGGTTACAAGGTAAAAGCACTCCTGTCGATTTATTCGAGACGCGCACTTGGAAAAAGATTCGTCGAGACACGTGGATTCTATAAGGTGTCTCTTTTCATTTAAGATAGACGATAAGGCAGCCCATCATATCTGCTGATGGATTATCACACATAATAAAAGTAAAACTCACTTACTAACGATTTAATTGAAAGAAGTTTCACTTCAGCAATACGTTGTTTTGTTTTGTGGCCGCACATGGTTTCAACTTTAACGCTGAGTGTAGAGACCGTGTTCCTGAGATATAAGAATTTATTATCGAGTCTGACCTAAAAACGTTCCGACGACCAGCGTCGGTCGCCTGTGGAGATGCTATATGATTGCGTGAGTGTCATTGTGTGACTCGTTAGCTAACCCCCCTTTAAATGACGCTACTGTACATTAACGCGGTATTATTAATTACTTCATCCTATACAAAAAAGAGGGCGTTAGTACAAATAACACGCGTTTATTTCACAGCTGATGTTGTTTTTAATTATAATAATTAAATGTTTGATTTTGCTCGCACCTGAAAGCAATCATAAAATTTCAGTCATTCAGGCGACGGGACTATTCCAACTTCAAAAATATTGACATTTGACATATAATAATAATAATAATAATAATGAGTTATTAAGAAAAAATTCGCAGGTTTGTGGACAATAGTTATATTTATAATTGTACGACGTTTCGTCTATAAATTTAGACTTTTTCAAGTACAAATTGAAAATTATTTAAAACAATAATTAAGAAAATAAACATTAATTACTAACCATAGCAATTAACAAATTTGTACTTGAAAAAGTCTAAATTTATAGACGAAACGTCGTACAATTATAAATATAACTATTGTCCACAAACCTGCGAATTTTTTCTTATTAACTATTATTATCGATGGACACGATATCTAATAAATAATAATGAGTTTAACGTCCATTTCTAAACTTTATGTCATAACAGACGCCATTACTATTTTCCATCTATTACACTTCTCATTATTTTCTACATTTTTCAACTTCAACTTAATTAATAGCAATGAGCGAATAAAGGAATTTTAGGACATTACGATAAAGTAGGCAAATTTTGAGCACAGGAGCTTGACAGGTAATCGGCTACGGCCTTGAATAAGGATCCATCTCGATAAATTACCTGGAATTATTGAGAGAAACCATGGAAAATCTCAACAAGATGGCCGGTACAAGAATTACCGTTTCTCGGCTAGAGGCAGCAGGAAAAATTCCCCGCCACTTCTGCCCCCGCCGGGATTCGAACCCGGTACGTCCTAAATGCGAGTCTAGTGCTCTCACCACTACGCCAGCCCGCTCGGTAATTCTGTAAAATATCTTAGTATTAAAACTTTAAAGATCTTACTAAAATATTTCTTCTATATAAATCCAGCATTTATCAATAAAGAAAAATCTAGAGGTCTCATTTTAGTCATATTGTTGGAGTTCGAAGCAAAGCATTTTCGATAACGCGGAGAATTTTTTTTCTAAGCCTATTTTTGCCGCCCTGGGCACTAGCTCCGAGTGCCCCTAGTGTAAATTTAGTGCTGGATTCGGGGAACCTCTAAACGAAGAAATATTGTAAAATTTTGACCTAAATTAGTACCATTCCCCACTTGTGTTGGAATGTGGTAAAAAAACAAAAAAAAGAATACACAATACTTTGATCAACTTGTCGTTTTTAATACGTGAGACGTTTTTTATTTGTCAGTTATATCAACACTTCTAGACGAATCAGTCAGTAAGTGCCTGAAGGACTTTCAACTTTATTTATTAATGATTTGCGGCGACAACTTTCTGTTTTATAATTTGCATAATATAACAGACTACTAATTTAAACATAAATGATAAGAAATCAACGGATGTCATTTCAGTCGACTGGCCGGCCAGTTTTTTCTTTCATTTTTAATTCATTCAGTTTAATGTCATTTTTTATGGTCTATACAAACGGTGAAAATATCTTTATGTTTTTTTTTAATTCGTTTCAAAATAATTCGTGTATTTATCGGATAAACAATTTAATTAACATAAACGGAAATAATTATCATTCTTTTCGTTAATCAAAATACATAGCTAATTCTAACCTTAAACCTTCGGGTTAATCTAATTCTTTTACAATCCGATCAAAATCGATTCAGTAGTTTTCGAGTTATTTCTCAAACGTTCTGAAAATGTATTTAAGTCAAATAATTGTCAGTAATTTATTTTTCGAGTATCTTGAGAAATTTTGAAATTTTAATAAAACACGATGTTATTTTCAAATTTTTGCTTTATTACAAATTAGACTGATAGATGAGATCAGTTTTATCAAATGGTCAATTTCTACTTACCATAAATTGCACTTTCGAAACATATATCGGTGTTTTTTTTTTTTAATTACCTAATGCACGGAATTGTTTTCTCGAGTTCTCCAAACCGTTGAGTTTTTTTCCCGTCTGGACATACATAATATGATTTATTGCTTTGCCGCTCCATTAAGCTTGTTAACTATTGTAACGAAACTGATTTTTGTTGGTGGTAAAAATGCTTATTTACAGAAATAAATGTTAACAAAACAAACTAAAAAGTACTTCTCTGCAATAATGCAAAAATGAAATAAATAACGGAAAATCAAATGAATTCTAGCAATAATAACAACACTGATTTCTATATATTATATAGAATATTTATATCACAGGGCACACTGAAATTTATATAGCACACTTATTTATTTACACAGTTCTCAATTTATCTTCTGTACTTATATAACGTCTATTTATGTCGTTAGAGCAGTCACTGTTACTTTCTGTACCGTTCGGTTTGTTGCTGCTCCGCTTATATAGGTTTTCCAATCGCATTCTCGAAGCATCGGCATCTTCTATGCGAATCCGACAACAATGTGCGTATTGTTGTCTACGCGGTTCCGACAACTATGTGCGCATTGTTGTGTACGTGCTTCCGATAACAATGTGCGTATTGTTGCCGTCTCGTTACACTATTTATGACTCACTAACAATATTATTACCAAACTATATATCTAGGATCTAAATCTCGTACAAACTTAAATATTGCAAAAGTTGAAGATTGGAAATGTGTGAATTTATATTTGTATTGATTGCTAATAAATCATAGAACATTTTTTTTTTTCATATCAATCAGGTAGCTTTCCTTCCACTTATAATAAAGAGAATAAAAAAGTTACAAAAGTGATTAGTAGTAAGTTTTTAATGTAAAAACCATATCCAAATACTTATCCGTTGTATCTTTGTGACTGACAACCAGTTATCCTAATACTATTATTTTAACAAGTTTCTCATGTTCAATATTACATTAGCGCAGGGTTGTATCACTACTGTTTGTGGCCTCTAATTTTTCTTTCTTTTTAAGGCCATCAACATCGTTTACGACCCGGCGTCTGAACTAATAGTTTTGAACAAATTCTATCTGAATTAATAGCTTTGAGTGAGTTGTAACAGACGTCGCTATTGGGTACTAAAATAGGTTTTCTTGTTTGCGTCTGAACTAATAGCTTTGAGTAAATTCTATCAGATGGCGTTACATGCTACTAAGAGAGCTTTTTTTTTGAGAAAACACCGTAATCTTGTACAAAATATTTAATAAAACTATCTTATAGCGTAAGTTTCACCAAGCAAGACACATTTACAAAATTTCATAAAAATAGGTTTAGTGGTTTCGGAGATTAGCGCGGCAAAAATTGTGATACGGTAATTTTATGTATATAGATAAATACAATTGACTGAATTTTTGTTTCAGGGCATGGGCGTGCAGCGATATTCTACACCAGGTGCAAAATAAAGAGATCCGGATCTGCACAAGGTTAGTAATAAAAATAGTAGACAGTATCTTTTCTAATTGACATAAAGTTCAACTGTCGGACATTAACTTTTGCGTCGGAACGCTACTTTGTGACAATGACCTTTGTCAATACCGCTGACCCACCCCCAATTCAATACTATTTATTTATTTATTTACTTGTTTAATCACAATGGAACTGATAAATTTACTGCCATAGCCTTGGTACTTCACTTAAAAAGTATTTTCTCATCGAACTTTTTAAATAATTTGTATACGCGTCCACCCAGTGACGTATTTAAATTCAGGGCTATACGAAATTAGCCGTCCCCCATCCCTATTTTATATTTTCTTTTATCAATGAAATACTACTTCTGTATTTTTTTGGAAAAAAAAATGAATGACGGTATAATTGAGTCATTTTAATCGAAGTAAAAATTTATTTTGACTTTTTTAAAACAATGCTCTTTAATAAATAAATAAAACAACCCGAACTGTAAAATCAATGCAAAGCATTAGGTATGTAGCAATGATATGGATTTCGGTCAAATGCAAATTAGCAATAATATTGACGTTTACTATTAAAAAGAGTTTTATTTAATATAAAATTAAAAAACAAATATTCATCTTTAAATTCTATTTAAACTATCATATTTTCAGCACTTGGTTGTGGAAATTACATATTTAAGAAGAAAAACATTAAAAAAATCAGACATAAATAATATTGTTTGCTACATGTACCTATTTAATTACAAATTATTCGAAATAATTTTTACAGGTATATTATTTAATTTATATTCAAGGTCAATAAAGAATAGATGCTATTTTGTAGCAGATGAATAACATTGAAGAGTAATAAAAAATCGCATTAATTTGTTTAAAATATTTTTTTAAACTGTAAGAATGTTCGTATTTACATGATAGCTTATAGCACGCTCATGGAGGCATACTGTCGACGGGGGATGTAGCTCAGTGGTAGAGCGTTCGCTTTGCATGTGAAAGGCCCCGGGTTCGATCCCCGGCATCTCCAAATTTTTTTTCATTTTTCTTACCTTTTTCTGGACTTTTTAACTTTGTCACTATATGCCATTTATATTTTTTTTATATTTGTATAGTTATTATTTTCATTAATTTTCATTTTAAAAATAGCACTACACGAGAATAATTCACCAGTCATATTTTTTTTAAATCCTTTTATTTAGCTTGGCGCCGTATATTTTAAATGTTTTTATAAACAAAATTTTAATTTTTTCACTTGAAATTTCAGCAAAACTTAAAAGAGAAAAAAAAACAAATACAGGTTTGCAAAAACAAAGTCACGTTTCATTGTTTTGTGTGTTCATTTGTTAAACCGATCGTATTTATTTGTTCTTTTGAATTTAGCACATGCATCTTTCATTAAAGATTATCTGGTACTGAATTGGAAGGATGCGTGTTGCCTATATAAACACAGACAGGCGCACCAGTCTGCCGTGATTTCAAAGATTCGAACCCAAGGCCAAATGTATTTTAGCAAACACCGTAGCGTTGTACTTGGAAACTTCGTTTTCATAGATTTTTTCGTAATGCCGAGGTCATAGCGTGATTTCTTCACAGAATAAACATTGCGCAATAATTTATAGTCTATAATTTTGCATTGACCGTCATAAATGTTAATGAAAAAAGTTCTTACCTTCAATTTATTTCTGGAAATGTCAAATCAATAATGGGACGACAGAAAGGGAATTTACAAAACAAAAAAAAATGCTTTACTTTAAAAAATTTACTTTTAAAAGTCAAGAATATTCGTTTTATTACAGATTCAAAAAATAACAACAGTTTTGTAACTATAAGCTATGAACGGAATAATTGTTCCAACTTTGACATAAATACCAACTAAAAATCAGTCTATAAAATTAATTGTAGGACTCTACGCTAAAAGCGCGGGGGGGGGGGGGCATTAATCACGATCAAGATTAATAAAAAAAATTGGGTCGCTGTGACAAATCATGCCGACAAAATAGTGTATTTGCTCATACATGGTTTTATTTTGTATATAGTGTGTTTTGGGCAAAATACAAAATATATCCCTTAAACCCTTAGTGTTTTCAAGGGTTTTCAAAAAATCTATAATTTAATTAAAATTTTATCAGTAGGTACATTTTAATCCTTAAAATTCAAGTTTTGAAACTTTTCCGATATTTTTATGTCCAAAAACACTTCAACCTCTAAAACCTAACCTCAAACAGTTCATTTGCGGCCATTTTAAATCGGTGATGGATTCTAAATTTCGTTTTAAATCAATCAACTATTTGGAACGTCGACAAATTTTAGTCCAACCTCTAGGTCTCGCCATCCGACCAACGCCAATAATGTGTAGAATATGGCAAATACACTAATATTAACTAATATTTGAGCAAAACAAAAATTATCTTAAAGAATAATTTATTTAATCTAAATCTATAACACCATTTTTATAGAAATATATTTGAAATTTTAAATATAAGGCATTTATTTTCGTCAAGCATTTGAAAACCTTTACTTATTTAAGGTTAAATTTCAAGTGTCTCAGTTCATATGTTCTCTCAAAAGATGACACTAACTTTTTATTCATCTATTGATAATTAATTTTACCATTATTTTGTCGTGTGTTGTTAATTATATAAATGCCTGACATTTATTTTAAAGTTGTTCAAAATAGACATATATAAAAGCAACAATTTAAATACAACATTTACATATTTTTCCATAGATCGAATTATAAACTTTTACAATAACAAGTTATTTCAACATTTGTTTTTTTTTTTTGCTACCACAAAATGTGTGGAAGAATTAATAGAATGCATACACTTATAAAATTTTCAGATTAACTTCAATCCATAATCGTTGGATTAAGTGCGGTTATGGATCCTGTTTTTATTCCATATTTTTAGAAAATCCTTTTTTATAAAAATCGACAGATTATGAACACTTTGGTATAAAGCGACATAATTGGTTTTTGTTTTTTGAAAATATAAACATTTATATAAATATAATGATATTAACAGCATTTTCACTTTTTTATCATAAAAAGCATTTTGTGCTTACCAGTTTCTAACGCCTATTTTGAAGCACCATCTACCAACGTTTTTTTATTCATTTTTTTATCATGACATAACTAATTTATAAAATAACAAAATTTATTTGAATATCATAACATTAAAAAAAAAATAATTTAAGGATATAAGTTTTTGGTGTCGATTAATTTGTACGTGAAATAAATGAATAAATATTTAAATTAAAGGAAGCTGAAGGAAGCAGACGTTATAATATATATATATTTTTTGTTTAAATTAAGACTATGCTTCACGTATCTCAATTCAATCGTTTCCACAAGAGATGGCCCTCAATAGATTTTTTTTTATTTCAATCTGACACTTACCTATTCAGTACTGACTTATAAGTATGTTCCGAAATATAACCCAGTACTTTGACTAAAACTACCAGCGCTGCTAGCGGACAATAGATCAAGATTGAACTGCCTTGTTATTATAAACTGCGAAGCTTCTCAACAAACGATATGGCAAGGAACGCGATGAAAACGACATCTGATGGCCACATGAAATCATACTCTGTAACCGTTGCATGATTTAGTCCACAGCTCACGCTCCGTACTCTGCACCCGGCCAATACTTTATAAGTAAATGCCAGATGTATATGTAAGATATATCTCTTGAAGGAACTTTTGAAATGATATTCTTAGAGTCTAGTCTTAAGCTCGGATTGTGATACGATTTTTAGCTTTAAATCTAGATTAAAGCTAAAAGTAGTATCAGAAATCTAGCATTAAATAGAGGGTGTTTATTTTGGATTTCTTCTCATTGCTTGAGAAAGTAAATCATGGGGGAGGCCAACCAGATTTAATTACAACCTTTTCAAAAAACAATACAGTACTTTACCTACCATGATATGGCAATATCTCTAAATCAGTTATCAGTTCAAAATTCGACAGTTGAGCAATTATTATAAAATACAACAAAGAATTTTCGATATGTAGAACAATTAAATAACGAAAGACACGTATAATATTATACTGAACTGTCTAAGAATTAACCGAAAGTATCGTTTTCTAGAAACAAAAACTTGTTATCTTAATTTCGGTGCGACCAAACCTACTAACATATCAAAAGTGTTTCCGTCTGGATGTACGCTGAATTTCTTTCCTTCCGATTTGACTTCCAAATAACCAAAATCATCGACTCCAACCACTGTAGCTTGTTGACTGGCACCGTCCTTGGATAATACCGTAATTTCGGCGTCGCTAAAAGGATTTAATTATTTTTTTTAATTAACTATCTTAGTCTCAATGGGAGTAATATACTGTACCGATTGTAGTACAAAAAAGACGGGTTGCACTCCGGGAGTGCCGGCAGAAGTGAAAACTTGAATATTACCTCTCTCCATCCGTCTTACGAATTTTCGATCAGGTCACGTGTCCTGACGCGAGTTTAACATTTTTTACCCATTACAAAAAAAGTGTACAACCCCGCTAAAGAAATTTTCACTTCAAAAATAAAGTACAATATTACCTGTGAAGCCAATATTCGTAATATTTTTCGTAGAGGTAATCGATATCGCCTTCAATAACTCGAGAATAAATTCTTTCCATTTCATTAAAAACTAAAGCTAAGAATCGTTCTATTGTCATACGAGGAAGATTTGTATTATTTGCGGAATTGAATTCGGCTATTAAATCGTTTATACAAGTGGTAGGATTTGAATTGTCCAAATTGACGCCGAGGCCTTCAAAAAAAACAAAAATTTTAGAATTATATTCACACGACAATAATAACAAACGAAGAACTTACCGATATTACAAATCACCATTGACGATTCCATGATGCTGTTAATAATAAGGCCACCAATTTTAACTTTACTTCTAACATATATATCATTGGGCCATTTTAAACCAATGTCGATTTTCTGAAAACAATAATAAATCAAGGCTTTGTCGAGCTTGTGCTGTGATCAAAATAGTATATTACACCACAAGAGGGCCGAAAGTGTGATATCGTGCCCTGCGCGCCATGATGCCTAAGGCGAAGCCGAGGGCATCATGAAGCGCAAGGCAAGAATACCACATTTTATGAAGAAAAATATATTAAGTTCTTCCCGCAAAATTTAGATGTCTCTAAAATTTAATTTTTACCGCGCAAACTTGGTAATGGCTCAAAATATTCTCAAACCTCATATCCAGGATTAGATTTAATCGCAGAAACAACGGCCACTGCGACTAGAAGTTGGACGAGGGGTGCCCTTTGCCCTAACGTCGTGTCTCTTGGAACGTGCATTTGGACTGAGAACATGGCACAGCCTTCGGGACTCAACCAGGCGTTACCACCGCGACCTTCACAAAAAAGACGATCAAGGTCAACTTTGGAATTTTATTCCAGAGATGAAATGCCTTTGAAACAATCATCTTAATTAAGCATTGTAATCTAACAGGAAAAGTATGTTTTGATGATATATTTGTAATCTTCTGATGTATGGAAACTGTAATTATATTATCACAATCTAAAGTCATTGTCAAGTCAAATTTTTTGACAATCGTTTCTGCAACCCAGCAGAAATGTCATAACTTAGAAATTTTATTCCTGAGGTGATAAAAATCGCACCGATGCTGATAATAATCTCAGGAGTAAGATTAGAATCTGCTAATCTCTCATCTTACCGCTTCCTTGGGTTTGGTGTCTAGGAACAATGACCAATCCGTGTTCAAGTTTTCCACCATTTAAAACGTTCATTGAACTTGTAATTACATCTACGTACATTACTAATCGTCCTATGTGTTTTGTTTTAAGAGTCTGAAATAAATTCAGAACGAATTGTCAATTTGTTTTTTTCTTAGGGAACGTAATTCTTTGATTATAATTACCTCGAAATAAGTAACAGTTGAGAAATTTGTTGGGCAACAATGAATCAATATTGGTAACAAATCAGCACTGGCCGGACTTGGATTGACTCCTTTTCCGCAAAATTGAATTTTCAGTTTGTCTAGTTTCAGTATATTTCCCGTCATATTTGACTGAATGTTTGCAATCATCGCTAGTTTAAGCTTAAAACAAAATAGTGATTGTTTAGAAGCGGTTTGATATTCAAGTTAGTTTAAGATACATCTGAACCCCGCATAAATTATCGTCTTTCTCTTTTCAAAGATTTCTTCTAAAGTCAGATCTCCTGCTGTTACTTAAACTTTTACTAAACTTATGGGGGGTTTATGTGAAATTTAGATACCTCGTGACTACCGAGGAAATATCCAGCAACATATTGAAATTCTTTCTGATGTTGGGTGCAATCCATTCCCAAATGAGACTCCAAAATATGACGTAATATATCTAAACGAACGCTGTTAGTTTCACATAATGCTTTGTAAATATCTTCATCCGATTCGTATTGACTTGGCTCCAGTTCTAAATGTACCTTGAGGAAAAATAAAAAAGAATCATTCAAACACCAAGTCCAAAGTAATCACCCAATATTTTAGTTTCGCCAGAGCTCGACAATTGGACTGAGTCGAGTTCCGCCGGACGACAAAGAAACAGTTTTGACGTGAAAACGTCTATTCGCTCGTTAAGTATTTGCTTAGTTCATTGATCCTATGCCACCAGGATTCATCCTTTAATCTTCCAATAAACAAATTATATTTATAATTACGAAAAATCGGTGATACGAAAGTCACGTGGTCACAGAACTATAAAACTTGGAAACTGGCCTCATTTACACGGCGTTATATGGGAGACAGGCAAAATCAATGTATAAAAATCTGTTAGATTCGTCGGAATTTAGCACAGAAAAGAATCTCTAACGAGATTCTTCGATCCCAAATATTTACCTGTGAAAATACAGCTCGGCCTTTAGAGTCCGGAACAGTAGCTAAAATTAAACTCGGCGTGTGCCACGTATCCTCGAAACCTAAAATCTGGACTTCCAGTGAATGGGATTTTCCGGAAGTGTCTTTTAATTCAAATATTGTCGGAGTGCCGCATCTAAAATTGTTGATATGATGAGTTGAACGAGTTTTGTATTAGTAATTTTTGCGTAGACTGACCATAATTCCTTGACCTAAATTGAACGGAGACAAGAAATCTTGTTCGAAAATTTACCTCGGAGTTTTATTTTGTAAAAATGTTGACAACGGAATGTTAAAGCATTGACTAATATAAATGTAACACTGGTTAAAGATTTATGATAAAAAGTTATAATTTCTCTCAGTAGATGGAACTCTCGACATTCAAACGACGCGCCTCTACCGGTGATTACGCAAATACGAAACAAAAACTACCAATAATGGCAGCGATTTATTGTAACAATATTTATACATACTATAGAGGTGTCCCATTAAGAATGGGACATAGAACAACCGCAGATTCTCCAATTCAAAATAAAACGATTAAGCGAAATATGCTTAGATAAAATGTAACTCGTTTCCGAAATACGGGGTGTTGAAGTTGAAAACTGGAAAATTATTAATGTCCATAATTTTTTTAATACACCGTATAATTTCACTCAAATCGGCACACTTGTTAAATATCATAAAATGCACCTAACAATAAAAAAATTAGTTCAGTTCGCTCTACCAGTGGCGTACGGCAGGAGTAAGTAATGCTTGTATCCCTTCTAAATGTTACGCCGCTGTCTAAATTTTAATTTTGACTATAATTTTATTTTTTTTGATATTTTCTAAGTCAATAATTTACACTTGTTAGTTTGTTGTAAAGTCATTGGTTTTCGAGATATTCGCAGTTAAAGATAGATAGACATGTACTTTTTATTTGTATTATTATTAATAATATTCATTTTTACAATTTTGTCTTAAAAAAACTGCGAATATCTCGAAAACCAATGACTTTACAACAAACTAACAAGTGTACATTATTGACTTAGAAAATATCAAAAAAATTAAAATTATAGTCAAAATTAAATGTTAGACAGCGGCGTAACATTTAGAAGGGATACAAGCATTACTTACTCCTGCCGTACGCCACTGGTAGAGCGAACTGAACTAATTTTTTTATTGTTAGGTGCATTTTATGATATTTAACAAGTGTGCCGATTTGAGTAAAATTATACGGTGTATTAAAAAAATTATGGACATTAATAATTTTTCAGTTTTCAACTTCAACACCCCGCATTTTGGAAACGAGTAACATTTTATCTAAGCATATTTCGCTTAATCGTTTTATTTTGAATTGGAGATTCTGCGGTTGTTCTATGTCCCATTCTTAATGGGACACCCTGTATACTGTATACAATATTTAAACATATATTATGTAGTTTTTTGACAAAGATGATAAAATATGTAGTAAAAAGACGAAGCAACGAAGGAGATTTATGATCAGCCTATTTTTACGAAATATTATACCGGGTGCTATTTGGTGAAACTTCGTCACTATTACTGGAGAATAATTTTCTACCTGGTGATGGCTGGTAACAGAATATGTGATGTATCATGCGTACGCGATGCCATCTGTCGTATGTGAAACGTACTAGCTCACGTTCACGTACCTGAAGATCAATATTTGACTAAAAATTTTAGACGTTGCTAATTAATGAAAGATACATTCGTTCTAATGAAAATCTAATTAAACTACAAAAATGTAAGGAAGTTCGAGCGCGAATCTTATGTAAAATAGATTTTCCAAGTTTAAGCTTTGAAACTTAGCACAGGTGATTTTTAAGTTGATTCTTCTTTTTTAACAGCGTGTAGAAATCAAATAGACGATTATTTTAAATAACTTTTTTATCAAAACTCAAAAATAAATGAGAAATAGCCGTTCAAAGTTTAATTAAATTTCATTTAATTAATTCAAAAGCTTGGTTAAACCATGGACATCCTATGTCCATGGGTTAAACACACGCGAAGAAATGCATCCCAAATAATTCGCACGCATCTTTGTGTTCAACAAAACGGGGATAACTTCGAACAACATCTGTGAATACTTATTATTGACATAACATATTTCCATAGTGACATAACATAACGCCAGGACCGACCTCAAAATTTAATAAAGCTTTGAAAGCCTGCTTCTCTTTAACTTTTGAGTTTTGATAAAAAAGTTACTTGAAATATTTGTTCGTCTAATTGATTTCTACACGCTGTTAAAAAACAGAATCAACTTAAAAATCATTCTGTATACATACTCTCAAAATTTGAAAATCATTCACTATTTACATATTTACTACCTACATTTTATTGAGAGTTTGGCGAAAATATCGAAGTCATTTTATTACTTTTTTTTTATTAAATAAATAACAATTATCAATTGTAAAATTTTTTATATTAGAAGAAATTATAATAATGAATTTTGATAATTATTCGAAGAATTGAGTATACAGAAAAATTCAAACACTACTTTTACTCATTTGTTACGCTCGAACCTTCTTAAACAATCCTTAAAGTCAACTTATTGATCATATTCTGGGCTTTAAGAATTGTAAAAAACTTCGAGCAGCCAGGAAAAACTACTTGAAGAAAAGAGTACCTATATAGTCATTTATACTACAACACCCTGTATTAATAATTAAGTATTACTTGAATAATATAATTATTATATTATTCAAGTAATACTTCACATAACCAAAAGCTAGAACTGTAGAACTGTGCCCCTCCCCCGAAATAACAGTGAATATTTCGTGTATTCTACTAGAAACAAAAAAAAAGTAGTTTTGTGTTGAATTCGAGATCTACTATCGAAAACTGCTGAGGTATATTTTTTTTGTACTTCAAACGTAATCGAAAGTGTTGGTACATGCATTTTTTTTCAAATGTGCATATATTTTTTACATTTTCTCTATAAATTTATATAAAATTTTCATAAGGTTACATAAGAAAATATTCGAGAAAAACATTCTCAATTTATTAAATTAATTTACACATGATTGTGTAGAATACTATGAAAAATAATTATTATACCTACTGTGTATTTAATTAATAAATCGATAACGTTTTGCTCGAATATTTTCTTATGCAATATGAAAATTTTATAAGAATTTATAGAAATAAAAATTGAATTTTCAAAATGTAAAAAAATATACGTTGCCATTTGAAAAAAATATGCATGTACACTTCCGGTTGAGTTTGAGCTACAGAAATAATATACCTCAGCAGTTTCCGATAGTAATTCTAGAGTTAAACAAAAAAAATGTTTGAAACTTTTTTAATTTAGTAGGATACACGAATTATTCACTGTTACCACTATCGGTAAACGCAAATTTTATTGACTATAGTATGAATTTTCTTCATACTTTCTCTGTGTTCAACAGCAATAAGAAAAGTTCAATAAATTTTTGTGTACTCATTTATAAAATTCCACCTTAATCCGCTCCTGGCTGCTCTCATTAATGACAAATGGAGAAATTTTCAAAACGACGACAGAACCCACAAAAATTTAAACGAGTACAAAAAAACCCACATTAAATTTGAACCAAGCATCAAAACTTTTTACAGACGACATCAAAACTTAAAGCTTTTTGTTTACTTAGAAAAATTACAAAAAAAAAAAAAAACAATTGCCACTGCACAGGCACGTAATAAAAGAGCGACTTTCAACATTTGCTAACAACACAATTTCGCGCTAATCAGCCGAGTGCAAAAACATGCAAATTAATAATGTGCAATTTTAACGGCAAATAGCATTAAACTTTATCAAAAATATCTACCGCCATTTTAATAATTGTATTTTCAACTATTAAAAAGTATTTACCAATATAAAATAATGCGTACCCTTTCAAAATAATTTCACAACTGTCAAAATTTACAAAAAAAAGTATATAAATCGGTTGACCGCCCCTCGTTTATCTATTTTGGTGATAAATATTTGTCAAATCCTGAATAAATTCAAATGTTTACTTCGTAAAAAATTATAAATGTTAAATTTAATTTTTCACACCCTATAAATAAGCCCAACGTAAAAAATATTTTGTATTTCAAAAATATAATATGCAGGTCCGAAGGGGTTAAACAAACTGACAAATAAACAGACATACAGACAAAAATTCTGAAATCCAAGTAAACGTGCGGGCATGGAACGAATCGAGGTTAAGGGGAAGTATAATTTATGATACTGCGCTCCTTTAAACGTGAATTACGCTGGTTACAACAACTGTATTTAAAAAGAGTTTTTACTGTATTTAGTCACCCGTACTGCTACCGCGTAATTCGATTCTATTTTAAAGGATAACTTGATAATGTCTCACCTCAGCTGTTGTAAAGGTTGGCAGAACTGTATTTAAAAAATCCGAGCACAAACACAACATTTTCCCACCAGATAACAAATAATCTAAAATCAATGGGCCGAATCGATCTACTACAGCTCCGCAAACTACTAATAATGTGGCTTTGGATCCCCACCAGTTGCTCGTAGGGTTCAAAGTATAGACGGTGTATCTAGAAAATAAACGAAATATTAAAGTTAGACCTACTTCAATTGTGTCCGTTCACAAGTTTCCTAAAGAGATGGTAGCACATGAGTACACGGGTTCAGAACGCATTGTCAGAAAGTCTGATGTGGAAATAATCTTGGATTGTGATCAAATTACACTTTATATTTAAACGAAAACAGGCCACTGTCATTGCCAAACCCTTTTTTTATGTAGAACATTAGATTGTACTACTGGATCGGGTGATATGAGAGATTGGGATAAGCCCTGGAGGCTGCGGTGTTCCCTGTTACAAGCCAACTCCCATGAATAAATAAGAAGGAATCTTATACATTTCAATGTCTAATGTAATGCCATCTCTTCAGAAGAAAAATATATTCTTGTCCCGGTGAAGGATGCAAGAGATGGTAGTACATGAGTACACGGGTTCAGAACGCATTGTCAGAAAGTCTGATGTGGAAATAATCTTAGATTGTGATCAAATTACACTTTATATTTAAACGAAAACAGGCCACTGTCATTGCCAAACCCTTTTTTTATGTAGAACATTAGATTGTACTCCTGGATCGGGTGATATGAGAGATTGGGATAAGCCCCGGAGGCTGCGGTGTTCCCTGTTACAAGCCAACTCCCATGAATAAATAAGAAGGAATCTTATACATTTCAATGTCTAATGTAATGCCATCTCTTCAGAAGAAAATATATTCTTGTCCCGATGAAGGATGCAAGAGATGGTAGTACATGAGTACACGGGTTCAGAACGCATTGTCAGAAAGTCTGATTTGGAAATAATCTTAGATTGTGATCGAATTACACTTTATATTTAAACGAAAATAGGCCACTGTCATTGCCAAACCCTTTTTTTATGTAGAACATTAGATTGTACTCCTGGATCGGGTGATATGAGAGATTGGGATAAGCCCTGGAGGCTGCGGTGTTCCCTGTTACACTCCAACTCCCATGAATAAATAAGAAGGAATCTTCTACATTTCAATGTCTAATGTACAGCCATCTCTTCAGAAGAAAAATATATACTTGTCTCGATGAAGGATGCTTTCCAGGGCTGCTTTAACACTTTCTCTTGCAGCGGCACTGTCGGCATAAATCAAAACATTGGGAGGTTTGCCCTGAGAATCCATTGAAAACGGAATTTTCTTTACAGCTGACGTGGTTTTGTCAACTTTTTTATCATTTATGTTTATTTCGGGTAAAGCTGCCTTGAAAGCTTCAGCTGTAGCGGTACTCGCTAGTGATGATTTCGAAGCACTTTCCATTGCATTCGACGACATTTCCGAACCTTTCGAAGTTACTTCAAACTCCTTTGTTTCGGAAGGTTTCGACTCGGTTTTCGAAGAACTATCAATGCTTTCGCTTAATTTATTACTACTAGTTTCTTTCGGAATCTGGGATTTATTTTTGGAATGGAGTTCAGGCATTTCGGAAGTGTTCGGAGTATTGTCGTCTTTTTCTTTACTAAAATGGCGCGTTAATTTAGATAAATGTCTTTCTAACTTCTTTTCAGGTCGTGACGTCTCATCTACGTTTTTTTCAGTCGATTTTTCACGTTTTTCTTTATCAGAATGTTTATGCGATCTAAAAAAATATCTAGATCGTTCTTTTTCAGTCGACTTATCCCGTTTGTCTTTCGACTTGTCACGTTTCTCGGACGATTTTAATGCTTTTTCTGGAGATTTCTCTAACTTATCAGATGATTTATCTCTTTTTTCGCGTTTATCCGTTGACTTGTCGCGTTTTTCCAACTTATCCGATGACTTATCTCGCTTGTCGCGTTTTTCAGGTGATTTTTCAAACGATTTTTGCTTTTCTAATTTATTTTCGCTTGATTTTCTATGAGGCTTCAAATACTTTATTAATCCGCGATCAGACTTATCAGTCTTAGCCGTGTTTTTATCAGATACTTCGGGTTTTTCATTATCCACCGCAACAACTGAAGGCTCGGTTGTATTCTCTACTATATTATCTACGGCTTGAATTGGTTTTTCACTATTTAACTCAACACTGCCGTTTTTCAATTCAGTTGTTTGACATTCAACTTTCGATGCTGCTTCTATATTTTGAAGACTACACTTAGAGGTAGCTAACTTTTTACTGGACTCGAAAACTTGGACACAATTATCTTTTAATTTTTTATTATCACTTTTTACTGGCCTCAAATCATCTTTTCTGCTCTTGTGTTTATCACTCTTTTTTCTGTGCACAATTTTTGATACACTCAATTTGTTCGCATCTTCGTGAAGTCTATGAAACAGAGAAGTCGGTATTAGAACAAACTGTTAATTTAAAAAAAGAGAGTGTGCTTTAGACCACACGACTGAAGTAAAACTTCTTCCTGCAATAATTTGTTATTATTCACCCGAAAATTCACAAAATATGAACTTTAAAATGAATTTACAATTTTATTCACTTTATACGTAGAATATTTTAATGTATTGAACAAAATATTACTTTTTTCTGTCACTCGATAGCGCCACTGGCAAGTAAAGTATGTGTCATTCTATTGTTAGTAGGTACTGCTTATATTTTCGGCCACCTGATGGCGCCACTAGCCAGTGACGTATTTGTCATCTTCTTTCAATCTTCACTAACTTATATCTCCCTCTCAACTTCCGTTCGCCTCGCCCGATCACAGCGATCACAGTTTTCGTAAATCTCTCGTCACGCATTTACCAGCTTACTCCCCAAATCAAGCGTGCGTAAAGAAGTTTTACTTCAAAAATATATATTCAATGCATTTTTTCAAAACTTTATTCATAAGAACGTAAAATATCACCGCGGTATCGGTCAATTACGATTGTTAAAGCACCCCGCACAAACCTTACGGTATTTGGTTCCTGGTTAAATTGATCGAAAATTGTTTTATTTTATAGAGGTCGCTAAGAAAAAGTGTCCATGGACGCATTTCCTAAAAACCGATAGATTTTTAGCTGCAGATATGTTTAATGAGATTTTGGGTATAGGGATATCCATTGAATTCACAATCTTAAAAAATCCTAAGCTCTAGAAATATGTTTTCGAATGCACTGAATCCGAATATGACATTATTTTATACAGGGTGATACCTTGCAACATTACCTAGCTTTCGACTATTTTTCTGTTATAAAAACTTTATTATAAATAATATTGATAATCGATGCGAAAAACTTTCAAAAAACTTTTTTTAAATTAATTATAAGCAATTTAAAATTGATAAAATATTTAAAAAAATCACGTGACTGCAAACGCACTAAAATTGTTTTTGACAGTTGTGACGTCATAATGGTAAAATGTATATACGCAGTATACTATCAATGGCTTCTACATGTGTATTGACTAAAACATTATGACGTCACATTATGTTCGGGAAATGTCGGCGCGTTCTCGGAACTGGGTACAAAAATTTATTTTTAATTTGATATAACTTTTGAATTATAACGGAAATAAAAAAAAGAAAAATAGAGTTGTTATAAAACTTATATACGATCTTTCCATTTATGACAAAAAAAAATTTCATTCAAAAGCCCAATTGAAGCGATTGTCAATATTAATACGGCGTTGACAGCAAATGATAAAATCTTTGATTGATGGCAATTTCTTAACACAGCACTGAGGTCCCCGAAACGACAAATGGTTGTTTCGGGGACCCAAGGCGATTTCACTGCTAAAGAATAAGAGTCATTATGATTTTACCTATTTGTGACAGTGGCGCTTAAACTTTTCAACTGAACGACATGAACAGACCACTGCTTTGCACAAAACGCATGCCTTGCCCATAACATGCCCGGCGTA
Organism: Xanthostigma xanthostigma; assembly: GCA_963575645.1. Lineage (NCBI taxonomy): Eukaryota > Metazoa > Arthropoda > Insecta > Raphidioptera > Raphidiidae > Xanthostigma > Xanthostigma xanthostigma. Next base: position 24,229,126 of record OY754474.1, read on the forward strand.
ATGTCAGATGGACTTAGATCGTAAGGTCTGCCTTCGACAGAAATAGCTAGAAAAAAAATATAGTTAGATAGGTAGATACAACATCAATAGTGTATCTCTACTACAATTGATTTATTTATGATAGACTCTCACTAGGTCGTATTAAGTTGGCAACACGTATAGAATGTGAAAATTAGAACCGGTTATTTTTATATTTTTGAGTTTACATTATTAAATAAAAAATTAAAAATCACCAAGGAAATAATGAATAAATTTAATTTTGTTAATATTCGTACACGAAGTCATAACCAGGAGAACCAGCTCGAGCGTAGCGGTGGACCGATATTTTTCGTATGAACTAATATGGCGTCAACTACTGGGTATTTCAAATACCTGTTATCTAAAACCATTAGAAATTACTTAAATCGCTGTAGCTAACACGTGCAAAAAATGTTAATACAAAAAGAATAAAAATTACATCTGACATCCGTGTCACAATATATTGTGACATATTGAGTAAGTACATTATTTGGAAAAATATAAAAAAAATATATATTACTCGTAGTTTACTTCCACGAAGACTACTAGCGCCGCTAGCGGGCAGTAGAGCAGAATTGAACTGTCTTGTTATTACTTTTATAAACCGCAGAACTTTTCAATAAACGATATGGCAGGGAACGCGACGATAAACGCCTCATAAAATCATACTCTATAACCATTGCATGTTTTATTACCCATTTAGTCCACAGCTCTCGCTGCGATCGATTCAGTTCTCCCCAATACAATAAACCATCTTAAAACATTTTTTCACACTGTAGAAAAGTCAGGCGTTATTCATTTGTTAAAAGTCTACCATAAATAAATCAAATCTAATATGTTCAGACAAATACAAGAAAAAATACGTACTTTCAATTCGTTTTAGTTCGAGTGAATCGTTTATAACGATGGGCCTGCTCATAAACGCTGTAGCCAATGAGGTCAGTGATTGGATATCAGACTGTATAACTAGTGACATTTGTGTGTCAGTTCGCCAAGCTAACGGTATTCCCACATTTTCGATCTACAAAATATAGTTATAGTTTCTTGGTAAGTTCTGAACTAGTTCAAGATCGCTAAAGCGTCTGTATAGTAGAAAATAGTTAATTATATTATTAATGATTATCATTATCATGGATGAATCTTCACAGTTTTTTTGGATGAATTTTGACATTTTTTTGGATAAATTTGACAGTTTTTTGGGTGAATTTTGACATTTGTTAAGGTGAATTTTGACTAGTTTTTAAGTTATTTTATAGTATTATTTGTTTGATCACGTCTCCAAATTTTAACCCTGATTTTGATGTTATTTAAAATTATTTTTAAACCCCAATTTAAAGATTCTTAATCTAACAAAAAAATTGGTTGTCTGTAAAGTCGGTTTACGGACGATAGTTTTACGTGATAACGTATTCCGCTCGAATATCATATTTAATAATACATTACTGCGCTCTCTATAAGACGTTATCACGTCAAAAACTTAGTCCGCCATCTTTAGAAGTCCGCCATATTGGATTTAGAGTGACGTCACTTTATTTTTCGAGTTATTCTCAGCAAGCCCTTTCATTTGATACCCATATTGTAGGAAAGCATAATAAAATTAGTCCGCCATCTTTAGAAGTCCGCCATATTGGATTTAGAGTGACGTCACACAGCTAACCATGCATTGTCATTCAAACTAAACGTGTATACAAATTTTCATCTCAATCGGTTGATGATATCTGCTTCAAAATTACCGAAGGCATTCTAGTCGCTCACTTAGTAACGTTAGGAACGTTACACTTTTTTGTGCATGCAGCCGGTGTTTCATCTTTTTATTTTGACGTGATTCATCAATTTATAAGACGTTATCACGTCAAAATGGGGTCTCATTTAATCTTCAATAAGCCCTAGGCCCCGAAAAAACTAGGCCCACCCCTGCAGCCGGTATATTAAACATAATTTGTGAATGTTTAATATTTGTTATGTAACCTGTATCGAATGAAGTTCGTCGATGTTTGTAGCCCTTTGTATTCCAGTATGCAACAGTAAATATATCGCGTCTTTGCTTGGAGAGCGAACACGTTGAATATCAGTTGTGCCAACTTCTATTGGAAATAACGTGTGACCTCTTGGAAAACGTATCCATTCTGTCAAATTTACGCGTTTCTGTAACAACATTATAATAAGTGCGTTTTTTGGTAAGTTGAGAATTGTTTCTAGACTCTCGAAGCCTCTGTCGGCAATACAAAACTCTTCGAAAACAGCTGCGTGTTTATTGGTCAGGTTCTTGGACTCTTCAGACTGTTCGAACTTAGTTCTAGCAACCTGAACTGCTAGAACCAAGTTCGAACAATCTGAAGAGTCCAAGAAAATCTTGGTTCTAGCAATCTAGACCCAAGTTCAAAGAATCGGAGAATTTGGCCAACAAACTGTGTCCGAAGAGTTCTGCATTGCCGATAGATGTTTTGGGAGTTCAGAACTAGTTCTCAACTTCAGAACAAACACATCTGATTACTAGACTTGATTTTCTTGTAATTTTTAAGAGTATTACCTGTGGAATAACCGTACAAGCCCTTCTATCTTCTTGATAGCACAGCAAGTCTCCTAATTTTTGATTTTCGGCCGCGGTACCATCGTAAACGCCACGATAAAAAATTATACCTTTTGACAGAGCAGGGGCCACCTTTGAAAAATATATATTTGATTCAGTTGAATTTTAAATTTAAAAAAAGACACGTTAACTAACACAAATACTTCAATGTTAGGTTGCAGAAAGGATTGTCAGAAAGTTTGAAATTGGCATGAATATAATCGTAAAATTACTGTTTCCATATATCAGAAGCAGTCTAATGCATTCAAACTTCCTGTCATCTAAAACATTAGATTGTACTCACATTGAAACAAATGGTTGATTTACATAGAATAAGATTGCTATTCAAACTAGATTGCAGTCAAAATGCGTAGCAAAGCGATGTTTCGATGTGGAAATTGTACACAAAACAGTGCTAGGTACGGATATATAAGTTAACGATAAATTAATATCGTTTCAATCGATCGTGTGTAGCAGGATCGATTTCAAATGAATAAATATGTATGTTCACAATCTAAGGTCACTGTTAAATCCGATTTTTTGACTATCCTTTCTGCAATCCAGCATAAGACTATTAAAATGTCATCTAATTTGAAGTTTGAAATAAATATTATTGTGCCATCCTAACCTAAAAATCAGTATCTCAACGCTAAAAAGCAGTATGCTGTATGTGCACCTGACAACATCAAATAATAACAATTTGAAGATATTGCTTTTTAGGTTAAGACGGCAAATGACCTTCATTAATGTCCTATTGTAAAGCTGATTGCACACTTACAATTTATTTTTAAGCCACCGACTACCCGGTTTACCTGGGCTTGGTACTAATTCATATATTTCATTGGTGTCAGTTTAAAACAGAATCAATACCTCACAAATTTGGGAACCGCTTTGGTCATTGACAGCCTGTTCAGATGTCAAAGGTCCATTTTCATTCGCTGCCAAGTCCGTGGAGTTTTGGCAAGTACTTGGAGCACAAATGGCCAACGATTGAGTTAGCCGATTTCGCATTCTACCGAGCCTATACCATTGCAGGCAGGTAGCTGCCATATAATACAGAGTCAAAAACATGATGTCGTCGTTCTGATTTAGTTATACAAAACCATTTTATAACACTACAATCGAAAATGTAAATCAAGTTATTTGTCCTTTTATCGGTACACGCAGTAATTTCATATTTACCAAAGGCTAGGCACCCTCCGTAAGACGAGGTCCTCATTTGTAGTTGAGGTTAATAAAATCAGTTAAATTTTACAGTGTTCTTATTCTACGTTTTGGTTTTAAACGTTTCCATGTTGAAACTCCATTATTTTGTGCACTGGCTCGAAGAAAATCAATGATAGCGACCATGCGCATGGAAAATTCTTATAATAAAGGCATCCGTGGCGTGAGCCACCGTACAGGTAACGAATCACCAGCCAGCATCAATTAAATTTAGAATATTTCCAGCTCAGTTTCATTCGATCGGATTTTGGGTCATATTACTGTATCGCTCATAACTTAGTTCAGCGGGATCCCTAAATTGTCCTGCAATTTCGCTCACAGAATACTGATCATCTCGGGCCCACGGGTCTTCAACTTTTTTAAAGAACCTTCGGTTTAGCCACTAGCTCATTTATATGTGGGTACTGTATATTTACTCAGGAAGAAGTGGAGTTTTAACACCACAAACAAACAATTTATTTAAATAAAATCTGGGTGACACGACACCTTTAAATAAAAAAAGACGGGTTGCACTCCGGGAGTGCCGGCGGAAGTGAAAACTTTAATATTAACGTCTTAATTTTTTGCATTTAGAAGCATTGTTTATTTATTGACAACACTTGTAAATAAAATTGTTTGTATCATAGATTGCATGTAGGTACGATATTTCAACGCTAGATGTCTAACATTGTATAAAAAGTATCTGGCAATTACTGTCACTTAGAGAGAGTCTCACCTAGTTCTTACTAACCTGACGCGAGTTTAACATTTTTTACCCATTACAAAAAAAGTGTACAACGCCGCTAAAGAAGTTTTGTAAATAAAATGGTTTGTATCATAGATTGCATTTTTATGTACGATATTTCAACGCTAAATGTCTAACGTTGTATAAAAAGTATCTGGCAATTATTATCACTTAGAGAGTCTCACCTAGTTCTTACTTTTCCTGACGCGAGTTTAACATTTTTTACCCATTACAAAAAAAAGTGTACAGCGCCGCTAAAGAAGTTTTCACTTCAAAAATACCACCATACATAAAATTGTAGATTGTTGCTAATTTATGCAACAAAACACACTGAGTTTGTTATTATTATTTTGTCAATATTTTAAAATGTTTTATATTTTATTATCAAGTGTCATCACATGGCCGATAGTATAAATTATAAAGGCAACTTCTAGTTCATTCTGCCATCATACGGAACAGAGAACATACTAAAACTGTTCACTTCAAGTTTTTCGATTTCCTCAATCGATGGCAATAGAGGCTTGATTTTTCCATAATAAAAATCTGACTAAAATTAAAAATGACAAGCCTATTTTAGTATTTACGGTGGAGTTATTACAAGAAACGGTGTCTTTGGACCAGAAAAAGAAACATTCAATCTCGACCTGAATCTTCTCTAACGCAAAAAAAACCATTTGCAAATATTGAAGTGTCTGTCAGTAATTACGTCAAAAGTATAATATTCTGTAGAAAATATTTTTCTGTACGTAGATACAGTATCTTGTCGCGTAGGCAACATGAACAAACGCTCACAAACACTGTGTGTTCTGTTCAGAGACAATAAACATCTACTTTTGTTATCGTTCTATCATTGCGCGCGCACCGAACCTACCTACAAAGCTTGAAAAGACGTCTCGGGTGAAGCAAATAAAACCAATCAAGAAAATCAATGCTAGAAAACGAGTAGACAAATCTAGCAAGGAATCTAGCGAAAATCCAGCCTCGTGTGAAGCTGCCTTTACATGACAGGGCGAAATTTAGTTACTAGAATTTGATGTTTCACGTGCAGAATCGACTCGGGCCGCTAGTAATTAATATTTTCATTATTAGTTGTAATTTCCGAAACAGCGCGGAATAAATGTTAAAAAATGTCTTATCGAGTCTTGAGTTTGGCCTTAAGCCTTTGAAATCGAAATTTGAGTTTTTGAGCGGAATAAAACTAACGCTTAAACCAACCGACCTCTGTCAAATTTGAAATATTACATTTGATACGGTGATTACAAGGTTCGATTATATCAAGAAATATAGTTATTAACACTTGAAAACAAAAAATAATAAGAAAACATATGAGGTCAATTAGCTGGCAAATTGACATAAGAAAATATTTACAAAAAAGGAAGAACACTGCAAAAATTTGTTTTATAATATTGTGCAACTGTTTATTGCGTTATCTATAATAGAAAATAAAATAACAACTTTTTAGTATGTGTATTTGATTGAGAATTGGTAACGTTTCTGATTTTGCGTGTCTGCTTACTTTTTTGGAGTTTGAGTTATAAGGCCGGGTACGGAAATTTGATGAGTAGTAAAATCAATTGCTGAGGCGTTATGCTCCACCGCTTCAAGCGTGGCGTTAGGTACGCTCGTCCGCTTCAAAACAGACAAACATATATATCTATAGGATTTAACGTGCGAAAGAATGAGATGGAATACAAAAGAGATAAACATATATATCTGTAGGATGTAGCGTGCAAAAGAATGAGATGGAATACATTACACAACGTATCAAAGGAGTAAACTACAGTCGTGCGTCGGAGCTAACACACACACACACTTTTTTATACATTTCTCGAAAGATCTTTTTATAACACGAACGTGTAAAATTGTGTTTTACATGGTTACGGACCGTGCGTAAAAATTTGCTTTGTGAGCCGTGTGTAAAAATACTTTTTTCGACACGTGTCTTTTGGGTTAACTTTTTGCACACTACCTACTGTCACTTTTTACGCATAACTGTGAAATGTCGTGCGTGACTGGAAGAAGATGCCTCCTTTTTAAAGCTCCTGCGATGATTTTGAAACTAGTTTCAAAAAATCTTCTCACGCTTATTACGCACGGTACTATTTGAAGGTACTTACATTTTAAGTCCCTCTTGTAAAACATTATTTGGAAAATATACGAATTACAACTATCGATTATTCTATTTGATAGGCTGTTTAAACAAGCAATAAAATAAAATTAAAAGATTATAAAATGTGACGAAATTTTAAAAAATATATCTACTAGGGATTTAGGAACTGTTGGAAACTACTGAGGTATATTTTTTGTATACTCCGAATTCAACCGGAAGTGTACATGCATTTTATTTCTTAATGTCAACATATTATATCGTTCTTTATTTACGAAATCCCCATTTTTTCCCTGTAAATTCATGATAATATTGATATTGATAATAATAATAATAAAAGCCTTTATTAAGAGTATTATTACAATACAAAAACTGCATCCAGTTGTAAGTTTTACAAATATTCTTTTACTTATGTTGTAGAAATTATTTCCAAGTAAAAAATGTTTAACTTTTTTTTTGAAATGCTTAATATCATCTTTTATTTCCCTTATATTTTCTGGTAAATTATTGTACATTCGATTCATGGCATTATGCACTCCTTGACGTGCCACTTCTTTATTGCAGTGATCGGTTTTTAGAGCGTGTTTATTCCGAATGATTATTGAGTATGCAATTTGGTTTTAAACAGATCTGGATTTTTTTTCATAAACATAAAACATTTTAAGATATAGGTACATATCTGTAAACTCTACAATAAAATCAATGGAACAAGAATCATTTAAAAAACAATCGCCGTTTTAAGATTAATCACTTATGATTTAAAAATTAAGGAGTAAGTAACCCATTCGAAGGGTTTGTTTCCTATTTATTAGAACAATTACCAATTTGATGGCATTTTGAGTTGCAAGGTTTTTTTTTCATTGCGACAACTACATTTGTCAGACTTACTGATTGGCTAGCGCGTGCCACGTGTTCGTTCCTGCCTGGCCAAATGTACCTAAATTAACAAATTACCCAACAGTCACATAGCAATTATTCATAATGACCAGACAATGTGATAAATAATGAAGTTTAAATGATTATTTATTACATGGCCCGATTTGAATTGACATTATTTATATTTTTCGGGCATTATAAATAATGCCCTGATTAATCACATGGTTCATAACATATCTATTTGTTGCATTGTGGAAAAGAAAGTAATTTTTCGACAAAGTAAAAATTACGAAAATAAGATAGGTAATTGCTTCTTAGTATACCTACATAATATTCTTAAAAACTAGCTGAAAAAAAGTGATGTAAGTTCATTTCTTGGATACTATCTACAAATGTCAAATAATGAATTACATTCATAAAACAATATTTTTAACATCTTAGATTCCAATTAAATTGTAAGTATGTTTTTTTGATAAGGCGTAAGTAAATTTTCCATTGACTTATTCTGATTACAGGTCAAGTAAAAAAGAATAATATGTTTTATTTCACAATGATAAATCACGCTTCTTGTATATAAAAAAACGCAAATTACACGAACTATGTCTCTGACGATACCCCCAACGTTCCGGAGGTCAACTTATTTGTTTACATTGGCATTGTAGAAAATATTATCAAAAAAAGGTTAAGAGATCCCATGATTTCAACTACGATGATGATTAGTCAATATGTTGAAAAATGTACAATTTTACTACATCTTTCATTTATATTGCCTGTAACTAGCTTTTACCCACGACTTCGTCCGCGTAGAATCAGTGTGTAACAATTTATATAAGTAATTGACTAGCGGTCCCGCCCGGTTTCACCCGGGTCCAAAAGAACGAATGAGGAAGGAAGGGACATGAGTACGCACATTCATCTTAGTTTACCGAGATGCATGTTGTGTCCAAACTTCATAATGATCGCTACGTTACCGTTCAAAAAGTTTTGTCGTTAAAAAGCAGTATTTATATTTTTTTATTTAAGTAATAAATTTCTTTTAATATAATAAAATTATTTAATTGAAAACACTGTAGGAAAATTATTTTTATATAGGTACCTATAGTTGTAACAGTTTTCAAATGAGCTATTAATTAAATTTATTTAATTTTAATTAGTCGTTATAAAATTTTAAAAAATTTAAATGTAAGCCTTAGAAGAAAGCAATGTAGAAAATAAAAAAATATTCGCTGACGTGGGGCTTGAACCCTAGACCCTGGCATTAAGAGTCTTACACTCTACCGACTGAGCTATCCGGGCTTGTAAACTTCACGCGTATAGACCGTAACATATACAGTCGAAATCAGTTCACATCCAGCTTTAGTGCGCTTCTGTAACTTTTGCATGATACGTACTCGACAAAAAATAAGGTTTGTTACATTATGAATGTCAAAACGTGCATTTAATATAGTTATTTGCGAAACAGTGTGTTGCTATAAACTTTGGTCTGTTTTCATTTAAAAAGAAAATAAATAATTCAAATTTCTACGACGTGTTGTTCAGTTATTTCCCATTCATAACAAGTAAATACAAAAAGTTGCACAATGTTAGAACATTTAAATAATAAAACGACACTGAGTATAATATATAAAACCAGGAAAGTTTTTGGAACGGGAAATAAAAACAATTTAATCACTTCTTAACCATAACAATTTTTGTTATTGAAAGTACATTTCTAGGGCAATGATCCCATCATAAGCAAGAATTAAAGGCTTTAAATAATTCTTATAAAATTGAATTGTACATTCCCTAATAGTCTATTCATGGCCGTAAACTAGGTAGGGGCACGTGTCCAGGACCCAGAAGGAGGAGAGGGGAGGTAAAAAGATCGAATAAATTCACATTATAGTAGAAAAAAATTGTACGTCTTTCAGCAACTTTTTGGAAACCTGTGACTCCTGAGCATATGTATGATGACAGTTCACACCTCTGCAGTCTGCACTCCTATGTAGTGCGTACTGTCTAGTGTCGATCCTTTGAACGACTCGCTCTGAGCGACTCTTTTTAGTGAGCGGAGCGCACGGAACCAGCTCCCAATAAAGAGTCATGTGGACACATCACTAGTATGAATAAACAAGTGCGTAATACAATAATTTCAATAATTGCTCAGTAGTTAGACACTGCTTTAGATTTCTGATCGCATAGTATGCACTATTGTTTTTTTTTCTGTTTAATTTGAATAGTCGTTTTACGACGTTAATATTCTTGTTTTGTTATAGACGTTGATAACCTTTAAGCTTTTAAGCTTTTTTTTGATAATGTCCGTTTTGACTGGAAACTTATCGTAACTCAAGCTTATAACCGGATAAAATTTGCCCTATACTTGTTTGGGTACCAATTGATAGTATATCTATACAGTACGTTCACCGAAAATGGTTACAGTGAATAATTCATGTATCCTACTATATACAAAAAAAAAATAAATAGTTTTTTCTATGTAGAAAAGAGATACAAACAGGCCGTTACACGCTCCTCCTCTCATTCTGGTGGACTGCTTTTCAAAATCTCCATAATTTGCAGTTGTCGAGCGAAGCTAATAGATATATTCTCACTAAATGGGCAGTTCTAAAACCGTAACGAAACTGTTTCTATCAGGTTTGTGCGCATGCGTCGACTTTATACTGTTTTTTGTGACGGTACATACGTTGACATTGGTTGGAACGCTTTTGTGACCGTTCTGTGATCAAAGAGTGACAGAAAGAGATATATGAGGTAATCACTAATCAGCATCTATATTGTGATTAAAAACATGTCAAATCAGATTCCAAGATTATAGTCCAGTCACCTTAAGGTTTCACCTCGGAATGAAACGGAATAAGCTTAATATTTGTATAAATCTTTATTTTGGCATTCCAAATGTTGTCTCATAAGGTCACGTGTGAGCGTCCTTGGATATTCAAGGTCAAATGTCGCGAAAATGGTTTTTTTTTGCAAATATCTCGCTTTCTTTGCCTTAAATCGTATTTGTAGTTATTATAAAAGTTGTAGAATTTAAAATTCTCTACAAATTTTGTCTTAAACAATTTTTTATAAGTTTAACCGTTTTTTATGTAGAGCGCTCGCCCATACATGCCATATCGCAAGGTCCTTAGTACAGTTTTTTAACTTAATTATTCATTAATTAACGTTGATCTTGTGATTTAGAAATTGATTAGGGGGGTCTACGTCGAGAAAGAAGTAACTATGACAAATATTGGGAATGCATCCGTGTCTCGTCTCAATCGCGTGCGAAGCCGCGGGTAACGGCTAGTGTTCTATGAATGTTGAATAATTACAAATAATCACTTATAGATTCTCTTTTTCTTGGATATTGTAGATTATAGACGCTCGATATCTGAGATCATTGACGTCTATTTGGAAATAATAAAAGACAAAACAAATACGAAAATATGCGTTTATTTATGTACAAGTAAGTATCTAAAAATCTTACATGAGAAAATATCTACTTTATAATACAATAACAAATTAGTAGATGCATTTACAATATTAGCAGTCTTAAAAGGTAAAAAACAATACAATCACAGATTTTTTCCAACTAATGCTGCAAATTGAATCAATATTTTGCTTTTCGTACTCAATCAAAACTAATTAAGATAGCACGTAATAATTTTATAAGACGCAAAATAAGTAATAAATAACAAATAACTTCGTATCAAAATTAATAAGCAATTATTGTTTTAATTTAACCCTTGGATGCACCATTAAAATATAAAATACATCAGTTCTACTATAAAAGTTACAGGTTTAGCGCCAAAATCTAATCGAATACAGGGAATAAACGATTACAAACTATTGAAACCTTTAATGTCCACAAACATATTTTATTTTATATTATCATCGACAGTGACTGCACGATAGCAAAAAATATTTCTTTGTGATTTGTCCTGATCCAGACGGTGCATTAAAGGGTTAACACTTAGTACTTACAAAGTTATTTTTCGACAATTTATTAATTATTGAACAATCAATGAAAACATGATTGGAATAAATAAAATGAATAGTCTACATGTTGCATTTTTTGTTGCTTGCGCCAAAAAACAGTATAATTAGCATACGATTTTTTACTCAAAAAGGATTTCAGACTGCGAAAATCTAATTTTATTAAAAATGTGACGTCATGATAATAAATGATTAATTTTCTATAAAATTATGTGTAGCTCTACAATATTTTGAATTAGTGAAGATTAGATTTCAAGGGCATTAGGTCATTATCTTCCTCAGATGGCAATAAACTTGACAAGCTTTTTGGTTTTTTTACACACCAATTAATATTTTCAAAATTAATAAGAAAAATCGCAGGACTTTGGACAAAAAGTTAGATTTTTTAGTGTAGAACGTTTCGTCTATAGATTTAGACTTTTTCAAGTACAATATGAAAATTCACAAAGTCTAAATCTATAGACAAAACGTTGTATACTAATAAATCTAACATTTTGTCCACAATCCTGCGATTTTTCTTATTAATTATTATCTCGATGGACATGTTATCTAATATATATTTTCAAAATTTTCTGAGAAATCTTTACAGATACTCCCCTGGTCAGATTTCTCAAAAATGATTAAATTATTTTTGAAAATATTGATGCGTTAATGGATAGAAAAACATTTTTATGAATAAATGAAAATTTTACGTAGAAAATTTCAAATAAAGGGAACTCTTGAAATCTAGTTGCAAGTTTTCAAAAATGATCTCCAAACGACATAATTTGGAAACCTATATCTGACACATTTTTTTTTACTTCGGTAAAATACTTTTCTAAATAAAAGTACATTTTGTTTTGAGCAAAACGACGAACAGCTATTCGAATATGAATCAGCATGTTCTGCACAGACGCTGTTTCGAACTTAACGCCATATTTTGTAGCACATTTTAACATAGATACCTAAAAACTAAGGTTAGTTGAGCAGAGGTTACCTCGTTCAGTTGAATAGTGTTGGAGGAATGACGTCAAACGACTGTGAGGCAACGGTAGTTTTTTTTTATACACTTTGATGGCAGTTTTTAACAAATGTCAAAGAAATAAAAACAATATTGATAGTTATTTGTGAATATAATATTGCTGACAAGAAATATTCATTCGTATTAAATAATATCTCAAATTAAAAATAGAAGAACACAAAACGAAAGAAAAAAACATCTGAAACAGAAGGCAGAAAAATAAACCTTTTGGTAATAAAAATTATCATATTTTTTAACGTCTATCTATCTTTGTACTTTATTTGAGTGATCCACCAGCTGACGTCATTCGCGCGCTTACGCTGATTGGTCAGATGGAACGAAGCAACATCTGCTCTACCAACCTTGCTAAAAACCCGTCTTCATTATAGTTACAAAAATAAATAGCTGTAGTCCACTCTAAAATGTGTAGAGACATAAATAATTTTGATTTGAAGTTTTCGACAGTTTCCAGTAGTACCGTAAAGTAGGAGCTTTCTTTTAAATCATTCCCAAATTCAGTTAATGGCTTAATAATCAATAAACTTTAAGACTGTTGGGATTATATTTAATATGCTGCTATAAGTTCTAATAAGTGGACAACATTAATTAAGAACATTCTTAGACTTTCCTGGTTATTATGTCTTTACCTGAAAAAAAAATATTCAAAAGAAGGCTTACAAAGATCCGGCCCTCAAGCCATCTCAATACAGCCTGCGACCAGAATCTATCCAGTTAGGACTCCAATCTATTCTGAAAATAACTACCTCAAATATGACACCCGACCTCAAATGTCTGGATCCTCAAGCTCAATATAATTTACCATTTTTATTACCTTTACACGAAAATTGATTTAAACTAAAGAAATAAAGATTTTAATTTAGTTTAGTTTTTAATTTAGAGTCTGGCCCGCTAACACACCTTAAATCGTATAAATAGCCTTTTAGAAAAAATAGTCTGACACCCCTGCTCTATTGTACCACTGGAATCTGTCAAAAACTTCAAACCAAAATAATTTCTTGTTCATTGGACTACAGGTGAAAATTCCGTTGTTTATACGATGGAGTTTTCTTTAATGATTTCATTTGACTTAATACTATTCTAATTAGTGAAAACAGTAACAACATTAATTCGTAAAGTAAACTAAGCGTCGAAACATTAAGCATAAACACTCTCAACAATAAATTATAATCTTTCGAAACCAATCATTTCACTAGCAAACAATATACTCAAAGTTCGTAAATAATTTAAAACAAACGTATCGATCACTTCAATAATAATAACAATGTTCATAAAATCATTAAAGCAAAGTTTGTTAAAAACAATTTCAGATCATTAAAAACAAAAACAGCACACATACACATTAAAAACAAGTTCGCGAGAATAAAATTGGTTTTGTTTGAAAATCAAACTTCCGACGGTGCTTGTGATGATAAAGTTGAATGCCTGTTACCACCGAAGACTTCTTGCGAGGCGTAAGTGACGTAAAGAAACCCATCAGGCGCCGCGTGTTCGTTGTAAGCTTCCGCTAAAGTTGCACTCATGCTTAGCATCGATCGATTGTTGACCAATAAATATAAAGCTTGCGTCGATGACAAACTCATACGATTCCTGCAAATAAGTAAAATATCTTTGATAATAACGTAACACATAAATTGAACAATGACCGAATCTGTTTGGAGCGCCGTTTGTAAATTGTTGGGTATTTTGAAAATAAGAGAACCAATTTGCAGAATTTTTGAAGTAAAACTTCTTCACGCACGCTTGACTTGGAGAGTAAGCTGGTGAATGCCTGACGAGAGAAGTGTGATCGGGCGAGGCGAACGAAAGTTGAGAGGGAGGTATAAGTTAGTGAAGATAGAAAGAGGATGACAAATACTTCACTGGCTAGTGGCGCCATCAGGTATCCGAAAATATAAGCAGTACTAACAATAGAATGACACATACTTTACTTGCCAGTGGCACTATTGGGTGAAGTTTTGTAAACCTACTTTAAACAATATTTCATAAAGATTTACGCTTAAGATTCAACGAGAGCTATGTATTAAAAAAAATCGAGTGTTCAAATATGTTGAAGGAAATAGATCTAATTATCGATAGGTCAACCGAAAAAAGAGTTGTTGACGTTGAAAATTTTAATTAAGAGATTATATATTTGATCTTTATTTATGTCTTAATTTGTAAATGATGCTTCACGGGTGATAAGAAATGTATAATTTCATTAATTATATAAGAAAACAGTGAACTACAATAATTAATAACAGTAGGATATAGCTATAGTTTGCTACTATTGTTAAGAAACATACCTACATCGTTACAATTCTATTTTAGAAAAAAAAAATATTTTTCAAACTCAAACCCGAATCTTTCCACTTTCGCGACGGAATGAGTTATCAGTTACTGTATAGAGTCATTGTTTCTCATATTTAAAGCATATTTGTAACTGTTTTTTCTCATCATGCAAGAGCTATTTTTTATCTTAGGTAACCCTAGATATTCACAATAGTGAGACACGAATGGACACGAAACCACCACCGTCTGGCGCAGTAGCTAAAATAAAACTGTTTGTATCGGTTTTGGAACACGTTTTAGCTACCTGCGCATGACGGTGACAGTTTCGTGTCCGTTCTTTGACTGCTTGGATTTTGGAACATATCGATTTTGAATGAAACTTAAGGAAGAACATAGGCTATATATATATTATCGCATTAAAATGAAAGCGCTTTTCGTGGATACCAATTTTGCAACGTAAGTCGACGAAAAAACGGTGGCAATCTATAAATTCGAGCGAAGCCGGACCGGGTCGCTATTCAGTAAAAAGAAAAAATACTGTTTTTTTAATGATGACACAAAATACATACGAAATGTAAAACACGGCTCGAAACACGATAATACAATCAAATAGTTTTAAAGCATTTGATACCATGTTCTGTATTAACAATTTTATCATTTTAAATGATGCAGTGGGAGTATAAATAGTTAATTTATGCCCATATTCACCGAACACTATTAAAAATAGAAGTTACTAATCTTGAAACAAATTTATTCGTTAGAATAAAATTGGCTTTCAATTCACCAAACAAAATATCAGGTAGAAAAGTTAGTTAAAGAATAAATATACTTTGTGCTATACTCCTTGTTCTTTTTGTTGAATATTTTCACCCAAAAATCCGACCGATGCCGTTAGTATAAACGTAAAAAAAGTTTCACAAAATAATATTTTATCCTAACCCAATTGCACACAAAACTTCCACTAACTTTATACGCACTTTACAGAAGGTTAATAAACAACACATAAATAAAGTCATAAGAGCAAACTGTAGATACAATACTCCACGTTTATAGGTTAGGTATTATGATCTATGTGGCGGCCATTATTATTTTATCAGGCGAATAAATATTTTTACCCTCGAAGTAAGACAGAATAGCTTTATACTTGCAGTAAACAACATTATGGTCGATAAATTGAGTTATCGCTATGTATTCGGAGGAATAGCTGTCTGAAGAACAAATGAACCGAATAAATAACTACTTACGTTCGATGAATATGGCCATTACAATAACTGTTTATAAAAAGCGATTATTAATTTTACTTGAATTATGCCAACGGCGTAAAATTAGAAACACTCATATTTAAAAATAAATTCGGATCAATAAGAGCAAAAGTCTACTGTCTATCAAGAGTCCATGGTTCGTAGATTGTTTTAAATTAATTTCAAATTGGCTAATTAAATAACAATTGCATTTATCAGAGTTGATATAATAGGTTTTTCTATAAATTGAAACGCAAATATTTTCAAAACTTATGCTAGGTTGCAGATGGGATTGTCAAAAAATGTGATTATTCTATTACAGTTTCCATACTTCAGGAGCAATCTAATGTATAACTACCTGATCATCTAAATTCTAAATCATTAACATTGCGTTTCGATATTTTATATTTCGCGCGTATCTATTGCATTTTTGTTTAATTAATATTTATTATTTAGCAAAAATTTAAAAAGAAAAAAACAAAATAAGATTTAAACTAAATATAAGTTACATGCATATACCCTATTGAACAAATTTGATTTAAGTATATGCTTACCTAATGACCACTACAAATTGAGACATAGTTATTTCTTGAGGTACTAAAAATTTCGATTTATCTAATTGCGGTAAGCTGGATTCTTTTGAATATCTTTGTACAATTATCTGAAAAAAAAAAACAGTATTGTTTTACATTTGTTTCATTTAATGTCAAGTGTTAAGTTCCATAGTTCGTTCAAGAGACGGTATTTAAATCCAGATCTTCACATTGGAACATTTTAATAACATTAATGTCGGGTTTCTGCAGGCACGAATTAAATCTCGATAGACTAATTTGAGATCTTCATTTATTTGAAAACAAATGACACCTTAGAGTTGAAAGTCGCCAGAAAACCAGCATAAAAGTAAGAATCAAGCCGTCTCTTAATATAAATCATCGAACCCAATCGCTAATCAACGAAACTTACCGGTACTTTAGTAGGAAATTTCTTTTTTATTGCTATGACTTCCTCCTTTCGCGTTTCTGGAACAAAAGAAGACATAGTGATTAATTAGTAATCAAAACTTTTATTGCAATATTTATCTTAAATGAATTACTTTTGAATATGATTTGCAATTTCTTACTGATAAAAATTAAAACTGGGACATGTATTATCTAGAATTGACAGAATCTTATGACGACTGTTAAAAATGCATAACAAGAAATATTTTTCAAAATATGGTGAAATATTATAATAGCTTGTTTAATTATTGAACAAATATAAACAAATCGATCTATGTTTACAAACTCAATAAGTACAAAAATTAAAAAAGGAAAGCGTTTGACTCATAAACAATTTAAAAAATGGAAAATAACAGCTGATAATCTTCACGCGTGTCAAAATTATTGCCCGTAAACTAGTTTTTAGCCTGGAAAAATTCAAACCTAACTACATCTTTATTATTAAGGTTTCCAAACTACTGTAAAGTCCACGTGATTCTATAATATGCATAATTTTTTCAGCCTGTTAAAGGTGCAAAAACATACGTTTTTCAATATCTATTACATTTTTTTACGAGTAACGGCAATGTCTGTTATATCTCTTAATTTATATTGCTTACAAAATATAGAGATTAGAGTTATTCCCCACAAAATAATGTCATACATTTCTTTATTTGTTTCAACTCTGGAGGCATAAAAACGCGCACATCGTGTCACTTTTAAAGGGCCCGGCACAAACCTTATGGGATTTGGTTCTCGGTTAAATTGATCGAAAATGGTTTTATTTTATAGTTTAAAGATCACTAAGAAAAAGTGTCCATGAGCGCATAGCCAATAGATTTTTAGCTACAGATATGTTTCGCGAGATTTTAGATAAAGAGATATCCATTGAATTCACAATCTTAAAAAATCCTAAGCTCTAGAAATATGTTTTCGAATGCGCTGAATCCGAATACACAATTATTATTTTAAATAACATATAACATTATTATTAGCCGTTTTAAGTGCGGAAAATTGTTTATTAAATATTATTTCTTCTTGAAAAGGGGAAGGCGTCTGCGGAGAGTTCTTTAAAAAAACAATTACGGGATCGTGTCGACGCGATGACGGCTTTTTTGTGCATTGAAAAGAGGAGGGAGTTTGGGTCGAGCTCTTTAAAAACAATTACGGAGTCGTGTATACAAAGTGAGATAGTAATACAGTAATTCTACACCAGTTGTTATGACGACTATATATGTGATTTCTGATTGGTTAGATTAAAAAAAATGACAGTGAAAGACGAACAGTTTTGTTCGTATTTTTGAGGAAATTTATGAATAATCCGCAAAGTTTTTTTGACGTGATAACGTCTTATAAATTGATGAATCACGTCAATATAAAAAGATGAAACACCGGCTGCATGCACGAAAAAGTGTAACGTTCCGCCTGACCTTGTGCGTGATTATTAAATATGATATTCGAGCGGAATACGTTATCACGTAAAACTATCGTCCGTAAACCGACTTCACTGCAGACAACCAATTTTTTTTAACGTCAAAAATTAGCGTTTTCTATGACTTAAAAAAGTCGAAATTTGGGCACATCGAGTTATCGGACTGAACCCAACAATGATTAATTGTTAAAATCCAAATCAATCAGCCATTTGTTGTTTCCAATAAATCTTTATTGCACTTACCTATAGTTCGCTTATGTTTGATGTTTAAATTCGAGTTAATATCCTTCTTCGAGTATCGGCTGACGGGATAATGCCTTCTCATTTCCATGTTGTAAGCGGTGTGGGCAAATCTGAACATACAATAACAAGGAGATTCTTTGATATCACTGCTATTTGGACAGCGATTCACTGGTACTATATTTCTGTTGGCGTACATAAATAGTCCTTATCACAATCCTGCTTTTAATTCACACCACTTTATTATTTACAGTCAACTGTTCAAATATTTTGTGTTGTTCTTTTGTTTATCCGAAAACAAATGAGACACTGTACGCAAACAAAAGCTATCTAGTCACTCACAGCCTGGCACCGTATCAACTAATTTGAAATTTGTTAAGTTCTGTATTAAAATGAAATTTCATATCCCTACTATTTCTCTGATAACAGATAATAAAAAAAAAGGTTGAGATCACATGGCAAGGTTATAGTGTGTTTTTGACAGATAAGGACCGATGTACACTTTAACAACTTCATGACTGTCATTAATTATCTGTAATTACGACGAGAGATATATTTAAATTCAAAACAGGTAAAGGGGTCATTCAAGTATAACGTAAGTATAGTAGTTTAGTAATTTTTTACTCCCCCCTCCCCCTTGTCAACAAAAGTAAGCTATGCTCTTATCCCCCCCCCTCTTATGCTTAATAGAATAGAATATAGTATATTTATTATTCGAAACAGCTCTACGTAGAATTCGTCAATTTATTACAAAAAAAAATACATCAGATAAAATAATTATCAAAATTTAAAGAAGGCTTAACATAACAATAGTCTACAAACATTTTAAAAAGTTTTTTTGACGTGATAACGTCTTATAAATTGATGAAACACCGGCTGCATGCACGAAAAAGTGTAACGTTCCGAAAAGTGTCACGTTCCGCCTGACCCTGTGCGTGCAAGCGAAAGCGCGATAGAGAGAATTAATATAGACGCTAGATAACTTAGGTCAATATGTATGCTCAAAACTCATAATAAAGCATATCGAAAGTTGATAAAATTACGTAAGATTTGTATTATTTTTTTTATCGAAATCTCAACTTTATTTATTATTCAAAAACATGGACACGCGATGTTCGTCCATGCGCTGCCGCCCCGAATTAGCGTTTAGTGTAAATCATCCTTTATTGTGCTACCTTAAGTATTTATGAAATAATTCCGATTCATAATTTTTTTCTTGCAGAGACAAATAAAATAAGCAATTTCGTGACGAACATTTTGATAAAAAATATTTTGCCTGCTGAATGTGTTGTTTAAGAAATGATTCTTAATAATTACTGCTTATCTTTAATAACTTAATTACTCTTTTAAACACGTCAGCACGGTCAACATAACGCGATGAATAAAAATATGATAATTTTACATAATTTACTTATATTTCTTTTTTTTCAATCGCTAATTAGTATTTATCATATCAAGAGTAATTAGTTTTGTTTTTCATAATTTTGACGGCTACATTGTTGCATCTTAAGGTGTAGTTCAGAGCACACTATCTTGTTTCATGATTATTTAGAGCCAGGTTTTGTTCGGGTAGCTTTTGGACGGTTGAGTTATGAAATATTTAAGAGCCACAAATATCTCATACTAGCTGCTACCCGCGGTTCCGCACACGATTGAGATGAAACGGGACAGCGACAACATTAGTGGAGCCGTAGGTACCACTTTAAAAAACAATGTTTGGCTTCGTCCGAATTTGTAGATTGGTCTGTCGCGGACTTTTTTAATGGAATATAGTTGTATTTATCGGGCGTTGCCCGGGAATAACAGCCCCTCTGTTCGGGCAACGTAATCCCACATATATTATATCTTGGTATACGTAAAAATCAAAAAAAGTCTCCGACAAGGAGCAATTGCATACTGTACGTCTTGTGAAATCAGAAATCGAATAACTTATTCCTGGCTGTTTCACGACTTATATGTCCGGTAGCATATTATAACAGACGCGCTTAAGGGGGGAATACCAGTCTTTCTTGACAACTCATTACAATTTTATATACCTAGATTTTTGTATAGAAGTATGCCGACAAATAATGAAATTAAATTAATTCACTTTGCAAAAAAACAGTGAAATGAAACATAGCCGTTCAAATACACATAAATACAGAAAATATGGTAGTATTTGTCCATCGGTTTCGCTTACGAAGATTCTGGTTTGACTTGCCACAAATCTTTTTAAATACGTGCCTTTTGTGATTAACTGTTCCTAGAACACTAAATTCGTCTAAAAAGTTACAAAATATCACAATCTTCGATAAATAAAATACAATAACAATCCAAAGTATTTTCCTCTATTCTTTGAAACTTTATTATAGAGTTGTTTTTTGAAGTTTAATTCTTTTAGTCGCTAAACGAGTAATTTTGTTTAACAGTGCAACGAAAAATAAAAAATAAAGGAATTGAAATGAACTTCCGAGTGCTAGGCAGTGTGATCTTTTATTTTAAAGGAACTTTAAAATAAAGCGATACATTTTTATATTATATTTGACAATAAACATTCTAAATGGGTTTTGAATTCTGGTGCCATTAAGAATTCATACTAATACTATAAATGCGAAAATAACTCTGTCTGTTTGTCTGTTACGCTTTCACGGCCAAACCGCTGGGCCGACTGTGATGAAATTTAATATGGAGATAGTTTACACTCTAGGGAAGAAAATAATTTTTTTTTTCAAACATTAACCCTTTAAAAGGGTTAAATGCCTTCTCATAAATTAAGGTTAAAAGTGGGTGTTCCGGTACTTTTAATGCGACATCTCTGTAATAGTACACGTTACAAATTTCCAGTCTGGGTCGAAATATTGTTAAGCTTATTATAATTAGTGGCAAATCTAAAGAAAAGTTTTTTAATACCACGTATACTAATTATACCAACGGATTTGCCTTTTCAATTCAAAAGATTATAATTTCCATAAAAAAACTGTTTTCGGAATAACTATAAACAAATCCCAGGAGCAAACACTGAAGACATTAATTTAGAAAAACCTTGTTTTTCGCATGGCCAGCATTATGTGGCTTGCTCACGGGTATCGAAACCACAAAATCTTCATGTTCTTGCAAAAGATGGTAAAACAAAAAACAATGTCATAAATTAGAAATTTGCTTGAATTTATAAATTTTTTAATTATATCAATAATGTAAACACTGATTCCACGCAGACGAAGTCGCGGTTAAAAGCTATTCCTAACTAATTCTGATTTCAATATAATGATCTAGATTGGATTACATTGTAGATTATAGACGCTCGACAGTTGAGGTAATCAGCGTATAATTTATGCAGTAATTCAAATCGTTTCCGAATACAATATCGCAATATAATTTTATAGTTGTGCAATTATCTGAATTATGGTGTAAGCGATATATGATAATTTCGCTTCGAACTAGTTTCTGACGAAATCATCTCCAATCACGACCTCAACGTATTAAAGATAATATTCCAATAACGGAACATCGGATCAGAAAATGTCCAAGGTTTGTCAGTTCAGATTTTTTTTCTGTATTTAACTGTACTGCTGTCCATAGGCAAACATTACGAAACACCATATAATTTTTACGTTTGTTCTAGGTTCAAAGAAAGTACTGCCTTTCGGTACAATTTGTCCATCCGCATAACAAACGGATAATAATGATAATAATAATGCTTTTAACATCCGTTTCTCGACTTTATCTCATATAACAGACGCCATTCGCACCATTATTATTTACCATCTATCACATTGTCAGTTATTTTCTACATTTTTAAATTTCCATTTAATTAATAGATAGATAGATTATTTATTTGAGAATCACAAAATACGTGGGTACAAAACGTTAAGTAGCAAATTATTATAAAGTAAAATTAAAAAAGTCGTAAATACTGTAAAAAACAGTTTTGCTTAAAAATTGTATTTAACCTACTCTTAAAATTTTTCAAAGGTAAAACTTGTATGTCTCTTATTGGCAGCATGTTATAAAGCTTTTTGGCCATTTAGCAATGGGCGAATGAAGGAATTTTAGGACAAGGTAGGCAAATTTTGAGTATAGGAGTTTGACAGATTACGGATAAATAAATGGAACGCGAATTGCAAAACGGTCAATTAGTTTGAAATGATCCATAATTCAACGTTAATTTGTGATAAATCTTAAATAAATAAAAAACATTTACTTATCACAGATTAATGCAGTTACCAACCGTGAAATAATATGCAGCAAAGAATTCTTTTATATGAATGTACTTCAATTATTCGATGCATTTACATAAAAATACAGTCATGCCTAATTATTAAGCTTGTATTTATATAATCATTATTATTGTTGTTTATCAAGACTTATCGTTTTCTGGTTAGACGAAAAGTTTATCATATAAGTTAACAAAACAATAATAACATTTTATTTACGGATAATTTGTTTTACAAATGACTGACGCAAAATTATTCCATTTTGAACATCGCAATGACGACTATTATTTACTTAATGGATTTTTCCTCACAGTTGGGGCAGGAAAATCCTGAACTCACGCAGGAGTGTTTCTATGGCCTCTCAAACGACCGAGTAGAGGACACTTCGTCCGCTACCACACCGCCTTTGATAATGTCTACCGCAGTTGTAGACGAAACGTCAGGTAGAAATACCAATGGACCACGGCATACAAGCCCGGAAACCAAGAAGATTTGGAGTACATTTTTATTTCAGAATACGATATATTACAGTATTTACTAGTGAACAGAAAAATTTATGACCTAATTTATTTAAAATGATTTTAAAAACTATTATAGCAGACAGACAGACCTTCCTTTAAAGTTTTTAATCAGAATTAATAATAAATATGAATGAAAAAAATAACTTTTGTCTATGACAGTTGTAAGAAAACATTGCTTGTTTTTTTTAATAAATTAATATTAAAACAGCGTATACTATTTCTTACATAACCCAGTGGAAATATTTTCAAGGACTATTTTCAAGGAGAAACATATTTCACTATGGAAAGTTTTCTTCCAAACGTGTATTTTATTAAAGGGGAATATATAATTGCAGAATTGCATTATGTTACGAGTTGTAACATTAGGGTAAAACGAGTGTGGCGAGTTTTAATAGCCACACAAGTTATAATGGCATTACGTTCGAGATACATACTACAATTTTTGCAAGCACCTTCTATAAAATAACTGATTTATTCATCATTTTTTTTAAATGTTTGGTTTTAAAGATTTTTGGTAGATAATATAATCGAATAATTTCAATGTTAAAAATATCTTTTATTTATTAAATAAAAATACAATAAATATTTAATATTAAGCCACCTTAAATTACCTTATAAAATTGATCTACAAATTTTTATCCATTCAATAAACTACTGTACACCTTCAAATG
Source organism: Xanthostigma xanthostigma (assembly GCA_963575645.1). Taxonomy (NCBI): domain Eukaryota; kingdom Metazoa; phylum Arthropoda; class Insecta; order Raphidioptera; family Raphidiidae; genus Xanthostigma; species Xanthostigma xanthostigma. Next base: position 24,253,183 of record OY754474.1, read on the forward strand.
CTACTCAAATCACAACTACTTTCTCTCAGAAAGAAAATACTTTAAAAAATAAATTAGAATATAATTAAATATAATTTTAAAAAAATCTGTCCTCTACTTAAACTTCTTATCAAGAACAATTCAATTACATGTCTTGGAGTCTACTTTTTATAAGTTAATTAACAGCTTGAAACGATACCGTCTTTTGTTTCGTTTTCAATATTGAATTTTTTATCAGTAATGTAAAAATAAATTAAACACTTTTGATAATAATGACCAAAGCATGTACAATGAAAAAAACTTAATTATTGTCGATAACGCTTTATCCATGTAGTAGAATCTGAAAAAAATGAATACAAAATTATTGTACACACTTAAAGTTGACGTTTGCGCGGTTTTGTAACGAGTCCAAGGGCTCAATTGATCTCACTCGAAATAATATCGATAAATAAATAAATTTTAATTTTATTAAAACAGAGCCTTTTAATTTTAAAACTTGTGCGCCCCTAGGCACTATGTTTTTTGGCGTCCCTCCATTCTAACCTACATGAGTTTGAAAGTACGGGTAAAATCAAGGCCGTAACTAAACAGAGGCACGTGCCTAGGGCCCAGACGAGAGGGGGACTCCAAAAAGAGCCAGGAGAGATCGAAAAAATTCACATTATGTTAAAAAAAAAACTGTACGTCTTTCAATAACTTTTTAGGAACCCGTCCGAAAATAATAGACCACCTTCCCCCTCCCTGTCCTAAAAACATAACAAGAAAAATACATGTAAATTTTAAATTGTTCGTAGTAATCAATGGAAACATATCTAGTAACTACAAATTTACGGTTTTTAGATTTTTCCCATTATGTACTTGTGATAAGACATTGCTTCTTGCCAATTTTCATGACTCTAGGTCAAAGGGAATTACCCTATAGGTTTTGATTCCCAAGAGCCTAGACAGACGGATAACAAAGTGATTCTATAAGAATTCCTTTTTTGCTGTTGAGGTACGGAACCTAAAAAGACTTGAAAAACGCGGCTCAATCAAAATGATAAAACTAAAAGGGTTTTTCGGTTTGTCTCTTACCTTTGGGCTTTCATTCGCGCTCTTTCTAATGTCGTGGAAGGATCTTTAATCAAATATAATCTAATTCCGATCATGTAGTTCTTTAAGTAAGATAACCAGTCTAAATCGATTATATTGAAATGATAATTGTCTCTGTCCTTCGGAGTCAATCGTTTCCATAACGAACTGACATTGTCGTCTACAAAATCCCAATTTCTTGTAGCAAAATATCCAATTATTCCAGAGAATTTGAATACTTTTTTGGACATTTTGTACAAACGCGGCTTCTTCCCAAGCATTATCGCTATAGAATCGAATATCAAAGCTGGCACGACTTGATAGAAGAACTGGTACACCATGTCTACGTATCGATTAGAATTGAACATGAGCGATGACTTCCATAACGCTTGATTGATTGGGAATTCTTCGGCATACATTTGACTGACGACGGAGTATTCTTTCCATGTCAGCGGTTTTCGAACAGTCGAAACGTAATTGTAAATTGGTATTTCATCGTTATCTCTGCAGAAGAGGAAATCAATTATTAGGTATGTTCGAACTATAATAGTTATTGGCGTAACTAGTTGTCTAAGTCATTCATGGCGCTGACAGGTCATGACTTAGCCTACAAGTTGCGCCCATAATTTTATTCAACAATTGCGCGTTATTCATGTTTTAATTATAATGAGATGTTGTAAATATCTATTTATTTCTTTATAAAAAAAACTGTCAATACTAACAGCACCAAACAGCACGATTCAATGTTTTAGTTTGAGGTTAGCCGGTTATGAATAAACTCCATGTCGAAAACATTCGGCCTCTCAATTTTAGCCTCAATAGGTAACAACGGAGTTGTTGTTACCTACTATTTCGTTACGACTCAGAAAATAGTTACGTTTATTTTCATTACTCCACAATGGCCGAGCTAGTAGGAATCTTCATTGATTTATGACAAGTAATTGTCACCAGTCGGTAAATGGCTATTTAGGGTTCGGTTTTTAGGCATGATAAAACATGAATAACGCGCATGAGTTGAATAAAACATAAAACACAACTTTCGTAGCTTCCAGAATGTTGATGAAATTCATTCGCATGCAACAAGAATTGCGAAGAATTTAAGATTACCATTTTTCCTGCCAACAAACATGCCTTAAAATTTAAATAAATTATTAGTTTAATATGGGCAAGTCCGGTCATTTGAGAAAGGCAATATTCCTCTATAAAGTATAATTTTAATATAAATATTAGCGCTCTCGCGGTTTGTTATTTCAGTAGTCAAGGGCGGATCTAGATTTTTACGGGGCATAGGGCTTATAGACCAAGATCCCAGACCCGCCAAACCTGCGTCATTTCAGTACTGCTGAGATTTTATCAGTAAATGTACAATATTTCGTTAAAAACGTATGCCAATTTGCTAGCTTGAAAACGGAGGCCTTTTAGAGGTAACAGGTTCTAAAGGTACATAAAACACGTGCTTACCTACGTACGCAATGGTATTATTCATGGCTATTATGATGAATGCAAGAGCATTAGATGATTTTTTTTATGGCTTCATGAAATATACAATTATTTTATAAAAAATAAGTTTGAATTTAAAAATTTAGAAAAAAAATTTAATTTGAAAATTAAAAAAAAAATACTTCTGTTGTCGTTTTGAGAAAATAAATTATAGTTTAAAAAACTAGAAAAACACGTTTTAATAGTAAACTGAACTAAAAAGTAATTATTAAGAAAATAATTCAATTATAGTAAAAAAGCGTGGGGCGCCAATTACTATATTTTTATTATAACTCTAATTTTATAAATAGCTATTGAAATAATTGTAACATTTAATATCAAGCATCCCACGCTTTTTTACTATAATTGAATTATTTCGTTAATAATTATTTTCTACTTTTTAGTTCGGTTTGTTTTTTCTTATTGACCGTCTAAATAATTTCATAATTATAATCCTTTGATATTATTATTCACTAATTATTGAATTAAAAGTTGCGGTAAGGAATTGATTATTAATATTTAATATAATTCATTGTTATATACAGTTGATTCTACAACATACTGAAATAGAACGTAGTGTTTTATTTTTTCAACCTAGCAACGGCCTTCGTTGTGAGTGCGACATCCTGGTTGAGAAATATTTTCCAAGTAGGTCAACACGTGCCCTTTCTAACTAGGTAAACTAGATTTCCGAATTCTAAAAAGGATATCCTAGCTCAAGGATACCGACTGTATATCATCCGGTTTTATATCTCTTATTTACACTTCAGAAACTGTGAGGAAAACATCCAAAGACAGTCTATCTATAATAGGTCATTACGAAATATTTCACCATCTTGAAAATTGAGATCCAGACTTTTTTAAATTGTACTTTAAGTCACGTGTCTTTTAGAGATTTCGACTTTGGAGAATGGCCAGGAACAATATAAGTCGTATTGTGCAAGTTCAGTACGTGCCCCCAAACAGTAAAATGGAACAGCTGCGTAAATTAATTCCCTGAGAACATCTACTGTCGTATATAAAAACGAACTTAGGATAAGACGCTAGCATAATCAACAAATTACCTTAAATTTTTATTTTCTGCAATGTCCCACGCCGCTGCGATCATCGCGTTGACCACCATGTCTACAGGTACCATGTTTGCTTTGGTATTACTGACACAGTACTGTGTTCTTTGAAGTCCCGAAAGAACACCAGCTGCGACTCCAGTCGGCCCGTAAAAATTGTCGATCCATCCAATTATCGGCTCTCTTACTGTTGATGTCACTGTAAAATAAATTGCAAATATTGTGACCACCTTGCTTTTATCATTATTTTACCAAATGTAGGGTTTTGTTTTGTGCGCGTATGAATTAGTGAAAATTTGAATTAGTGAAATTTTCACTAATTGCGTAAGTGAAGCTGTATTCACTTGATGATCAGTGATTTTCACAAGCAATTAGTGGATTTTCACTAATATATTTACTCTCTAAAACTGAAATAGTGAAAATGTCACTATTTGAAATTGTGAGTTCTGATTCATTTCCGGAATAGTGAATTCAAGTAAAATTCACTGTTAAGTTGAATTGTTACGCTATTTTTCACTATTTAGCTTAAGGAGTTTCGAGACCGATTTCAAAATAATACCAACATTTTGAAATTTTTATGATCGAAAGATGAACAAAAAAGATGTTCACTGCCAAAATTTTTAAGTTCTCAAATAGGCACCATGCATATTTTAATGAGAGAAGTCTTCAAAAAAAATCAACAAATAATTGACCAGAATTAGTTATTTTTACAGAGAATATTAGTCATCAGGAAAAAAAGAAATCATTCGTCCTTTAAAAGTGTTAATTCATAAATAATACATTCTGATAAAATGCATTGCTTATTTAAGCTGTGTAAATAATTAACAAATATGCTAAGAATAACAAAACAATCGCTACAATTTTCACGTGAATTTTGTAAAATCGATTCCTTATAACTTTCGTAATTGTATACTAATGTTACCAACAGGCTGATATATTTGAGTTTACTACCAAGACACTCCTATTAATTTAAAATATTGAACTTACCAATTCCTGGACGAAATACTGCTAACGGCAAACCTTTACTCTGTTCTTTGACGCAAGCTTCGGCTAAAGCTTTTGTGAAAGTGTAAGTGTTCGGCCATTTTCCTAATATTCTAAAAAAAATATCCAAGTTAACCACGTGCTTCGAGTACTTATTAAAATATTGTATTTGACGTATTTCACCCTTTAGGAAATGCAAATGTAAGGTATGATACCTATTAAATATATTAAAAATGTTTTGTTAGAACGGACCCTTTTCGAACTTTTATGCTGGTGATCTAGGGGCGCATCTAGGTTTTTCGGGGGCTAGAGCTTATTTAAGTCCAATGGGGCCCTATTTTTTGTTAGATTAAGAATCTTAAAATTGGGATTTAAAATTCATTTTTATAATAACATCAAAATATATATATGAAGGCAGGAAGATGATTGAATATGAGAATTTTACTTTTGTCAACTTACTTGCTGGTCAATTCTTCAATTGCCCGATCATCTAGCTTTCCTATAAGTTTCTCGATGTCTTCACTTTGAACTGGATTATCGTAAAACTTCTCTTCGATTCGATTCAAGTGGCAGTTGCTATAGGCAGTTGAAACATGAACCACAGACTAAAATTGCAAAAATTACAAGAAATTGATACGTTTGTTTGTATAGGATTACGTGCGTCAAAACGGAACCCTTAAGCAGGTTCGTGACTAAGCAGGGGCAACGGAGGCACGTGCCCATGGCCCAGACGAAAGGGGGCCCCAGAAAGATCGAAAAAATTCGCATTGTATTAAAAAAAAAACCCTTTGCACTCCGGGAGTGCCGGCAGAAGTGTAAACTTGAATATTAACGTCTTACGAATTTTCGATCAAAATGGTTTGTATCATAGATTGCATTTTTATGTACGATATTTCAACGCTAGATGTCTAACGTTGTATAAATAAAAGTTTTCGTCTTACGCATTTTCGATCAGGACACGTGACCCTGACGCGAGTTTAACATTTTTTACCCGTTACAAAAAGAGTGTACAACGCCGCTAAAGAAGTTTTCACTTCAAAAACTGTATACGTCTTTCAACAACTTCTTGGGAACCTGTCCAAAAATAGCAGAGCACCTCCCCCTTCCCTACTACTGTTCTAAAACATAATAGCTTTATTTAATTCATAATATTTAGTGTAGTCTTGCCCAAGGCCCCAAAAAATCTAGTTACAGTCCTGTTCTTATGGAATAATTCGTTCGGCCGTTTGCCTGGCACATTCCGATTTCTCTGGACTAAATAAAATATCAAACTGAAATTTGGCATAATTTAGGTCACTAATTCGTACATATTCCTGGAGAACCTAGGTTTGACAAAAAAAAAAGAATATCTTTGTATTCCGCCATTTAAAACGGTTTCGCGCTAGGATTTCTAAACTGTTTTTTTTTAGAATTATATGTTGGATACTTATATTTTAAAAATTTCCTGAACTGAGATTTGATTTTGCATCCTTAATTTCCAAAACTAATGCAGATAAAATTTTGAAAAAAACTAGAATTTAAAGGCAATGGTCTTCTGAAAAGTCAGGTAGGAACCCCTTGCACCCTAAGAGACGATTTCTTTATGTCGAGAAATATAAACGTTCAAACTCGTGAAGAACTTACGAAGTAATCTTAAATAAACAAGAATATAAATCGGAACAAAGAAATCTCTAATTGTATTCGCAACAGTAAAATGAATAGATAAAATCAAATAAGAATGTTTTTTGCGTAAAAGAAACGTATTTATATTTTATTTTACGATTTATTTAGAGGCCATCACGTCATTTATCTTTAATTGTCTACGCATGCGTTTCTGAAAAACATTTTAAAATTTTATGTGATTTTTTTTCGTTTTCTATTTGCAAACCATTAAAACTAGCAAAATATTGAAATTCGCACCTATAAGTGAATTGCAAATATTTTTATAAAAAAAGTCACACTTAATTTTGTAAATATATTTATCGCTAAAAATAAATATGTATTTCAAAAGCATGTGTTTCAGTTACAAAGAAAATTATGATTATGAATTTCTGCAAGTATCACGAACAATTGTCGGAAATTATTAATTAAGCAATTATTTAGACAAACTTATAAAAACCTGGGAAGAAAAATTATATTTTTGTGTAGGTACTATTCACGATAATGCCGAAACATCATTAAATATTAAAAAAAAATTGTGTTATGTCCTTTGACTATTCAACAACGCTAACTTCAGACTTGTAAAGATCTCTAGCGACACGATGTTCCAGTATTTTTTTTTATAGTATAAAAATATTTCAATTCGAACCTATAGTTCCTGATTAGTACGTTCAACCAAACTCTTCAGCTTTATATACCTATTAGTATAGATAGCATACCACCACGGCTATCCTCAGATGAACTTATTTTTTTTAAATTATCTTGTTTTACTTATTTTTTATTAGTTTTCAATTTGCTCACCCCTGGGAACAAAATTCGAAAATAAATGTAGCCTATGTTACCCGGGCCATAATAACGAATCGATTGATAACTTATTTATCAAAATAGGATGAATAGTTTAGGCGCTACGATGGAACAATAACATCCGTAAATACAAACATACATAGATTGCTAAACTCATAACCCTTCCTTTTGGCTTCGTCGCAGTCGGGTAAAAAGAGGTGCAACTAGGCGTCCATTTCTATTAAATAGTCAAAAGTTTTTGCCGTTTTATTTGTAATGAGGTGTGTATACATTCTTAATTAGTTGTGCGTATAACAAGAAAAAAAGAAATAAAATCTGACCTTCAGATGTTTCATGTGTTTGCAAAGGTCCAATATATCTCTGGTGGCGTTGACATTAATGGCTAGTGCCAGTCGGAGCTTCTCATCAAAGCGTACAGTGGCAGCGACATGAAAAACAATATCCACACTGTCCATTAATCTTTTTCTGTCAGCTATGCTCAGCCCTAAACCAGCGACACTGCAATCTCCCGACACGGCTTCAATTTTGTGACGATATTTCGGACATTCTGCCTTTAATCGATCGAATATCTAAACGGAAATATTATTTAGACGAGATTTTTTTTTAAACAGGGCACAAGTAAATGACGAAGTAAATGAATGAGCTTTTAAAAGATAAAATCGTTATCAAATATTTTGGGACCAAAATTTACTTCGTCGTTTACTGTCGTTTTATTCCGTAATCTACTGACCACGTCCTCGAACAGTTCATCGATTCGTGTATGTATTCCTTTGCCTTTTTTAATTCGAACGAGAAGAAAAATCGTTTGTATATTTGGACACGACCTCAACAATTTCTCAATCAATATTTTGCCGAGAAATCCAGTACCGCCTGTAATAAATATCGTTGCACCACTGTAGAAATGTTGAATAGGAGTTAGTTCCTTCTTGTCGTTGTAACAATAATCCATGATTTTTGTCTGCAACGGAAGATCGTTCTGGCCACTTTTAATTTTGTCATCTTGTGTTGGCAAGACACGGGCTTTCTGTGTAATCACTTCTTTACAAGTGGGCGTTATTGATGCTGTTTTTGGTTGTGGAAGAATTTCCATGTTTTGTCTATAAACGAAACGATTATTATAATTGGAAAACAGTTATTACAGTGGAAGTTTGAGAATGGAAAATCTTTATCAGTGGACATAATATTATAATCCCACAAACAGTGGCATTTGTTTGAGACTATCGACAACGTTATTTGAACAAATATTTTCAATTTAATATTTTTTTTAATAATTGCTATATTAACCGCAGTTAAGGGATTAAGTAGGTACACCATTATCCGATCGCCAATATTTAAAAACGAGTACACATAACGGATAAATATGTTAAACGTAAATATAGGTTTAAAACATTTCATAGCGGTTCAGTTTTATCATTAAGTGGTTTGTTATAACGGTTTAATATATTATGTATGTAAAAATACTAGTAAATAGTTGAAAAATAAAAGTTTGTTTTATTGAAGAGCGTAGCGATTCTTTTGTTATTTTCGAGCTATTGGCCAATAGACTTAGCTCTGACTTAAAAAAAAATGCAATCATATTAAATTATATATGGACCTTAACTTCATCTGTATATAAAAAAAATCTTGTAAATCTTGTCAGCTCTCTAATATCTTTTTGACAGATTTTCAGACTGATTTTTTTATTTTCAAAATATTTCCGTTACTATAAACTTTAGATAAAAAATTGGTTGTCTGTAAAGTCGGTTTACGGACGATAGTTTTACGTGATAACGTCATAAAGATGAACTCTCTGGCGTCACGCGAGAAGAGAGAGAAATGCATACAAGCCGACGCTTGGACCGAGCGTATACCGCGCTCTCGCTTGCACGCTCAGGCTCAGGCGGAACGTGACACTTTTTCGTGCGTGCAGCCGGCCTTGAGAGCAACTAAACTATTAATTTTTCAAATAATTACTTCTATGAATACAAACACATTATTTGCAACAGCCAAAATGAACAAAAGCTTAAAAAAATATGCACTATAATTGCCCTCGAAGTAAGTTTCGGTTTCGGTTGTAAAAACTAATTACGGTCAGACACTAAAAAATACAACCCTAGTATGTAAATAAATTTGTGAATGAACCTTACCTCATTTTAGAAAAAGTCAAAAAGCACTGGTGGGTTATAGGTAACATTTTAACGAAGTAATGTTTCGTTTTTCCGTAACGCTCAATTCAAGTTTGAACACCTGACATTTAATAATAATTAATTAGACGTGAAGCAAGACGTGGTCAAATGGACTTAATAAATAATAATAAAAGAAATGAAGAAATGTAGTATACTATAACAGAGAAATTGATTTTGCTGACAGCGCAAATTAATAATAATATGGAAATATACACGAGTCAGAAATGTTTCGCACAAAGACAATTTAACAATATACCGAATAATAATAAATTAAATTATAGACGCGCGACAGGATAGTTCTGTTGATGTTTAACGCTACGCTGGTTTGTGAGTTTATTGGTTAATATTTGTGATGTTTAGATGAAGAAATTCTTCGTAGCATATAGGACCAGAATAAGAGATAAGTTTTCTTCAAATCTTTGATTAATGTCTGATTAGAACTCTTCAATAAATAAAATTATTTTTTCAATATTTTGATATTAATAACTTTGAACGAATTTTGTAAAAAAATCTAATTAGAAACTAAATATTATTTATTTTTTATATTTTTTTGATCAATTCTGAAGAAGATCCAAATCAGGATCGAAACGTTAATGTATTATATATTTTTTTGTTATAATATATTGTCTGAAAAATTGGTCGATATTTTTATTTATTGAAGAGTTCTAATCAGACGTTAATCAAAGATTTGGACAATTTAACAATATGCCGAATAATAATAAATTAAATTATAGACGCGCGACAGGATAGTTCTGTTGATGTTTAACGCTAGGTTGGTTTTTGAGTTTACTGTTTAATATTTGTGATGTTTGGATGAAGGAATTTTTCGTAGCATAGAATCAGACTACGTCAAAAATTACATTTATTATACTGGCGTTCGACAATTATTTTTGTCATTATCGTAGCTCAAATGCGGCTTAGAATAGTATTTTTGTTAATTGTTTTAAATAGAAAATAATACATAATTATAAAAATAGATGTAATTGTTACAATGTCACTAATTTTTTCTCATAATATTAACTTTTAACGTCACTCTGATAAATGAAATTATGATGAAGAGATGAATATGATCCTTGGCTGGTGATGTTTGGATGAAGAAATTCTTCGTAGCATAGGATCAGAATAAGAGATAAGGTTTCTTCATTAATGTTTGTCTTGAAGAAACATTTTCATGGATATTTAGTTCTCAAAAATCTATGAAAATAATGAAACTGGACCGACTGGACAACGTACAGTTTAACATTTTTAAAAAAATATTAGGCGATTATGTATACAGTTCGAAAAAATGTTTTTTCCCTTCCCTTCAAGCTTCAAAACCTCAATTACTTCATTACTTTCAAGCTTATTCCGATTTCATCAGAAGGCAAACCATGCCTTCAGGCTAATTATTCCTTCAAACCTAATACAGTAGAACATCTTTCAGTCGAACCTCGATAAATCGGAAACCTCCAAAGCTCGATAAAATGGGTTGTTCCCTTTCCTTCAGGCCCCAAAACCTTCATTAATCGAAATCTTAACTTTCTACAGGTTGAAATAATTAGTGAGTCCCTACAAGTCATTTCGGCACCTACATATTTTCCCTCCATAACTCGAAAATTGGACCTCTGTATCTCGAACATAGCGATGCTTGATTTTACAACCTTTACAACTCGATCATTTAGAATTATTTCTACAAGTCGAATATTTCCTTCTAAAATCCGCCTAAATTCTTCATAAATATAATTCAATTTTTTTGGCGTTCGACTTACAGAGGTTCTACTGTAATTAAATTTAAAAATGAATAATGATCAGAAACTTTTTGGCCGGCATATATACTGTCATAAAATATAAATGTTAAAATCGTGCAAAAATTTGTAAACATATAATGAACACCTAAACAAACTCTTAAGCAATATAATTATTTAATAAAATATAAATGACAATAATATTGTAAAAAAACATATTTCCACAATAAATAAGTTCTTCAAATTAATTAACTAATCGATTTCTTTTTAGTTAAACATTCATGAAGAACCAGCAGAAGAAATAAATGTTTAAAATATTTACACAGGCGAAAATAATATTTTTTTATTAAATATAGAAAAACTAACTGGGGCGTTTTGTTCCGCTTCTGTCGAAAAAAACATCTTTTGCTACAGGACGTTTCAGACAAGCAAAGTATGTAGGTTAGGGTAATTAAAAAAAATATATATTATTTTTTTTTGCTCTTACCCTCTCAAATGTTTCTATTTAATGTAAAAAAATCCACACCAAAGGTGGGCGCTGTAGCTCAACTCTAAGAGGTCGCTTTTTTAATTTTAGTTTCCAATATTAACATGGGAAAAAATTTTATTGAACTTGTAATTCTATGTTAATATTGGAAACTAAAATTAAAAAAGTGACCACTTAGAGTTGATCTACAGTGCCCATCTTTGCTGAGGGTTTTTTTACATTAAATAGAAACATTTGAGAGGGTAAGAGCAAAGAAAATTACATATATTTTTTAATTAGGTACCTAATTTAGGTATATATAGTTTTTACTATTGGAAAGTGGTTCAATAGGAGAAAATTTGAACGAAATCTAGTAGTGTTGACATAACCTGAGATATCGTGTGGAATAACTTACCACTGGTTTTCATTCACTCACTGACCGATTCTACACTAGTGTCTAATTGCGATTGAAATTAGATAATATACATCTTATGAAAGATCATAACGTATATTTCTTAAGTTTTCGAGTGGGGGAACTATTCGAATTAATTATTATGAGTAAACGGCGATGGTCTCAGTTGTTCTTTAGTATGTATCGGTTTTTTAGGCTGTAATATTGACGAAAGTAAATAGTTATCTACTTTTGAAAACTAAATTTTTAAATCGTGCAAAAACAGTTTAAGAGTTTATTATTTTAAGAAGTTTCAAATCGGTTATGTGTTCCGCGACTACTGCCTTATTTTTAATATCACTGATCGTCAGAGAAAAATAAATCCAATAATAGGTCATATGCATGAGACTCCAAATTAGTTTAAATTTTTATTTTGAAATATATTTTAGTAGCTGATCATATCGTAATGGTTATTTTATTAATCTACTCGCTGAAAAAAATACAAATAATAAAATAGAAACGTAGAAAATACGCGCTATTTTCGAATTTTCAAAACGCAGCGTGACGTCAGAGTATATATCAATAACAGTTTCCATGGCGACTGGGTCGTCTCACAGTAAGATTACGTCAGTATTTAGAGAAAACAACAAATAAACTTCATTTAGAACATTGACAATTTGGCATCAAAGTTGACATGCATCATATATCGTGACGTCACATAAGCCCGCCAACATGGCCGATTGTTTAAACTGTCTATTTTTGAATGTGAAATTTAATTTTTTTTTTTCTTATGATAATATTACATTTTTAAATGATTATCAATTTTTTTCGTATTATGGTTGACTAAATAATTTATTAAAAATATAAAAAAAATACATGCATATGACCTATTCAAGGCGCTTGTTAAACCTTAGAATTTCAGAGTGGAACAATTTTTTTTAAAGCAAAGGATGCCTTGTACCATGTTTTTTGATCCAATATCGCTATTATGAAAACTTTTTAATCGCTGAATCTTTGATTATTTATGAGAAAAAGTTTTAAAGAGTTCGGAAATAATTAATTTATAATTGGCAATCATAAACAGGAAACTAACTGTTTTCTAGTTTTCAAACGGTTTCGCAGAATGTAAAAGTCGTTCGGAGAAACCATTACTAACCAAATTTCATAAAAATATCAAAGTATAAACAAATAGACGACATTAAAATAATGTTATTTGTAAAAGATCGTTAAATGTATTTGCAATAAAACATAAATGATAAAGGTAATACATAATAACTTTGTTAGAACACTTCTAGTGGTCGCTAAGATATTTGAAGAAATTTCTCAAGGTCACACATTAATATTAGTAGATAAATATTTTAAATTTATAGACGCTCGACAACAGATCATCATTTGTAAAAATCTAATTAGATTATATTGGCAACTCAATTTCCCTTAAAGTAGCTAATTTATAAAAAACGGTACGTGTAAAAAATATTAACTGTTAAAAACTATATCCATTAAATATGATTTTACCATTCCAACCCACAAGTGGGGAATGGGACTAGTTTAGGTCAAAATCACTTTTCAAAAATTTTACAATATCTTTCCGTTTTGGGGTCCCCAGAATCAAAAAAACATATTTTTGGAAAAACTCTGTGCGTCTGTTAGTCTGTGAACACGACACAGGTCAAACGGATGAGCGGATTGAAACCAAATTTTGGGAGGATGTTTGGTATGCAAATATGAAGAGCTCTATTGTTTTTTGGGAAAATCGGCGCATGCGCAGAAGAGATATTTGCTATAACGGTGTTTTTAATATAATAATGGTATACTTTTCATAACTGCTTATTATTTTATTTATTTTTTCAAGAAAGTTTCGCTAAAAAAATTTTTTTCTAAACTTTATAGTTTCGGAAATATTTTGAAAATAAAAAAAATCAGCCGCTCTTTTGTTCTGTCAGGAATAAACAAGTTCGGCATGATTTGATTAATGTTTACATGACGTGGAACATATTATGTAGGTAACAATGGCAACGAATAGCAAATAACATATTGAATACTAGCAAGTACCCGCCTCACCTCACACGATATCAGAAATTTTATTTTCTTTATTATAATCAAATGTCAACATTTTTGATGTTAGAATGGTCCCGTCGCCCAATTGGCTGGATTTTTTTTTAATAAAGTGCCATCACAATCGGTTCAACTAATTCGAAGATTAGCTCGGACTGACAAAAAATGGTCGCTTACGTTTTGATAGCATGCAAATAACCGCGTGAGCTCAAAAAGTGGCAGCTATTTCGATATTACAGACGGACACTGCAATTTTATTTACATGTATGAATATAAATATTTTCTTTGATCTGCACCAGTTATTCCAGTATTCATTTACAGTATTCTTTTGTTTTGTTTGTGTTTTGTTTTATGCCGTTCTAACTCTTTACATGGGTGACCGAATAATTGGGGCAGTTGTTTAATTAACTGTTAACAATTTTGTAGACAACGTCTACAGTGGCCAAAGGATCCAGAATAACGCAATTACAGATATTAAATTTGCATTTATTGACTAAAGTTTCGAAGAATTTACCTTCATCCTCAGAGTACAAATGCCGTCAAATTTGTAATGTTGTCAAAAAATAAGAAACTATTATAAATGTTGATGGTGATATTATGTATAACATAATTTAGAATAAGTTCCCAAATGTCGATCAAAATCTTAACTATGTCAAGTACTACTTTAATTAACCCCAACATGTTTCATTTAAGTCGGAATCGATTTGTTTTCCAACTTTTTCAATTTAGAAATTAATCTATACTAATGTTATAAAAAGATAATGTTTGTAAGTTTGGATGTACGAAATATTCTCCGAAACTACTCTTCCGATTTAAAAAAAAAATAGTATTTAGAATGGATCTTCAGGATGCACATAAGCTATACAGTGGATTTATTTATAACGACTTGGTTTAACGACTTTTCGGTTATAGCGACGTAAGTCCCTTGAATTTAAAGTGTACTTTACTTTCTAAATAGCGACGGAGTTATGTGGTCCCTTCATAGTCGCTATAACCGAAATCCACTATATATTATAGCGTTAAAACAAACAAAAAGACGGGTTGCACTCCGGGAGTGCCGTCAGAAGTAATAAATATGTGATTACATTTTGTATTTATTTTAAAATAGCTAAGCAAAAAAAACAAAAAAGTTTTCGTCTTACGAATTTTGTCTTATACGCATTTTCGATCAGGTCTTACGAATTTTCGATCTGACGCGAGTTTAACATTTTTTACCCATTTCAAAATTACGCATTTCTTACGAATTTTCGATCTGACGATCTGACGCGAGTTTAACATTTTTTACCCATTACAAAATTACGCATTTTCGATCAGGTCTTACGAATTTTCGATCTGACGATCTGACGCGAGTTTAACATTTTTTACCCATTACAAAAAAAGTGTACAACCGCTATTCAAAAACTTTTCTAATTTTGTAACGTAAGTCGATGAAAAAACGGTGGCAATCTACAAATTCGGGCGAATCCGGACCGTGTCACTAGTATTGTAAAATGTAACAGCTGTCATAATCTCATCTCCTTCGACACAAATTATGTTTCATACTGTACTGCATAAATATGTTGACAAAATAACGGTTTCCATTGTATGGTTTAACTTTCTACAGTTCTTATTACAGCCATTGCTAATTTGTACTTTGATCATCGTTTTTCTCAGAACGTAAGATCGACACAGTTTCCTTTTGTATGAGGTTAAAGTCAGCTATGCCAAAAAAACAGCCACTTTCATTTTTGTGTTTATTAAAAGTTCGATGATTTTTCTCCTTTCAGTGAATTATTTTGAGGGTGGTCTAATTTTTCTATGAAAAGTTTTTACTGTTTTTTGCGTTATAATATAATAGAATAAAAGAAATAATTGGCCTGGAAGCATGATTTAGACCAGTCATATGTTACATTCGAAATTGCAATAATTGCGGTAAACTTGCTTTTTTGATATGTTGTTTGGATCCACCTAGATAGTGTTTTTCCAAATTTGCAGCCTTCTGAAATGTGAGCGCGCTCAGTTATTGCTGAAAAACCGCAATTTTTTCGGACTTTTTTTAGTTTTGTGCAAAACAACCCACATAGGAAGGCTCTGACGAGGAAGGTCACTATTACTTTTTTTAAAGTAGACAAAATTCCCGACAGTTCGAACCCAAATTTAATGTTCTAGTTCTATTAGCACTCAAGATACAGGGTTCCCAATATTCGTAATTTTTTTCCAAAAAGTTGAAAAAGGGAAAGTGGCCAATTTTCGACCAAAATATCAGGTATAATTAGGTATCTATGGGAAAATTCATGAGAAATGAAGTTGTAGCAAATTTAATTAACTTAATTATTAGACTATAGGTTTGTCCATAGATGTGATAGTTCGTCGATGACGACCATAAACCAAACAAACCTAAAATTGAGTGTTAAGGGGAAGTTACAATAATATTACTAGAAGTTTTCTCTATGTGTTTATTATTAAGTTACATGCTAATTTAAATTTACTACAAGTTAAAGAAAAAAGAAAATAAACAAAAATTATTATAAAAACTAATATTTAAAAAACCTTATGCCGGTCACACACGTAACTGCATACTTGTCAAGTATACATGCGCTTGACGTTTGATCAAGTTTGCATGACCGTGTGTATGATAATTTTACTCATATATTTTGACTTGACTGTCGAACGAATTTTCAATCTGCATACTTGAAGACTTGTCAAGCGGCCAGATATTGTGACGTGACAATCAGGCGTTCATAGCTGATAGTCTGTTGTGACTTACTCCTTTTCTGTATACTTTACATGTGTTTCGTGCAAAATGTCTAGGTACTGATATTCGTAGAACATTTCGCGAAGTGTTTGAAGAATTTATTGATATATACTGAAGCGAATCTTGTTTATGGCACATAAAAAATAAACACTATCATGACAGAGATAAGAGAAATGTCGCGTACAATAAATTAATAGAAAAAATAAAAGAATTCGATCCAAGTACAGACCGCGAACAAGTTGTAAACAAATTAATAGTATCAGAACAAATTACAGGAAAGAAAAAAAGAAAGTTGATGATTGACTTCGGTCTGGATCAGGCACTGACGAAGTTTATAAACCAAAATTATGGTATTTTAACTCCTTACATTTCCTTTCTGATCAAGACATTCCAAACAGTACAGTTTATTCTACGTTTCTGAACCATTTCGGTAGCCAACACCAAACCAATTATTGCTAAAGACTCATCATATGTGGATGCCATAGTCGATAACTTTACTTTTGCACGTCACTTCTGGTTGGAGAATGATGTAGAACTGACGCCGCTTCAAGCAAACTTGTGCCGTGTGTGTCCTGGCCATCATGTAAACTTGATCAAACTTCAAGCGCATGTATACTTGACAAGTATGCAGTTACGTGTGTGACCGGCATTATATAATTTTACATATAACTAGGCTCACCAACACTGTTGGGCTTAGGTTAACCTACGCGTCTTCTCTGAGGGCCCAGGAGTATCAAAATCAAGGTGCACAAGAACCCTACTGATTAGGGATGGCATCAAACAGACTCGGGTTTGATGCCAACCACGACATCCATGCTTCCAGCCCCTCAACTACTTCTGAAAAGCCTATCCTGCATGTGCGAGAAAGGTTGTGCTGGGTCTTGCTCTTGCAGGAAGGCTGGAATGAAGTGCTCTACACTCTGTAAATATTGTAAGGGGTGTGTCCAATAGAGGATGTAGAAGAAGATGGAGACTACCCCAATGATGAAATTGAAAAAGAGTTTGATGTCTCTCCTGCTTTTCAAATGGGCATTAACCTCCCCATCGACATCTCCCCACTCGTCGAAGTTGATTTTGATACTCCTGGGCCCTCAAAGAAGACGCGTAGGTTAACCTAAGCCCAAGAGTGTTGGTGAGCCTAGTTATATGTAAAATTATATAATTAAATATTAGTTTTTATAATTATTTTTGTTTATTTTCTTTTTTCTTTAACTTGTAGTAAATTTAAATTAGCATGTAACTTAATAATAAACACATAGAGAAAACTTCTAGTAATATTATTGTAACTTCCCCTTAACACTCAATTTTAGGTTTGTTTGGTTTATGGTCGTCATCGAACGAACTATCACGTCTATGGACAAACCTATAGTCTAATAATTAAGTTAATTAAATTTGCTACAACTTCATTTCTCATGAATTTTCCCATAGATACCTAATTATACCTGATATTTTGGTCGAAAATTGGCCACTTTCCCTTTTTCAACTTTTTGGAAAAAAATTACGAATATTGGGAACCCTGTATCTTGAGTGCTAATAGAACTAGAACATTAAATTTGGGTTCGAACTGTCGGGAATTTTGTCTACTTTAAAAAAAGTAATAGTGACCTTCCTCGTCAGAGCCTTCCTATGTGGGTTGTTTTGCACAAAACTAAAAAAAGTCCGAAAAAATTGCGGTTTTTCAGCAATAACTGAGCGCGCTCACATTTCAGAAGGCTGCAAATTTGGAAAAACACTATCTAGGTGGATCCAAACAACATATCAAAAAAGCAAGTTTACCGCAATTATTGCAATTTAGGCGATTTTTTGTGTACGTTATGACTGGCCTAATTTGTTATCTGATGAAATCGGAATAAGCTTGAAACCATCAGCAGGAGAAAGATTTACTGTCTGCAATGTATTTAGGTACATAAATATAAATTTTCGAATAATTTATCAGACCCTGTTTTATTAGTATTTGATTAACGTTTCGGTCCGGATTTGAACTATCTTCAGAAGAATTTAATACTAAAAGAATAAAAAAAATATATGTTACATTAGTACGTAAGTAATATACTTTTCTAAAAATTATAAGTAAAAATTTATAATTCAAGTTTTCTTTGCACAAACATATTTTGAATTATACATTTTCACTTATAATTTTTAAATATTTTACTTACGTACTAATTTTTAAAATGTATTTTTTTTTTGTATTAAAATATTCTCAAGATGGTTCAAATCCGGACTGAAACGTCAATTAAACACTAATAAAACATACTTAGTCTGGTAAATTAGTCGAAAATTTTTATTTATTTAAATATTAGATTAGTCGAATATCTAAATGCAACTTAAAGCGGAAGTTCAATCAAATAACCTCCGATAACATGTTCTTGATTTACCATCGAATGGTTCCATTATGCAGACAGCTATTCTTTCTCCGCAGGTCTTCGTCATGCCCATTCATGACCTTCTGATAAATGCATGCTGTTTAATTGAAACTTCTACTTCAATAAAAATAGTGCCTAGGATAATTTCCTTCAGTACTAAAGATATGACAGACAAATCAAGATGTGTTCATTCATATAAGAATGCAAATTCACTCAGATTGGAAAAATGCTCTTGGAAAATTTCAAACTGTGGTCGCAAAAGGCATTTCACTATACTGTTTTTTTATAAACTGCGATTAAGCATTAAGCTTCACGGCTTGTTACTTAAAAATATCAAAAAAACGTATTTTAAAATTATAGCAGAAAACGGGATATTTGTCAATACTAACACGACAAAAAATCTAAAGACTTTTTATTCATTTGAAAATATAAAGTAGTAATCCAAAATTGCCAAGGCCGTAACTTAGGCAGGGACAACAGGAGCACGGACCCAGAGTTCAGACGGAAGGGGAGGGTCCTAAAAAGGTCGAAAAATTGTTCGTAGAAATCACTGGAAACATACCTAGCTAAAAATGTTTTAGCTCCCTCTAAAATTTGTTTTTCTGGTTGTAGGTACTACTGATTAAAATTGTTATTCTGGGGAAATAAGTAGTTTTGTTAACTTCATAAGTTCATATAATTTAGTGTAGGGAAACCCAGTGTCCCAAATAAAGCTAGTTACGGCCCTGCAAGTAGCTCTGGCAATTTACTAAGGAGATGATTCACTTGTAACTAATTTTTTTTTAATGTTAATTGTTGAGAAAGAAAACACTACTCACTGTATAATTGTTTGAAACATTTTGATTGTTGAAAACACTGTATTTAATTGTCACACTTTTTTAAGCACATGTGATTGTTAAAACTAATTTTCAAACAAATTTTCACGAAAGTAAAAGCATCTTATAAAAAAATCAAAGCAACGATAGTTATCTCTCTGAGAGTTCAACTACAATTAAGTTGCAATCGGTAACTAAATAACAAGTGACAATCTTTAGCGATCATTTTAGTGGGGAAAAAGAAAGAGGTGAGATTGTAGAATTTTAGTTACGGATCTTTATAAGCATGTATCCATAGCACGCACTCAACCGGTAGTATTTTTTATGCTCAAGTTTGTAAACTCAAATATTGACTCAGCGCGTCATATCCGATCTAACCTGCAAAGTGTAATTTCAAGTTGTGCTTATGTTCTATTCACGTTTCTACGTAGCGACAGCGATAACGAAATTTGTAAAAACTGTCTGTAATCACTATGTTTAGCATGCTATTCAGGTAAAGCATTAATGACAAGTATATTAATTTCTATTACGGTATACCTAGTGCGTAGGCACGACTACAATAACATTTAAAGTATAGCCACTGTTTGCTACATTGTTAAGAAACATCCATTGTTACATCGCTATATTAGATACGAACCCGGAATCTTTCCACTATCGCGGCGGACTGAGTTACATTACTCCACAGTGACACAGCAACATCAATTAGTCATTCTAATATATATAGCAATATGTAACTGTTTATTTCACATCATGCGAGAGCTAAAAAATAAATAAAATTTTCTAATATAGTGATGTAACATTATTCTTAATAATGTAGCAATAAGTAGCTATACTTTAAATATTAATAACAAGTGTTTACAAATCTGTTTTGTCGCAGGTTTTCAAAAAAATGCACCTATAAACTATCATTTCTGTGTGGTCACCATGGTTATAATTTAACCACTCCTGATAGTCACGTTGCTTAGCACAATACGAAACAAACAAAAGCGATTGCGCAGAGTGTTTATTTTCAAACACTCTTCGTGGTTATCGTTTTATTACCAAAAGTTCTTACGTGATTGCAATTAAACCAGTTAGTTTAGAGTCCTCAAAAATATTTTTTGAGGTCCAGAATAGCCGAACGTGTAGCAATGTCACTATTCCAAGCCCCCGATTCCCAGGTTCTATCCGATAATAAAAGTATCAAATAGATTTCTAATTTATCATTAAAAAATAATAAATTGAAAATATGAATTTATGCTTGACGCAAATTACCCAAGATATTGGTGGTCTTAAAAAACCGACTGTGTCTACAAGAATATTGTAAAGAGGTAAAGTATGTATGTTTGGATGTAGGAGGTAATCTCCGAAACCACTTATCCAATTTTAAAAAGGTTTCCACCAATATTTAGAGTGGTCTACCTTCAGGCTATATATTATCGCGCTAAAATAAATCCACTTTTCGTGGAGACAAATCTTGCAACGTAAGTCGACGAAAAAACGGTGGCAATCTACAAATTCGAGTGAGGCCGTACCGGGCCGCTAGTAAAAGATAAATTTATGAGATTACTTTGTGTCGGTCGAACAATCGGATAGTCATGAAAATGGTGTTTTATAAGTAGGAAAAAAAATTGGTCGTCTGTAAAGTCGGTTTACGGACGATAGTTTTACGTGATAACGTCATAAAGAAACATTGATGAACTCTCTGACGTCACGCGAGAAGAGAGAGAAATGCGTACAAGTCGACGCTTGGGCCGATCGTGCCTCTCTGTCGCTTATACCGCGCTCTCGCTTGCACGCTCAGGCTCAGGCGGAACGTGACACTTTTTCGTGCGTGCAGCCGGTGTTTCATCAATTTATAAGACGTTATCACGTCAAAAATACCCATGAACGGATACATTCAAAAAGATTTTCGATCACAGTGTTTTCGATAGTGTAATACTCTGATCTGAGCGCTTGAAGTACGCTGTCGATTGATTCTTAGAAACTTCGAAACGGGTTGATTACAATGTACAACGGACGGCACAGATATGCGATGTAAACTTGACCTAGTGAGATGCACACATATTTATACCGGGTGTCTGTGTGTTGTATATATACACACTAACACCTAGAAATCTCTAGAATGTGTATGTTGATGACTTAAGGTACGTTGCCCTACTCACGAAACTGCTTATGCGTTGCGCCAAAGAAACACATCCAGCAGGAAGGAATTATCATACGTTTAATTCAATGAAAAGATGGTTAAACATCCATTTTTAACCTGCTTCAAAAAAGGATGTCATTCTCAAGTCGACAATATAGTTATTTTTTATGTATGCTACAGTCTATACCCGAATTCGATTAATGACCGAAATAAATTTTGACCAACGAATAGGTATTGCCCAAACCCGAAATCTTACATTTTAACGGATATTGAGTGTTATAAAATGAGCAAAACTAGTTTTGCGCATTTTCAATTTGTCAAAACTAGTTCTGTCCATTTTTGAACGGACAGTACTAGCTCTGCTTCATTAAAGCGACGTCCGAACCTGAACAAAAGTAGGGTTATGTTCTTGTTTATGTACATATCTATTGAATTGTTCTCCTGAATGTTATAATTAATATAATTGCGGGATATTCAGTGTAATAATTAAGAAAAAATGCAAGATGAATTCGAGTCTGAACTAGTTCGCCTATTGGAGGCTTCTGAAACAGAATTTTATGACGAAACATAATTACCTTACCACACTAAGTGAGGTTAAGAAAGCAAATTAAGAGAAGGCTTGCCTTGCTACTTTGCCAAACTCATATGCTCACAGTCACAAGCTGTGAGCATATGAGTTTGGCAAAGTAATTAGCCATGCCCTTGTAAATGGAACCATCTCGAGTCTTCGATATTTATTTGAAAACATCGACTGATATAATATAATCATACAGGAACTACCATTTCTTGACTATACCATATCAGCTGACCCCGTCAGGATCGATTAGTATCAAACCGATCAGAAAGCGCTTGGTGTAAAAAAAGTCGTATATTTTCAAATGTGCAACAAATTGAGGAATCTAAAAACCTCGATGAAATTGATGTTCCACTGTACAGTCAAGGTTCGTTCCGTCTTCGGAAATAAAAGCGAATAAGGTTCCACTTCAGAAATAAACAATGCTAACAACAATAGAAATCAAGGCAATGACAATAAGACTGGTGTTTAGAAAAAAATAAAATGAATCTGATTAAGAAAATTATATTATTCGAATGGTATGAAATCATTTAATGTTTATTAACGGTTGTCTGCATGTATGTACTACAAATCTGGGACACGCTTCATAAAATATTGACAAATTATGTTTCAACTGTAAATCTAAGAGGGAAAGCTAAGATCACTGCGATTTGTAGTGTGATGATCAATAATAATAATAATCTAATCCTAGCCAAACCGTGGATTTTTAATTTTGCAAAATTTTATTTGCAATTAAAGTCCTTGAGGCATTTTGAAATTTAAAGGACCCCGTACAAACCATATGGGATTTGGTTCTCGGTTAAATTGATCGAAAATGGTTTTATTTTAGAGTTTAAAGGTCTACGGGCGCATAATCTAAAAACCAATAGATTTTTAGCTACAAATATGTTTAACTATATTTTAAATATAGGGATATTCATTGAATTCGCAATCTTAAAAAATCATAAGCTCTTGAAATATGTTTTCCAGTGCGCTGAATCCGAATATTTCATTATTATTTTATACACAGGGTGACACCTTCCAAAATTACCTAGTTTTAGACTATTTTTCTATTTCTAAAAAAAAGCACAAAGTTTGAACATGGATCATGTTTGTGAACTCAATGGATATCCACGATATCTAAAATCTCGCTAAACATATATGTAGCTAAAAATCTATTGGTTTTTCAGGCTATGCGCCGATGGACACTTTTTCTTAGCGACCTTTAAACTCTAAAATAAAACTATTTTCGATCAATTTAACCGAGAACCAAATCCCATAAGGTTTGTGTGAGGTCTTTTGTAGCTCTGGACGTAGCTAACGTATTGAGAAAGTTTAGACATTACAAAAGAAGTGTTAAACTTTTCACGCTACCTCAAATACCTACCCAAAAATGTTTGATAGCTCTTGGACTATAATCAACTGGCATCAAAATCAGTAAACCTGGGTTTTTACTGATAGAAGCATTATTTGGAAACAATCGTCCGCATAGTGCATTTTTGTGGAAATTGTACGGACAGACACATTACACAATCAACCGCCATGGGGGAAACCACTTTTGACTTTTAAATAATCAAAATATAAAATCTCAGGCACAATTTTTCTGCTCCAGTTTCTTTACGAAACATGGATTATGGAATGCAATGGAAACTAAAGCCATTTTTAATAAGCTTGAAGAAATTTATGAAATGAGATATGTGGATACACTTATTAATTTATAGTTTTCCTATAAACTGTTTTTGCAATTTAAATTCTTACGAGAACAATGCCAGTGCATTGTAAACACAAAGGAAATAGACGTCCCAAGGTTAAACAAATGGTATAAAATCAATGAAAGATAATAAAAAAAAAACGCATCGTAAGTAAATGTAAACAAACCAAGCATGTGAATACAACAAATACAAGAAACAGTTGATATTCTATAACATTGATTTTAATTGTGATAATTGGATTGGTAGTTCATTGCAATTATTAATATTTTTAAGGTCACCAACTATCATTATCATGATCATCTGAACCTAATAACACGTACAATTTTATCTATACTCTATATACATATAAATAAAATTGAAGTGTCTGTTTGTAATGTCAAAAAAACTGGGGTCGCAGTGTGAAACCCTGCCGACAATTTAATATAACAGTGTGGCTTTATTATGTGAACTTAACCCTTTTGTTTTTGAACAAAATACAAATTTTAACCTCTTAATACATCCCTTAAAATGATACTTTTTTCTTAATTTCAATATAACTATCAATTTAGCAAATTAAATTCACCCTTCACTAAGTAAATCCATATCTACAAACTAGTGATGTGCCGGATATCCGTATCCGCGGATATCCGAGGGAGAAGAAAGATCCGTATCCGTTAGTTTTTGTGCGGATCTTTTACCTTATTAATTTTCAATTCATAGATAAAATTTTATATAAAGGTATAGGTGATTAGGTAATAATAATAAACTGTTAAATTCCATTCAGATTATTTTTTATTTTTTAAAATCGTATTTGGCACCTTTATATTGCAAACATTTATCGTAGTGAGTACCATACCAATAGTACATAACTCAAAGGTATTAAAAAACTATCTTTATAATGAGATATTGCACATCGATCTTTGGAAAGAGACAATCTGTTATGAGAGTTAACTCTTAAAGAGGTCAATAACTTTTTCCCATAACAGATAGTCTCTTTCCAAAGGTCGATGTGTAATATTTACCGCCGCGTACTCTAAGAAAGTTAAGATCCGTATCCGCGGATCTTGAAACCAAATATCCGTATTCAGATCCGTATCCGCGGATATACATTTTTAACGATCCGGCACATCACTACTACAAACTAACGCTTTCATAAAACGCTTTCGCCCAGGTCTATTTTGGTTTTGCGAAAATTAGGAACGTGTCTATAAAACAAAGAAAATGTAACAAAAAATTTACATGTGCTTTTTTGCGGAAAAAAAGAAATTCTAGTGTTAAGATTACCTTGTACGTAAAGGAAAGGCAGTGCTTAGATGCAGACAGTCACGATAAAACTATTCGCTATGAAAACTGTAATTCAGAACTAAATCGTATTTTACAAAAATAGTTCCAAATCAATAATTCAGTATTGCAAAATGACACGATAGGATGCTGTTTGTTGTATTTTGCATTTCATTCGAATTGATTCCAATATTCCATCAACCTTACTACTTATGGTTATTCCTTCCATCATGTTCAGTCAACTTCACTCGAGTAGGTATTTCTAATTAACAACATGCGGAGTATTATTATTATTGGGTATAATCAAAGACTGAATAGTATATAAATTAACTAGTGTGACCTGTGCGAATTATTCGCACTAAATAAGTATAATAATTATCACTTTACAAAATTATTTTTTAAATATGATTGCAGGTATTCAATTCGTTTCTAATTTTGCACACTGCTTATAAACGTTCTTCTTTTTGTTGTATTACAATATGAAGCTCAGATGACAGATCGAAGAAATATTTTACTAAAATTGTCATATAGAAGCGCAAGTAGCAAAAGCGTTGAGCTAAGCCGTCAGATGGCATCATACAGCATTGCTGTGACGTTGTTTAGCGTTGCTCGCTGTTTCAAAATTAAAGCCGTTTGATGGCAGTATGCAGTATTGTGTCTGTTGTATTACAATATGAAGGTCAGATGACAGATCGAAGTGTTGACGTTGTTTCAAAATTAAAGCCGTCAGATGGCAGACATTGTTCAGCGTTGCTGTATTTTAATTAATTTACAAAAAAAAAGCAATAATAAATTTTTTAGTTGTCGATGTCAGTAGAACAAGCAATTATCTGTAAAATTATATATATTTTTTGTGGAGAAATTGTGAGGTTTTTTCTAAAAAGGGAGACAAACATCTTTAACCTTAGCGTATTAATATATATGATCTAGCATTCCCTACATTAAGTCTGCTGCACACGAGGCTAGAAACACTGCTGGGATTTCTGCTGGCTACGAGGTTGGACATTACATCACTGCGGGCTCGTCTGCTAGCTCACAAAATGAATTTTAAAATTAGAAAAGGGACTATTTTTCTTCATCCAATCTCCTTCAAAAAAGGCCAGTTAAAAGCGTGAAATAATAAAGTTTTGAGGACCACGCGATTTTAATTACTAAAACATTTTTTTTAATATATGGTTTATTGGCCTCTACATCTACTAAAACTTTATAAAAGTACCTATCTAGTTTATTAAATTGGCGCAAGTTCACAGCTTGTATTTAAAAGTTGAAACAAATTTTAAAAATTGTTTGTTTTCGAATGATAAGGTATAATTTCTGGCATAAATAATTATTATCTCACCATTCTTGAATTACACGTTGTTTACTAGTACATAATTAGTAATAATTATCTAATATTTAGAATACACAAAAACGAATGTGTAATTATCGCTTCTTCTTTTGTTTTACTCGGTAAACGAACTGTAATTAAATAATAAATAAGAAATGATTTTAACTTGAATTTTAGAAACTCTAGAATTTAGACAGACCAAACATGACTACAGACATGGTGGCAAAAAGGTCCCGCACAAGCCTCTCGGACCTCGGTTCAATTAATCGAAAAGGGTTTTATTTAATAGTTTAAAGGTCACTAAGAAAAAGTTTCAATGGACGCATAGCCTAAAAGCCAATAGATTTTTAGCTACAGATATGTTTA
Source organism: Xanthostigma xanthostigma (assembly GCA_963575645.1). Classification (NCBI taxonomy): domain Eukaryota; kingdom Metazoa; phylum Arthropoda; class Insecta; order Raphidioptera; family Raphidiidae; genus Xanthostigma; species Xanthostigma xanthostigma. Next base: position 24,280,261 of record OY754474.1, read on the forward strand.
ACGAGACTGTAAACATAGGGATATCCATTGAATTGGGACAATGAAACAGTGCTATAACTCCTGGAATTTTGAACCTTGCGTTCTGCTGCCAAATGTTTGTGTGTTTGTTATTTGACTGCCACGTGTGGATGGTCATATTTGCTTCTATTTGCATGTTTGCCTTGAACGTCTATATTTTGCCAAATACAACAAACGCCCAATAGCAAACACAAATAGCCATGTTCCATGTTCAACTATTGTAATTTTTTTTATAAATAAAACCATTTTCGATCAATTTAACCGAGAACCACATCCCATAAGGTTTGTGCGGGGTCCTTTTTAAGTCATTTGCTCGTGTCACAGAAGTTGAAAATATTGAAGTTTTGACTATAAAAACCACATCTGTCAAACTATTCTGCACTATTATTCAATAATTAACTCACCTTGTAAAAAAGGAGGACTTCCTAAATTATTTGCTTGCGTCTGACACGTTTTTAACTTGTCCTTCTCATCGCCAGACGTGTATGTTCCTACATTAATGAGTAATTTTTTTTAAATTTATGATATATAAAAATTTCAATGTTTTACTCGTCATTGAAATTTACACGCAATGTCAATTAACCAAAGTATCCATTATTGCACTTTTGAAAAATATTTTAAAAGATTTTTTTTAATATAATATCATGTTGGAATACTTATTAATTAAAAAATCACATAAATATTTATAACAGCATTTTATTTAATACTTTTTTAGTGCCTCATATCTAGAAGTGTTGCTACATTATTTTTTTCTTATGCAACTACAAAACTATTTCAAAATTTCTATGATCATTTGTTTATTGTTCCTCGAGACTATTTATATGCTTCAAGACTGCAAAATAAGAATACGATGATCTCAAAATCTAAAAACAGAATTTGTAAATTTTTGTCAAAAACTTCAAAAGCAATGATGATGTAGTGTTGGTGGTTATCAGGTTCTTTTAAATTAGTAAAACTATTTAAATTTGGTTTAATATTGCTTTATTTACGATGCCAACGTTGACCTACGCCAGCTAGCGCTGGCATAGCCACGTGCGTCCACCACCTGACTTCTTTCTTCCTTCCAAATACACATATATTTATATCATTCAAAATGCAAACGTCGCGTTATTAACTAGAACGATTATTACTAACCGCTTTAAATTAACATATCTTGCAGTTCTACATTTCAAATGATATACGTAATTATAGCCTACTTACTGATGTATCCACTACACCTCCCCCGAAATTTTAAAAATAAAACATATTCGAAGGATGTGTTTTGTTTTTACATACTTATAAGTAATACAATCCTTAATCTAAATATACAAAAAATACAATTACATTACTATTATAATAAAATTTGTTTCATTATTGATATTAACACATTTTTTTTTCAATAATCATTAAATTCGTCTTAATCATTTAATATATTATATTTCTTCAATATTCATTTTCTTTTATATATAATTGTTACAATTCATTAATATTCGTCTCTTTACTATTTCTTCATTATTCAATTCTTTCTCATTATTTATTTTAATACATATTCCTTCAATTATTCATTTTCTTACATAATTTTTCCAATTCTCTCAACAATACGTCTGGCGTGAGTGTCGATCGAGTAAAAGGATTTATTAATTAATCATACAATTTTCCTATTCCTTTGTCATAACAATAATATAACATATATATCTTCCTTTATTCTTGTCAATATAATTCTTCTATATACTTTTAATATAATATGTTCTCATAAGTATAAATATATCTTAATTTATTACTAATTATAATATCCAAAGTATCTACTGAATAACTAACTATTCAAAAATAATATTTCACTTATCTAGAAAAATAGAATTGCAATTATTTGGAAATCTTCCCGAGGAACAGTCTCATTTATAAATACATACATCTTGGTTCATTATTTTAGTAATTTCCATTAGGTCGACTATTTCTTTAAAAAATTTATAATTATTACATCCCTGACCAAAATTGTAATTATTACATCTATCTTTGATTAAAATTTTGCTGACTGTAATTTTATCTATTAGTTATAAACATTAAACTGCCTATGGTTGTTTTTGTTAAGGTTTCTGTTTGCGGTCGTGTATTCTTTATTGCTGAATTGTGCAGAGTTGCCATTTTACAATTTGCCTATTACGTGTGAAATTAGTAGATCAAATATTTTAGCTGCATATATGCAATTAACAATTACTGATTATAATATTATTTATGAAGAACAATAACACATATGAGTGACATTTACGATATTATAGTGTGATTCACCAAAGAAATATTCACAGACAAAAGTTTTCCCGTGATTAAAATTTTCATTTAAAATTCAATTAGGTACATAAATGCTAACCATTTTTGATTAAACAAAAACCTGATACAAAAACAAACATGTAAAAAAAAAATCCTTTACTTCAAATACTCTATTTTAAAATCATTACTCGATAAATCAAAAGGTAGTTATGGTTCATAATCTAATTGATAATTCTGTTTCATTATTTATTTATTTATATTACGTAAACCAAAATTTCACAAAAATAATATTCTTTACTGATTTCGTCAAATTCTACTTGTTAACTTTCTTATCCTCTCAAATTCACTTATAAATCCATCAAAATAATAAATTAACAAATTCACAAAAAAATCATACTTCACAAAACAATGTTAATAGTGCTGACTGTCCCTTTATATAAAATTCTTTATAAAATACAACGCATTTCTCGAAATTAGCCATTAATAAACTTAAATAATTATTAATATTCAAAAAGATAACTCAATAAATTTAAAAAAAAAAACGGAATTTACTAATTTCAATTTTCAATGAACAAACGATATTTAAATTTCTTATAATTCAACAAAAATTCTTATTACAAAAATCTTTTCAGCTCTAAGTGATCACGTAGCAAATTCTTTACACAGTCTAAATAATCTTAAAATATTGCGAATAAAAGCCAATCTCAGACATAACGAATCTAATTTCAATATATGTTATTAAAAAATTTCAACCAATTCTGCAAAATTTACTACTGTAACATCAATTTCAATTGTACATAAATTATTTCTTTATCAACATAAAATTATTTTGCTGCGCTTTCAAAAAAAAATTACTTAATATTTATTAATTAGTGCGTATATTCTAAAAAAATGTCTTACATTGTTTACTTGAATGTTGCGCAGGTCTTGCTTGTTATTTTCATGTCGTTGACGATCGTTTTGTGAATCTTTTCTTTCACGCCTTTGACTGATGATCTGTCTTCTTCAGATTTTTGACTTTCTTCAGATCGTTGACTGTCCATCGACTGGTTGCTGTTATCGTCTTGAGAATGTTGTTGTTGTTGATTTCTATCGAGCTGTCTGTGTTGTATTGTTTGCCTTTATTTTTGCCTTTAACTGCCAAGTTGATGCCGACTGTTGCTATGTATTGTTGCCTTGAGCTGGCAAGATAGCCATTTATTGTTGGCTTGAACTGGCAAGTTAGCCATGTATTGTTGCCGTTAACTGGCAGGATCGCCATGTAGTGTTGGTATTGACTGGCAGGGTCGCCATGTAGTGTTGGTGGTTATCAGGTTCTTTTAAATTAGTAAAACTATTTAAATTTGGTTTAATATTGCTTTATTTACGATGCCAACGTTGACCTACGCCAGCTAGCGCTGGCATAGCCACGTGCGTCCACCACCTGACTTCTTTCTTCCTTCCAAATACACATATATTTATATCATTCAAAATGCAAACGTCGCGTTATTAACTAGAACGATTATTACTAACCGCTTTAAATTAACATATCTTGCAGTTCTACATTTCAAATGATATACGTAATTATAGCCTACTTACTGATGTATCCACTACAATGAAGCATTGTATGCTTTTCTTTAAATTAAATTTACCATAACAAATGAGCTAAGAGATAAGTCGAAAAAATTTCCAGCTTTCAAAATAATCGGTTTTTTACATTTTTCCATCAATATCCACCATGCTTGATTGATTTTTTTGTTGAATTTGTACCATTTTGACATATACATAGCTTGAACTATGCTGTCACTCTAAAAAATATGTATTTTTTTAACAATCATATGTATCTTCACCACTTTAATGTGGAATTTTCGCTAAAATAATTCAGTTCACCCAGTTTTGCCTTTTTCTTAACGATGAATAAAGATAGCACTACTGCACAAAAGTCACACGCTGAGTGGAACTATATTTATTAGCTTTGATAGACGAAATATCATCTAAATTTAAAAAAAAAACGAATATTTTGTTATTAACAAAGCCTGGTGGTGGGATGGTTAAAACTATAAGTATATTAATAAATTAAGTCCCGAATGTTTATTTTCTTAAATAAAGGAAACGGGACTTACTTAATTTATTAATATACTTACAGTTTTTACCATCCCACCACCAGAAGTGGGGAATGGTACTCAATTAGGTCTATATTCAATTTTCAACATTTTACAATATTTTTTTTTATTTTTAACTCACCCGAATCAAAAAACGCATTTTTTAAAAAGTCTGTGCATCTCTTAGTCTGTTCGTTAAACGGATGAGTGGATTGAAACCAAATTTTGTGAGGATGTTTGATATGCAAATTTGAAGATTACTATTGTTTCGGGGAAAATCGGCGTTTGCGCAAAAGAGATATATGCTATAACGTTGTTTTTTGTATCATAATGATATACTTTTCATAACGGTTTATTGTTCTGTTTATTTTTATAAGCAAGTTTTGAGAAAAAAATCTTTTTCTAAACTTTATAGTTTCGGAAATATTTTTAAAATAACAAAAATCAGCTGTTCTTTTGTTCTATAGATCTGTTAGAAAGAAAATGGTTGAGCATGCTTTGGTTAATTTTCAGATAACGTGAAACATATTATGCAAAAGAATAGCGCGATAACAGAAATTTTATTCTCTTTGTTATACTATATCAAATGCCAATATTTTTGAAGTTGGAACGGTCCCGTCGCCCAATTGGCTGGAATTTTTTTCTTAAAATTAGATGACTTTTCATTGTACTTGAAGAGTTTATCGGTGATCTATTAAATCAATCTGAATATTTAAAAAATCCAAAAACTCGTTATAAGCTGTTTTTGACTTTTGGACCGCAGACATATTTGTACTAACCTCTACCATAACTTCGTTTCCGAACCAGCAGTACATAAATATTTGCATTATCATACTAAACAAGTACATCGACATTGAAATACCCTTAACACTGAACGGAGAAGTCTAAAAACAGTTCTTCAATTAGTTTTACTATTCCAACCCACAAGTGGGGAATGGTACTAGTTTAGGTCAAAAATCACTTTCCAAAAATTTTACAATATCTTTTCGTTTTGAGCTCTCTCGAATTCAAAAAACATATTTTTGGAAAAAGTCTGTGCGTCTGTTAGTCTGTGAGCACGATACGGGTCAAACGGATGAGCGGTATTTAAACGAAATTTTGGGAGGATGTTTGGCGTGCAAATATGAAGAGCTCTACTGTTCTTGGGGAAAATCGGCGCATGCGCAGAAGAGATATATACTATAACGTTGATTTTTTTTAATATAATAACGGCTTATTATTCTATTTATTTTTTCACGAAAGTTTTGTAAAAAAATCTTTTTTTCTAAGAATATAAGCCTTAGATATAGTTTCGGAAATATTTTGAAAATAATCAAAATCAGCTGTTCTTTTGTTTTGTAAGCATGCTTTGATTAATTTTTACATGACGTGAGACATATTATGTAGGTAACCATGGCAACGAAAAGCAACTGTCATATTGAATACTAGCCATTACCCGCGTCATCTCACGCGATATCAGAAATGTTATTTTCTTTGTTAATAAATGCCAATATTTTTGAAGTTGGAATGGTCCCGTCGCCCAATTGGCTGGAATTTTGTCACTTAATCGATACTAAGGACACAAAATGACAATATTTTAATGAAATGTAGTACTTACAACACTTAACTGAAACCCAATTATACAGATTATAATAACACTAAGTGAAAATTGTATAAAAGCGTTAAAACTGAATGCCGATTCAAATGTTTTCAAATATCTGCAGCAGAAAAAATCAACATTAAAAATAATTACAAAGATAGCAGTTATAATACTTACTCAATGATTGCCTTATGGTGTTCAATACAATTCTTTAAATTTCGAAAAATTTCTTCTTTTAACTTTTCAGAAAAATCAATTGAATTATCATCTAAACTCAATTTTTCCTCGAAATCGTTCTAAAAAATGCAAAAAATAAAATTAACAAATAAGTTGACCAGTGGAAATTATCCTTAAATAAAATAAAAAACAAAATCAAAAATTTTGAAAAAACCCACGACGGATGTAAAAAAAAAAATAAGTAACCAAAGAAAGTTTGTCGGGGGCTGCCCTGAATTAAGAATAGGAAAATATCAATTGAAGACTATTAGAAGATTATTATTTACGTACACAACATGATTTCAATCAGTCACATACTCTAAAATTGCAATATTTTAGTTCATTTGAGGGCAGCGAATGGCAGGCTCCAGCGGATTTTCTTTTTAGAGATTTCTTACACTAAGAACAATCGCAGATGAAAGATGAATTATAAACCCTCTACAGAAAGCCACATCTGAATTGATCAAACCGTTTTCGAGATAAATGGTGACATTCGAGTGCTCAAACAAACAATCTCTCACCCTAAACGCATATACCTTCTTCGTCCCGTCGTGGGTAAAAATGAGTACGTTTAACCTCCACACGAGGTTTACTTGACACTTGAAGAGCATGTAACCCGGTTACATGTGACCCGTAACGGCCGTGAAAGTGCAAAACGAGTTGCACTTTGAAGAAATTCGTGCGAAATCCTAGATGTTCTAAATCTTAAACCTCACCTCTCTTTCTTTCAATGTCTGAACGGAATATTCATGGATGTTGTTTAAGGTGTCTTTCAACACCTTTAGTTGGGCGCAGCCGTGAGCCATCAAGCCGTTGGCCAGGGTGTCCATGGGGACGTTAATTGACGCGCTAATTATAACCCCAATACTCAAATAGGCGTATGCCAATTCGTACATTGGCGATTTACTGCTGTCGAAAAAAAACCATGCTCTGGAAAAAATCGGTAAGAAGAACTCTCTACTGGGTTGCAGAACTGTATCTCTTCTGGTTTCGAAGTTATGAGCATTTTATTTTAGGATAAGAATAGGTTCCGTGCAATAAAATTGAAACCTATGCGGACGAAGTCGCGGATAACAGCTAGTTTTTATTATATGAGTGTCACTTATTTACCTTATGGGCAGCGGTTTGGTGCCTGGGTCAGCTTCTAAGATCGGCTGCACCGAAAAACATATACAAGTCAAATAACAAGAGCTCATGTAACATTTGAAAAGCGTGTGAATTGTTCGTGTTGCGTTATCGATAAATTTTTGTTGATTTGGAAATTTTGCTTGGAAAATTGGTGAGTCTAAATCAGCGACTACTTTCTTGATTTTGCTCAAATTCCGTGTAACTGCGATTGTTTTACAACATAGTCCAATTTGTGTAAATAACAAGAATGACGATTCAGCCAGTTCTTCCACATTGTCCAAGTTTTGAATTGTTGCAACTATTTGCGAAAATGTGTAGAAATACACGACAATTAACAAAAATGAAATTCTGTAAATCATGTAAATGATTTTTTCGATGTCGTTATAATTATCGGGTATCCATATACCAAAAGTTTTTAAAAACAATCTTTCGAAAATAAATGGTCGCATTTTGTTGATTTTTAATGCGTTTAAAATTATTACTCTTCAGATGTAACAGTACAAATAAAGAACGGATTTAGAAACGAAAAGGGAACCGGTAATTATAAATATTTTTAATTGGTATGACACGTTTAAATTAATAATTTATATGTACTTTTATAATAAATTATGTATCAATGGTATTGTCTAAAAATATGTGGATTTAAGATATATGAAATATATCATTTGGTGCTAGCGTTTCTATTTTATTTGCGTTCTAATTAGTCCCTTTTTGATGAATTCCAGTCCTCCTTTACCGAAAATTATGATCATTCGATTCGGAATGACATCTAGAAACTTTTTAAAAAAATATAAGTGAAGGACGGAAAAATTGCAAAAGTTAGTAAAAAAAAGAATGGTTTGGTTTTTTGCGAGTATCTCAAAAACTATTGCAGATATATGAAATCACAAAAAAGATTCTGAAAGAGCAACAAATTTCCTACAAAAAGTCAAATCTCCTGGAACTCTACAACCAATGTTAGAAGATTAAGAAGGACGAATCCTGGTGGCATAGGATCGATGAATAAAGCAAATACTGAAGGTTTTTATTGCATTTTTATTATCTGACGTTTCGGCACACTTTATGCCATCTTCGGAGAATCAATGCTGTCAATTTTTTCAGTATTATTGTTATGTATAAAGTAAATTAAAATAAAATAATTTTATACAAGTAACAGACACATTTATACAGTTTTCAGTAAAAATTTATTCGTGCTTTCAAGATAAATAGTAATTTAATACCTTTGATGACATTTTTTATTTTAATTTACTTTATACATAACAATAATACTGAAAAAATTGACAGCATTGATTCTCCGAAGATGGCATAAAGTGTGCCGAAACGTCAGATAATAAAAATGCAATAAAAACCTTCAGTATTTGCTTTATTCATCGATCCTATGCCACCAGGATTCGTCCTTCTTAATCTTCTAACATTTGATACAGGATCATCATCTCTATAAATTATTAGAGTTTTTTTCACAATCTACAACCAATATTTCTAATTTTAATTTAGAGGTGAAAATAGGACTAAAAAATGTTTTTTTCTGTTTTTTATACGACAAGCTAAAAAAACACGAAAATATTGAAAACTATAAAAGAAACAGAAAAAAAATAATTTAGCCCTATTTTTACCTCAAAATTAAAATTAGAAATATTTATGGTAGGTATAATTCCGGGAGATGGAGCTTTTTATAGGAAATTTCTTGCTCTTTCAGAATCATTTTTGTGATTTCATATATCTGCAATACTTTTTGAGATATTCGCAAAAACCCAAACCCCCTTGTTTTCTTTTAATAACGTTTGCAATTTTTTCGTCACCCATTTCAATATTTTCAAAAAGTTTCTAGATGTCATTCCATGATCATAATGTTCGATAAAGGAGAACTGGAATTCATCAAAAAGGGACATGTGAACTATAGATTTTTGGGGGAATTACTTTTATTTGGTACCTAAACGACCTCCTTAGTCAAAATCTAAAACGCCGTGGGGGCAGTATTCCCATATATATCCGACTATACCCTCTGTTTTTGTAATAACTGTGATAAATTAAAAGTAAGCTAGAAGACCAAATCGAAGCATCTTTTGAGGGAATTAATACATTTAGCCGTTCCTGAGAAAAAATATCTTGACGAACAGACGGACTGACGGATATAATAGTAAAAGGGTACGCTTTTTTCATGCTGAGGTACGGAACACTAAAAATAAAACGTGCTTCGACTAACTGATATCCATTTTGTATTTTTTTTTTAAATATAAACTTTTGGTTTTTACACTTTAGTGTATTCAGACACTAACTAAACTAAAAATTAATTATGACTACTACAAATACAAATATGAATGGGGACACAAGATGGACTATAAGGATAATGAAATCAGGACCACGGAAGTGCCTCGGAAACTTTGTAATTTAATAATTTATGCGATTGTTTCATTTTTAACTACACTAAAAATATCCGTGCGAAAGGTGCATTTTGCTCAACGTTTAAAAACCAATTCATCAAAAAATCAATCGGTTATTTTGCTCATGACGACTCAGCAGGACAATTTTATCACTCGTCACTTATTTGTTTCAGGAGGGCGTAATAAGAATACGAAGTCTTCAAAATCTGAAAATGAATAAGATATTAAAAATTTGCGGGTAAAATATAGTCACTAAATTGAAGTTAGCTCATGAAATTCCTGCGACAATCGTGACAATAGTATGTTACACCACAAGGGCCTAAAGTTTGATATTCTTGATACCCGAGGCAAAGCCGAGGGCATCATGACTCGCTGTGCATTTTAATCATTGAATATTGTGTAGCTACAAAAGTGGCTTAATGAAATGTCATTTTGTTATTACTATTAGGTATTGAAATTAATTTTTTATGACAAACGTTTTAATGCATTTTAATAAACTGCCACGTGAATGACGGTTTTAGAGATAAAAATTTTAGATTGTAGATGACAACTCGAAGTCATTAGGAATTAAACTATTTTAGAAGAGGTACACATTGAGGTTGTGTGGATAACATAACACCAGTAACGTCACGACTTATGACTCTGTTCTTTTCAGAAGAAATGTAACTTATTATTAAATTATAAATAGGTATATTTTCTTTGTCAAAATTGGTAACTTCTGCTGAGCACAAACTTGCAAACTGTAAACATGGCGAGTAAAAGAAAATCTTTGTGTTTTGACGAAAAAGTTTTATTAATAAGCGCAACAGAAACGGGAGAAAAGATAAACTTTATATGTTGTGAGTAAATACATATTATAGTAAAAAAAATATTATGGATTATTTCTTCTCTCGTGCACAGTCCTTTGAGTGGTTGCTATATAGAGATTACACAAAAAATGCAGTGGTGCTATTTCTCATCAGCTTGACTTCTCGGGAAAATATTTGAGATAAAGGGTCGACAGGGCAAATAATTTGCAGGTGGCAGACTCAGATACAGATCACGTCGTTTTAGTGCCATATCCGTTCATGGGATAGCCAAATTCTTACTTCTCAAGGGTTACAATCTGCGGTACAGGTCAGTTCGACGCCAACGTTCGACGCGTGGTCAGTTCGACGCGAGGTCGTTTCGACGCGGGGTCAGTTCGACGCCATACTTTTTTTACGTATTTTTTTTATTTTTAGAATCTTTGCATCATCATTCAAATAAATGCGATATGCCTGATATAATATAATATATATTTTATATGTTATATATATGAAGCGTGATTCAAATAAATAAGTAATATGACTGATATAGATATTATATATAATAGTAATAGTACAACGACAGGTTTTTCTTATCAACGAAGTAATTCCTGTTGAATTCTTTGTTATAGCTTTTTGGGTTTCACATTAACATTTATTATATATAATATCTATTATGTCAGTCATATTATACTTATTTATTTGAATCACGCTTCATATATATAACATATAAAATATATGTTATATTATATCAGGCATATCGCATTTATTTGAAAAGTTATTCTAAAAATAAAAAAAAGCACGAAAAAAGAGTATTGTGTCGAACTGACCCCGCGTCGAAACGTACGGCGTCGAACTGACCACGCGTCGAAACGTTGGCGTCGAAACGACTTGCTTCGAGAATCTGAAACGCTTGAGCAGCACCTTATTGTTAGGTTCTTAAATAATTAAATTTAAGTGCTTTTTTTAATTACCGCAACGTATAAGTCAAGAGATAAGTCGAAAAATTTTCCAGCTTTCATAACAATTGGTTTCTTGCATTTTTCCATTATAATCAACAAAGTTTTATTAGTTTTTTTATTAAACTTAATCCAGTTCGAGAGATAAATCGCCTGTACAATACCATTGCTCTGAAATTAATAAAAACAATTCTTTCATCATTAAGATAGGTACCACGTGTTTGAAGTGAATATCTAAATATATATTATAGGTATAAAATTCTCGTGTCAAAATTTAGAGATTTAATAAGTCTCCGTAGAGTGTCCATGAGACTTTAGGAGGTATCCATTCTATTTATTCGTCACACTATTATTCGAAATTAAAAAGTTTCACTTAAAAAAAGAGTTGTGTGGTTTTAAGAAACCACGACGCAAGTGAAACTTTTATTGGATTGTAGGCGTTGGATTGTAGACACTTATCCATCACGATTAATTATAAACAACAATATTCACATGAATACACGAATAAAAACATGTAAACACATGTACAGCACTTGCCCGCATGACAGACTGACTATGTGTTATACATACTACACGGTCAGCTGATGCTAACCATGGGCGCCGCCATATTGGCCTTGGCTGCTCTACCGAGCGCCTTCTCCGAACGCCTTTAACTTTACTCCTACTCCGTGGCCGCCTGTAATGCGACATGCAACAGACGGCCAGAAAAATTCGGGGCGATAGAATAAAAGTTTCACTTTAAAATTGTTAGCGTACCTCAACGGTAACTTCATTTCCAAACCAACAATATAAAAATATTTGAAGCAGCATCAAGGCAAGATATATTAACATTGATATTCCATTTACAGATAAAGGAGAAATCTAAAAACAGGTAAACAATTAGCACCGATTAATTGTTTCAGTTTCAAGTCGCAAATTGTTGAATTTCATGTTATGTCCATAGAATACTGGGTTGCAGAAAGAGTTGTTAAAAAATCTGATTTGACAATGATCTTAGATTGTGAACATACATACAGGGTGTCCCATTAAGAATGGGACATAGAACAACCGCAGATTCTCCAATTCAAAATAAAACGATTAAGCGAAATATGCTTAGATAAAATGTTACTCGCTCTACCAGTGGCATACGGCAGGAGTAAGTAATGCTTGTACCCCTTCTAAATGTTACGCCGCTGTCTAAATTTTAATTTTGACTATAATTTTAATTTTTTTGATATTTTCTAAGTCAAGAATGTACACTTGTTAGTTTGTTGTAAAGTCATTGGTTTTCGAGATATTCGCAGTTAAAGATAGATAGACATGTACTTTTTATTTGTATTATTATTAATAATATTCATTTTTACAATTTTGTCTTAAAAAAACTGCGAATATCTCGAAAACCAATGACTTTACAACAAACTAACAAGTGTACATTGACTTAGAAAATATCAAAAAAATTAAAATTATAGTCAAAATTAAAATTTAGACAGCGGCGTAACATTTAGAAGGGGTACAAGCATTACTTACTCCTGCCATACACCACTGGTATAGCGTACTGAACTAATTTTTTTATTGTTAGGTGCATTTTATGATATTTAACAAGTGTGCCGATTTGAGTAAAATTATACGGTGTATTAAAAAAATTATGGACATTAATAATTTTTCAGTTTTCAACTTCCCGTATTTCGGAAACGTGTAACATTTTATCTAAGCATATTTCGCTTAATCGTTTTATTTTGAATTGGAGAATCTGCGGTTGTTCTATGTCCCATTCTTAATGGGACACCCTGTATATTAGGAAGAAAAAAAAAGGGTGTTTCGACTGAATGTCTCTAACACCAGACTATACAGTATGTTACAATATTTGTGTCATACAAAAGGTAATATAATTCTGTCTTATCGTTATATCTTATTATAATAGTTTATTTCTTTCAGGTATTTCAAGAAGAATGGATTCGTCGCTGCCGTTAGCTTCGTGTAAGGTAGGTGGAATTTTATTTTCTGCTCTTTGCGTTCTGTACTTCCTGCACTCTATAATGATTATAGGGTTTTAAATCGATCCTGTTCGAAAAAAAAATTAGTTGTCTGTAAAGTCGGTTTACGGACGATAGTTTTACGTGATAACGTATTCCGTAATACATAACCTAAATTTATATAATAATTATAATAATTCGAATCTATGATATTGCATCTTTCGCTTCAAATTTAGGTTAATTTTATTTATTTAAATTACTCACCATATAATATAATTGTTTTTTTTAACTTTCTTTCTTTCGTATTTATTTTAAGTCTCAAAGATTAGCTGTCATAATATTTATAAAACAATTGTTTCACTGTTTATAATATAAAATTCCAAAACCTACTTACAATATTTAAGTATTTTCATACGTCAAAAAATTGATTTTTATAATGTGAAAATTTGTAAGAAAACGATTTTTGCGAGAGATGAGACCTAGCTAAAACGATTTTTTGCCCCCCAAAATCCCTTTTCAGTAAATTTCATCCAAATCGTTAGGGCCGTTTTCGAGAAAAGCACGCACAGGGTCAGGCGGAACGTTACGCGTTAGGAACGTTACGTTAGGAACGTTACACTTTTTCGTGCATGCAGCCGGTGTTTTATCAATTTATAAGATTGTTGATTCATCAATTTATAAGACGTTATCACGTCAATAATTTATCGATTGAAACGATATTATTCTTAAACTATGTATTCATGTATTCCACATAATTTTTTAAACAGTTTCTACTTTAAAACAACGCTTTGCATTCTGATCAAAATTTAGCTTGAAAAGCGGTCTTTTTAACCGACGAAAAACAAAAACGGAGGAGGTTCTCAATTCGACGCGTATATTTTTTTTTTTTTTTTATTTTTTTTTTTTTTATTTATGTATGACCACGCATAACTTTTTACAGAGTAGTCCGATTTTGATAATTCTTTTTTTCTCTATAAAATCCAATCATTTGTTTATTTGTGAGTACATTCTAATGTTCTAAATGACAGGGAGTTTAAATACGACATTTATTGACTGCTCCTGATGTATGGAAAGTAATTGTATGATCATTTGACATTCGTTTTTGCAACCCCGCGTATATCTTATTCGTCTAATTCTGTTGTAAATTGTCTCAAATACACTTTTTATATTCAAAGTATTTATAGAAAAGTAAGTTTTAATCTACTTAATTATTTCGCACTTACAATTGTCAATAGAAAAGTTGTAATACATATTGTTAAACCACTGCACAAATATTGAGCAAATATATTCTTATTAAACGCCGATTCGGTATTCTTTAAAAATCTACAAGTAAAAAAGTATCCTTCAGTTCGGTTATAACGATTACGAAAGCCAGTTTGTAGACTCACTCAACAATTGCCTTATGGTGTTCTATACATATTTTCAAATTTAGGTTAATTTCTGCTTCCAATGCATCATCAAAATCTTCACCTGATTTTAACAGATAATCATTCTAAAAAAAATATTAAGGTTTAATAAACTGGGCATCTAACTGAATGATAGAAAAGGCTGATTAATTATTATTATTTATTCCTTTAGGTAGGAGCTAGTGACAATTTTACTTCTACTATTTCTCCAAACTTGAGTTTTATCATGTTTAACTTTGTGTTTGTCATGTCGAGGGAGGGAATGAAAACTTATATCAACATTTACACTTGATCTACAAACACAATTAGGTATACTGCACAACACAGATCATGCTTCTTCTTCGATTTTTCAATGACTATAATTTTTAATGACTTCTATAATTGTAAACAAATGTTTACAAAAAAAAATACCTAGCGCGCAGTGCTTTACTATATGAAACGTTCCGCATAGGATAGTTCACTGAAATGCTGAGTAGATGGCTCATGGTTGAAGTAAAATCCCAATAACAAAAGTTAGCTACCCCGTAGCGGAAATTAGCTAAACTTACCTGATAGCGAGTTTTCAAAGTTTGAACTGAATACGTGTCGATGTTTTTCAAAATTTCCTTCAAAAGTTTCAACTGGGTACAGCCGTGTCTCATCAACCCGTATGTCAAATTATCCATCGGCCAATTTATTGAGATGGAAACGTAAATGCCAAAAGCGAGATAGGCGTATGTCAGTTCATACATTGGAGATATGTTGGTGTCGTAGAAAAACCACGCTCTGTGAACGTTAAGACATCCATACTAATATTACAAATGCGAAAGTAACTTCGTCTGTCTGTTTCGCTTTCACGGCAAAACCGCTGAGCCGATTGTGATTAAATTTAATATGGAGATAGTTTGAAGCCTAGGGAAGGACATAAACTAGGGGTCGGTAACCTATGACCCGCGGGTCACCGAGTGACTCATTTGATAATTTCAAGTGACCCTTTAGTTCTGAAAATAAACTAATAATCTATATATATATAAAATTCCTGTGTCACAATTTTGGCCGCGATAATCTCCGAAACCATTGAACAGATTTTAATGAAATTTTGTAAATGTGTCTTGCTTGGTGCAACTTGGGCTACAGGATAGTTTTTATTAAATTTTTTGTACAAAATTACGGTATTTTCTCAAAAAAAAAAGTAAGCACAGTACGGGGTCAAATAAGGGAATTGATAAAAAATCAGCACAAGACATACTGGAAACAAATTTCCGGGCAGCAACATAACAAGACTTGTATTAAAGAGCCATCCCTAAAGATGAATGAAGAACTACTACAACTCAGTAGGAACAACCTACGTCTCGTGGTAGGCCTCCTGGCAGGACATTGTGCCCTGAAAGAACACCTCCAAAGAATCGGATTTAAAGGTGCAGACAGTGCAATAAGGAGACGGAAACAGCGTATCATATTCTGTGTGGATGCGAGGCTTTGGATCGTAGAAGACAGATAATTTATGGGCAATGTGGAATGAGTCCAGAAGTTTATGTCAATCACCCAGTCCACGGACTGTAGAAACTAGTGCAAGGAACGAGGATACTGGATCGAGTGATATAAGAGATTGGGATATTGCACAATAAACCCTAGAAAGAAGATGAAATTTTCTTACCTCATAGGCATTGGTTTCATATCAGGTTGAGCGTTCACAATTGGTTCTACAACCCAAACAATAATCGTTATATAAGACGAAAATACGAGATATTTAAAAAAAGTGAAATTTTTTTCAGAAGTGTCACGAACTAGTTTTTCTTGGTTCGGAAATGTTTTTAGAAATATATCCGAGTCAAGTATAGCGACGATCTCTTTAATTTTGTTTAAATTCCATAAAGCGAAAGAAGCTTTTATACTCATGGCAAATTGTGTGAACCACAAAAACGACGCAGCGGCAATTTCTTCGAAACTGTCACGGCTTTTTAAAAGTCCCATTAGTTCCGAAAATGTATAAAAATAAACCATGGTGAATAAAAATATCGTGCGATAAACAGTATAAAAAATTTTCTCAAATTTGTTGTTATAGTGATCGGGAGA
Source organism: Xanthostigma xanthostigma (assembly GCA_963575645.1). Classification (NCBI taxonomy): domain Eukaryota; kingdom Metazoa; phylum Arthropoda; class Insecta; order Raphidioptera; family Raphidiidae; genus Xanthostigma; species Xanthostigma xanthostigma. The sequence continues at coordinate 24,297,065 of OY754474.1, forward strand.
CCATATTCCGCATATTTTCAAAAGAAATTTTTCACCGGCGAATGGTTTCATTTTTGAAGTGAAAACTTCTTTAGCGGCGTTGTACACTTTTTTTGTAGTAGGTAAAAAATGTTAAACTCGCGTCAGGACACGTGACCTGATCGAAAATTCGTAAGACGGATGGAGAGTAGAGGTAATATTCAAGTTTTCACTTCTGCCGGCACTCCCGGAGTGCAACCCGTCTTTTTTTTTTAATATATTCTGTTGCCAGTATTTATCACTCTCCGAGATAATTTTTCACACGGTTAACGTGACTTATCAACGGGTAATGGAAATTAAGAAAAAGAAACACTAATTATTCTTTAAAAAAACGCCTGTCTTTGGCAGTTGGCAACAAAAAACAATCTTCTAAAATTATACCTTGAACAAAGTTACAACTCTTTGCACAAGCTATAATTTTATAAAAATGCTTTTTCTTGAAATTACAATGGAAACTATATTTTAAACAATTGAAAAACGCCCAGTGACATTCCGTTGTTTTAACCGAGTAACAGATAATTATTATTAAAAGTGGTTTTATATGTTTTAATTTTTTACAACTTTAACTAGCACTAATGGGGTGTCCATAAAGTATAAAATAAAATTGTGTGTAAACCGGTGGGTCAACCTTAAAACTTCCCGCTTTTTGTTAATTATACGTTAGAATGTATTGATACCATTGTAATTACAATAGACTAACTTTTACCCGCGACTTCGTACGCGTGGTATCAGTACACCTTAAGTGTTTCCTCCTGTGCTTTGTTTATAGTTATTCCGAAAGCAGTTTTTAATTGAAATTGTAATCTTTTAAATCTTTGTTTCTCAGACAATTTATTAAAAATCTATTTATATAAAATTATCGTGTCACAATTTTATCCGCGCTAATTTCCGAAACCACTAAACCGATTTTAAAAAAATTTGTAAAGGTGTATTGCTTGGAGCAACTTACGCTATGGGATAGTTTATAAAAAAAACTGTTTTAGTAACATGTAACGACATCTGATAGAATTTACTCAAAACTATTAATTCAGAAGCAAACAAAAAAACCGTTTTTGTACCAATTAGCGACATCTGTTAGAATTTCCTCAAAGCTATTAGTTCAAAAGCAAATCTGGTAGAATTTGCTCAATGCTATTAGTTCAGACGCCGGGCCGCAAATGAAATACATTTTGCAGAATTATATCTATTACACCCGGCGTCCAGTAAAATTTCAGTAGTATTCTCATGAGTTACAGCATTGTGTATCCTGCCTTATACTGTTTATCATGTTAATTAACATATATTGTTATGAATAATATTTATAATTATTGTATAACTGAAGGACGATGTATTTTTTTAAAAAGTTTTTGCACTTTAGTAGTGAACCCGCGTCATATCTATAAAACTCCAGCCATGCATGAATTAGTTCATTATGTAATTTCCTTATATTGATCGTACTTTTGGATATAATCAACACCCTAAGGCCCTCTATACACATTAGATTCCCGGCTACACCATAGGATAGTTACGTCACTGCTTGCGAATTATTTTGAAAAGTAACGATTTTGCAATTATTAAGTAGCTACCTAACTAAAATTATTGCAAATTAATAATAATTATCTATTTGTTCCGATGTCATGTGCATAAAGCAATGGCGATGTTTAGTTATTTATATAACTTTACTTACAAGCCTTCAATTATTTTATCGTTTTTTATCTGCGGCCACAAAGAAACATTGCTCAAGTCGAATTTACGATACAATATGAATTAATAACAACAAAGTGTTTTTACAATGTTTTTATTTCATAAAATAAAAATGTAAAATAACAAAATCACAAAGTAATTACAATTTTTATTACAAAATTATAATTATAATAAATAATGTACAATAAAATTTGGTAAATATCAATTAAGGCTTTCAGGTCTCAGAGGATTTTGATTTTTTTTTTTTAAATATAGGGAAAAATGAGCATGCATGACAAAGTTGTTTAAGATTTAGTTTGAAAAAAAAAATTAAAAAATCAAACAAAAAAATAATACATTACCTATTGTTATTGAATATTTCGATGAAACAGTAAAACCATAATTTCCTTTATTTTATAAACGGATTTTCAAAATTTAATTCGACTCCTTTCAGTGGAAACTGAGATTACTTTATTCGAAGTGTAATTTTGAAAATAAACAAAAATTATTTATATTATTAACGCATAAAAAAATCTTACGTCATAAATCCTTTGATTTCAGTTCAGAAACAAATCGATTCCACATTAAAATAAATTCGACGTTAAAAAACGTATGATTTAATAATATATAATTACTTCTCCTTAAAACATGGTCATTCTCTACCAAAAACTGCTTGGTTTCAAAGCCGTTCTAAAATATGTCGTCATCTTTGAGGTTCATCAATATAACAACAAAGTTATAAGGATGAAAAATCATGTTCCATTAGTCAAAAAAGTCGTCTTTATCGATCAAACTCATTCTTGATCTGATCCGACCACAAAATAAACAATTGGATTAATCCAATCGTTTTAAAAAATTAACTCCCATGACAATTCATTTTTTGAACCAGTCATTTGCTTCCAGATCTGGCAGAACTTCCACCAGATGACAAACCGTAAAAGGTAACGTGTTTTGGCTCTTGGATGTGTTTTTTCTCTCTTACTTTTCTTTCAGAATAGGTTTCATCCAAACCATAACCGTATTTGATCACTCTAAACGAACTCTGTCGGGACACCGAATTGTAATCTAACATTTTATTATTTTGCTCTAATTTGTTTCTCTTTTCAAGCACTTTCTTTTCTAGATTTACACTTGAAATGGCTCTAGCCAATAACGTTGCATTGGCTAATGCTTCATTCAGTCCTGAAACAGAAGATTGTGCGCTTTCAGATTCCATAATCGGCTTTAGAGGTGTTAGAGGATGATTTGATTTTGTATTATTATTGTTGTTACTTTTTTTAATGTGCAACAGGCTGGGTATATTTGGAAGAAAAATGTTTTTGTTAATATAATTTGGATTTATTTGATTAGAAATACCATTCTCATGAGTGTCATTGTGGTTTAAAATTGTGTTTGGTTTGACATTATTTTCCGGTTTGTTAGCAGAGCACTGATTGGACGAACCTTGATCAAAAACGTCATTAGTGTGTTTATTAGCATCATTTCCATTGAATGAATTAGTGACAGTGTCATTAATTGATTTTTCAGTTTCAACGGGAATATCGGAAGACTCTAGCCCAATGTTTTTCAGTTCAATATGATTCGGAGCGTTTACAGAGTTTGGAAAAATGTGATTAGAAATGTTAGACAAATAATTGGTCAGTTTGGAGTAGTTCGGTAGGTTGGATACATTATTTTGAGCAGAAGTATCAAATAAACTATCAGAAACATTTTCATTCAAATTTTTAGAAACATTATCTTGGCTTGCAGTATTGGAGTTTGGGGTATCATACTTCACATTTTCTGGCCCGGCTCCATTGTGCAACTTAGGAGCGCCTTGAACTGGATCAGGTATATTTGCCAAAAATGAATTTGGATTTGCGATTATTGGTGGTGGTTTTGTTGTACTGGTCGAAGCGTTCATTTTGGTTCCACCGCTTGACTTGGCTACATTATTGGTTGTAGTCAAACGTTGATATTCCAATGGAACCCTTGGGTCTATCGGAGGTGTGTACTTTTCATTTTTAGAAGATCTGTTACGGTGGGAAGACGAACCATGTTTTTCGTGTTTACGTTTCGGTGGAACTGGTTTTTCAACACTCGTACTTCTACGTCCAGAAAGTTTTCCGTTTTGTTGAACAACGCTCGACGCAACTGTTCTCGTTGGATTAGAGGCAATCACACCATTTTGTCTCGACATTACCGTTTCAACTGGAGACTCTTTCTGAGTCGCTGGTACTATTTGATTTTTATTGTTTTCGATTTTATTTACGATGCCACCATTCTGACTGGGAATATTAATATTTCCGTCTTTATTTGGATAACCGCTTTGATTTGAGGAATTGGTTTGATTTGAAGTGGACGACGACATTCTTCTATCTTCAATAGGACCTCTGTTTTGCATTCGCTCGCCGGCAGGCCCAGTTTCGTTGTCGCGAATATTAACATCTTCTTCGGTTTCTTCTTCCTCTTCATTTTCTTCTTCTATCACACTGTTTTGGATCCAAGCTCTTATTCTATCTTTTTTGGCTGTTCTATCTACAGTTGTTTCAATGCCATATTGAGTTAATGTAAACAGTAATTTATTCTTTTCTTCAGGGCTGCTATGGAAACTATACATAGATGGACATAACCCATCGTCTTCAGCAGTCGATGCTGAAAAAAATATGTACGATCTCTATATTTTGCATTAACGTGATTAAAAATAACAATTAATGTGATAAAAACTGCTCCTTTTAAATAATTGCAATAAATTCCAGATAACTCGACCTTGGATTAATCGGGTCAGTCATTTATTGGGAACAAATGTTAAAGTACAAAAACAAATAACATCGAGGTAAATGACATTTTTTTAACGTAAATATTTTTATTATCCGTGTAATCTATCACAAAAGATAATATACAATATTTTGTCGCTCAGTTACCGATATTTTATCTTTTGACTCTTCCTGATATTTCTTCGAATAACTGGAACAGAGTATCTAGTCTCAAGTTAATCGGAGTCTACTGTGTTCAGAGTATTATTTATTGCCATTCCAACACCACAAATGCGGATTGAAACTAAATTTTGGGAGGGTATTTGATATGCAAATATGAAGAGACCTATGGTTTTCGGGGGAAATCGGCGCATGCGCAGAAGATATATATGCTATAACGTTGTTTTTTATATAGTAACGGTATACTTTTCATAACTGTTTATTATTCTATCTATTTTTACAAGAAAGTTTTGTAAAACATTTTTTTTTCTAAATTTCCCGAAATATTAAAAAAAAACTGTTGTTCTGTTGACAAGCAAGCTTTGATTAATTTATATATGACGTCACAACATATTATATAGATAACCATGAAAACGAATAGCAAATATCATAATATTTAACACTAGCCGTCACCCGCGTCACCACGCGCGTTAACAGAAATTTAATGTTAATATTTATGAAGTTTGGAATGGTCCGGTCGCCCAATTGTCAGGATTACATTTAAGAGAAGAAAACTAGTCAATAGCCATTTAAATTTGAGCGCAGCTTACCAGTATTCTTTTCAGGAATCCCTTTGGCCAACCATCTATCGTCAGTGTATCTATGTAAATCACTCAGAGTTGCCGGTCTTTTCTCAGGTTTCGGTTCCAAAAATTTCCTGAAGAACCGTTGCGCTTTAGACGAAACCAGTTTGAACAGTTTCGGCTGTTTTCTTATTGGCGACATGGCGCTCGAATGCCACGTGATGAAACGCATGTAACGTGGATCGTCGTGGGCTGCCTTTTGCCACGGCAAACATCCGGTCAAACATACAAATATTACTATGCCAAACTGCCAAACGTCGTGATTTGTTTCACATCTAAAATTAAAGAAAAAATAATAAAGGTATGATCGGCTGCTAGGTTAGATTTAATGGAAGGTCGAATAACTACACCCAGAAGCTTGATAATAAAGTCAGCAAATTAGTTACTTAGTAGAGTCCGGTCGAAAACGAGCTTCAGCATTTTTCTGAGTTTCGGCAGAAATCGAGGACCATGAATAATTTTAAAAAATTGAGGGAAAAATAGTTAGTAACGTTAAATTAGAAAAGTATTCTTTTCATTTTTTTTTGTTGTTTTTTACGTTCTTTATTAGGAAGGTGTGTGTGTGCAAACACAATCTAATTTCAACCCTACTTGGCAGAGGCGGATCTACGTAGGGACTAATAGGGCTTAAGCCCTGAGTTCTTAAGTGTCAAAGGCCCACAAAAGTTTAATTATTTTCATAAATTGTTAATACTTTTTCAATAACAATGAACACATTGTATAGTAAAAAATAGTTAATAGTAATGATTGCCATTATCATGGGTGAATTTTAACAATTTTTTTTATGACTTTTGACAGTTTTTTGGGTGAATTTTAACAATTTTTTGATTGAATTTCAACTACACTTTGGGTGAATTTTAACAATTCTTTGGATGAATTTCAACAATACTTTGGGTAAATTTTTTTTTTCGGTGAATTTTAACAAAGCTTTGAATGAATGTTGACAAATTTTTGGGTGAATTTTAACGATTTTTTGGGGTGTATTTCAACAATACTTAAGATGAATTTTAACAATTTTTTGGTTGAATTTATATATTTGTTTAGTTAGGTCACCAAATTTATTCTGTTTTTGATGTTATTAAAAATTAATTTCAGATCTCAATTTAAACAACAAATAAAAAAGATTGGTTGTCTGTAAAGTCGGTTTACGGACGATAGTTTTACGTGATAACGTATTCCGTAATACATAACCTAAATTTATATAATAATTCGAATCTATGATATTGCATCTTTCGCTTCAAATTTAGGTTAATTTTATATATTTAAATTACTCACCATATAATATAATTGTTTTTTTAACTTTCTTTCTTTCGTATTTATTTTAAGTCTCAAAGATTAGCTGTCATAATATTTATAAAACAATTGTTTCACTGTTTATATAAAATTCCAAAACCTACTTACAATATTTAAGTATTTTCATACGTCAAAAAATTGATTTTTATAATGATAAAATTTGTAAGAAAACGATTTTTTCGAGAGATGAGACCTAGCTAAAACGATTTTTTGCCCCCCAAAATCCCTTTTCAGTAAATTTCATCCAAATCGTTAGGGCCGTTTTCGAGAAAAGCACGCACAGGGTCAGGCGGAACGTTACGACCGTTACGAACGTTACGACCGTTAGGAACGTTACACTTTTTCGTGCATGCAGCCGGTGTTTTATCAATTTATAAGATTGGTGATTCATCAATTTATAAGACGTTATCACGTCAAAAAATGGAGCCCTAGGCCTCGAAAAACCTAGATCCACCTTTGCTACTTGGGCAAAACTGTCTAATTTTGACCGAACTCGAATGTATTGCCAAAAGTGGCTGAAACTTCTTGCGGATTCTATGTCAGTAACATTGGGTCGAGTCAGTCGAGCATCTTAAATTATTTTACTTATAATTGCAATCGTTATCGGTCTGGAGAACCTCAGGAGGTGCGTAAGGTAACCATTCGTTGCGTCTACGAACAATAGTACCGGCTCGTCGTGTCTCGCCAAAATCGCATAGTTTGACTCGTGAAAAATCCGACTTGAATACCAGTACGTTGTCAAGTTTCACGTCTCGATGAACGAGATCTCTTGCGTGTAAATGTTCAAGTGCGGCTGCCAGTTGACGCGCCACTCGCTTCGAGTGCAACTCGCCTATGCCTGTTTCCGAAACGTTTGAAGTTAAGTCGCCTAGGAAAAAAATATGACTATTATCAATGAGTAAGGTTTAATATTTTAATCAATGCTATTATAAGTTAAATGTTTCAATTGTCTTTACGTTTTTCTTGGAAAAATTTCAATTTTAGAACGTTTTTTGACGCGTAAATTAAAAAAAAAGTACTTTGGAAAAAAAAAACGATTCAGATATTTTTTAAAATGACAATTTGTCAAACGTTTGTAAGTTGAGCCAATTCATCTCTTCTATTTTAAATTGGTTTAATTGAATGCCATTTTTCCCACTGATAATAATGGCCGAGTTACGGGGCAAAAACGGGTTTTACGGAATTTTTAAGCGGCATATCCGTCGCCGCTCCTTCTGACATGCGGTCACAAACTATACCAAAATGTCGGGGAAGCTCGACTCTACAGTTTTTGTAGGAAACATTTTTCGATTCGAGACACACCAGTTTGAAATGCCCAATCCACTCCACTAATACTGTATTGTTACCTATTCACTTACCTAAAGGGGCGTATTCCTGAGCGAATACGTAAAATCCAGGAGTTTCGAACGCAACGTCATAAGTAGTGATGATGTTTCTGTGCGCGCCGAGATGGAGGCCGTAATGAAACTCGCGATAAAAATCTCTGAGGGCAGTGTAAGCTTTGGGTAATGCCTTCAAAACCATTTCCGTGTCGGTGGCACGGTGTTCCACCAAAAGAATTTTCCCGAACCATCCTTCGCCAACTATTTGTAAAATGTCGAATTCCTCAGCAAGATTTACCTGAAATCACATTCTCTGTTTTGTTCAATATTCGGTAACAATGCAATGAGCCAATAAACCATTTTTTTTATTAAATCATTGCAACTAAAAAACACCGTTGGATTTTTTTGTTTAGTACATAAAATGTCTTCGCAATTAATGCTTGGAATTGGTTAAAGAAATATCTTTCCTTTTAAGAGGTTGACGTCATCTTACAGAAAATTTCAAACAGATAAAGAAGTTTCACTTCAAAAACAAAACAAAGTATTACCTTTTCCAGTTCAAATTCGCGAATTCTGTGTATACTTCCACCGATTGATTTCTTCATCTGACTTCCCATGATTATAAAAACTTTTTTTTTAATTTAATATTATTATATAGTCACTTAATTTTAATCAGTCTTTTTAAGATCACAATTATTTGCACACTCAAAAAAAAAGGGTAAATCGCACGTTTTGTAATTTAAAAAATTAATTATAGTTCATTTAATTCTTTTCAAACAACCATTTTATCGCGACATTTTAAATCAATTAGATCAGTTCAACTTCTGCAAAGAAAATGTGTTTAAAATATGTCGTCTTAAATTTAATTGTGTGATACATACCTAATTCGTCATTAAAAAATAACTAAACAAAATTAAAATTTGTGATTCAGAAAAGACATAGTGTCTCACAATTTCTATAAATACAATTATACGGCTTTTTTAAAATTCTTAGTAAGCTTTGTTATTTCGTATAGATTAATGAAGAAAATAAACTGGAAATATTATTCGTATGGAAACAAGGCAAAATGGCTTACGCAGTTTATTTGTTTTTTTTTTTGTAGATTTTTTTTAATTCTATCTTTAAGACACTCCATATAACTTTTAAATTTCAAAATGGAATATCACCCCAGATTTTTCAAATCGGTTCAGTAGCTCGTGATATTATCAGTGATACGGAATCAAATTCATCAAACAATAATCAAACCAAGTAGTGAACTTTTAGTACGCTAATTGAAGCATGGAAGTGATATCTAAATATATAAAAGGAAACCGTGACTGACCAAATAACTGATCTATCAATATCAAACTTGATGCGAGCAAAAGCTAGTATCTTATAATGTAGTTAAATCAGTGCAAACAACGAAAATGACATTTTGGGTCACCAACTCCAATTTATTGTCGATAATTTTGTAAAATGTTTCGATTGGTATAGACAATTTAATTGGAAAATTACTTTTGAACCTTAACGATTTCTCACAGAATAAAATATTTAGGACTGATTTACGTGTACTTGAAGGCAGCTGAAAAGGTGCCAAAAAACAAGCCGCGCAGGTATAGCTATCAGACATTACGTATTTTTATCGGTCGTATCTAAGCATAACTTAACGCGTCGTCAAAATCATGTTGTAGTCAAACTTTCCTTCAAGTCTCTCTCTATTCATAAATACAGTCGGAGGCGTGCTAGCGATTTTCACTTTTTTGCCTTTTTAACCCACAATTGGGGAATGGTAGATACGTCAAAAATCACTTTTCAAAAATTTTACAATATCTTTCCGTTTTGAGGTCCCCCAAATCCAAAAAATTGGTTGTCTGTAAAGTCGGTTTACGGACGATAGTTTTACGTGATAACGTATTCCGTAATACATAACCTAAATTTATATAATAATTATAATAATTCGAATCTATGATATTGCATCTTTCGCTTCAAATTTAGGTTAATTTTATTTATTAAAAAAAATATAGTTTAAAAAAAACTAAAAAACACGCTTTATATCGGACTAAAAAGTAAAAAATAATTGTTTTAAAATAAGCTTAAAAAGCGTGGGGCGCTTTGTTCCACATTTTCGTACATCGAGCGCCCAACGCTTTTTAAGCTTATTTTAAAACAATTATTTTTTACTTTTTAGTCCGATATAAAGCGTGTTTTTTAGTTTTTTTTAAACTATATTTTATTTTTCACTTTTTAGTTTGAGGATCTATAAAAGAATTTATTAATCCTGGGGGTCCTAATAAGGATAATGGGAAACTGTTATCAAATTATTGCATTGTCATCGGTCCTTGATACGTATGCAAAGTTTCAAATTAATCAGACTTCGGGAAATTGGTGAAAATTATGCTCAAAGATTCCGTTACGGACATACATACATAGTTACAACCCAAACTAATATAAAGCGTTTAATAATAAGGATAATGGGAAACTGTTATCAAATTATTGCATTGTCATCGGTCCTTGATACGTATGCAAAGTTTCAAATTAATCAGACTTCGGGAAATTGGTGAAAATAAAGCGTTTACTACAGAGGATCTATAAAAGAATTTATTAATCCTGGGGGTCCTAATAAGGATAATGGGAAACTGTTATCAAATTATTGCATTGTCATCGGTCCTTGATACGTATGCAAAGTTTCAAATTAATCAGACTTCGGGAAATTGGTGAAAATTATGCTCAAAGATTCCGTTACGGACATACATACATAGTTAGTTACATACATACATAGTTAGTTACAACCCAAGCTAATATAAAGCGTTTAATTACTCACCACCTATAATATAATTGTTTTTTTTTAACTTTCTTTCTTTCGTATTTATTTTAAGTCTCAAAGATTAACTGTCATAATATTTTGAAAACAATTGTTTCACTGTTTATATAAAATTCCAAAACCTACTTACAATATTTAAGTATTTTCATACGTCAAAAAATTGATTTTTATAATGATAAAATTTGTATGAAAACGATTTTTTCGAGAGATGAGACCTAGCTAAAACGATTTTTTGCCCCCCAAAATCCCTTTTTAGTAAATTTCATCCAAATCGTTAGGGCCGTTTTCGAGAAAAGCACGCACAGGGTCAGGCGGAACGTTAGGAACGTTACACTTTTTCGTGCATGCAGCCGGTGTTTTATCAATTTATAAGATTGGTGATTCATCAATTTATAAGACGTTATCACGTCAAAAACATATTTTTGTAAAAACTCTGTACGTCTGTTAATCTGTTTGTCTGTTAGTCTGTGAACACGATACAGGTCAAACGGATGAGCGGATTGAAACTAAATTTTAGGAGGATGTTTGATAAGCAAATAGCTCATTTGAAAACTGTTACAGCTATATAGGTAGGTACCTATATAAAAATAAAGTGTTTTCAATTAAATATTTATTATATTAAAAGAAATTAATTACTTTAAAAAAATAATGCTTTTTAACGACAAAAACTTTTGAACGGTAACTCCGATCATTATGAAGTTTGGACACAACATTCATCTCGGTAAACTAAGATGAATGTGCGTAGTCATGTCCCTTCCTTCCTCATTCGTTCTTTTGCACCCGGGTGAAACCGGGCGGGACCGCTAGTCTAATTTATCAGCAATATAAACCTCATTAATTGTTGTTTTTATATGCTTCAAAACTGCATACCTACTTGTTATCAATATTTAAAAAAAGACGAGAGCTTCTCTTTCATATTAAATGTTATCATCGCTACATTGTACCTATTAACTATAGAATCGGGAATGTGCTAGATCCATTTATATACTATTACGTCTGTGAGTAGTACATACATAGAGCTCTTAGGTAACTATAATATCTAAGATAGTAGGTACACACGTACTCTATTAACCCAATGGTGACATATTTTGGCATCGAGCCGGTGTTTTTTTCCTTCTGTGTAATTTACAAATAAAACAATGGTACCTACACGAAACGAGTCAATAACACTGACCTCTATATTAATGCAAACCAAGTAAAATTGACTTGTGTGAAATCTTCGTGACAGAACAAAAGCAATTTTCAAGTTCAAACTTAACAAATTATTTTGTTTTATTCGGGCGTCGCAGTCAAGGTTATGGTAATTTGGACGCTTGACAAATTGGAAAAATATGGCAAACAAACCTAATACTTTCGTTTAAAACTGATTAATTTAATTTGAAATCTCAGCATCAAATTATCTGACGACCAGATCTTAATGCTCTATTAGTCTATTTCATTTTTAATAAAAAAATTCCAGCCAATCGGGCGACGGGACCATCCAACTTCAAAATGTTGACATTTGATATAGTATAATAAAGAAAATAAAATTTCTGATATCGCGTGTATCTGACGCGGGTAATGGCTAGTATTCAATATGATATTTGCTATTCGTTGCCATGGTTACCTATATAATATTATTCAAATCTTTGATTAACGTCTGATTAGAACTCTTCAATTAACAAAATTATCGACCAATTTTTCAGACAAAATTGATCTATAATTTTATTTATATATAATACTGTTACACGTCATGTAAAAATTAATCAAAACATGCTTAACTAGTTTATTTCTGACGGATCTACAAAACAAAAGGACATCTGATTTTTTTTTTTCAAAATATTTCCGAAACTTTAAAGTTTATGAAATAAATTTTTTAATAAAACTGTCTTGAAAAAATAAATAGAATAATAAGCCGTTATGAAAAGTATACCATTCTTGTAACTTTTCTGTGTCCTTCAAGTAAACCGAAGTGATTCATTTGTTACGAAAACAAAATCAGCAGTTTTGATATATTTATCTATTATGTCTTTTTATTTATTGTGTGAAAAAATAATGTATTTATTGTTCTGCAAGCCTGAATTTCAATTAAAAAAAGTGTGAAAATTGTTTTCAAACAATCGACTAATACATTTATAGCGTAATTGTTATTTACAAATTGATGCCAGTTTTTTTTTTATCAGAAATATATATGTTGAACAAATTCCCTTAGAAAATCTGAAGTCTGAATCATTTGAGGCACTACTGTTGTACAATTAAATTCAACAGGCCTGAGGTCAAAGCTATTTTAAAAGCGTCTGTTTATACAGTGAAGCCTCGATTATCTACAAGGTGTGTTTGTTGAACTCTTCAGAGCGTGTTTGATCGAACTGACTTGGTTTTAACAGTTCTAGTATGGAGGGTAGAGGTAAGGAGAACCATCTTATATGGGAGTAAAACTAATAAAGTGTCCATCTGAAACCGTCAAATAACAGTTCAAAAAGTGATCAGAATGGCGCTAGTGTAGAAAAAGTTTTAATATAAACTTAGCAGTTGTAGACGAAGTGTAGTGTGCTGAAAGGAAATATTTAAATATTTTTGGCGACTAGAGTAGTTAATATATTCACAGTAAATAAAACCTCAATCACTTACGTAGTCAAACATTATTTGGTAAATATAACCTATAAAATCATCAGTGAGAAATTGACACTCTTCCTACGGTAGCGCCATCTTAATTTCATTCTTTTTGACGGACACTTTTCATACTGTTCTTGTTACCCTCTACCCTCCATAAGTTCTAGAAACCTAGAAGTGAACTACTGGAAGCCGAGAACTGTTAAAACCAAAGCTCAAACAGCTTGAGAATTTGACCGACAATCACGCAGATGTGTCCGACGAGCTCTGTATTACCGACAAGTGCGTTAGGAGTTCAGAACCAGTTCAGAACTAGCCAACAAACACGTCTTTTATGTTAACGATTGAACCAGAACTTTAATACACTTGCTAGATTTGTTTTCTATCATAAATAACCCACATGAAACTATTTATTTTTAGGAGACTCAAAGTGTGTCTGCTTTTTATAAATGGCGTTTATGTTCTTTATTTAAAAGGTGTGTTTTTGACACTATATAAATATTTACAATTCGTACGCTACTGATTTCTTTTACTTAATCAATACAGAATGATCAAAATTCGGTGTTGCTGAATGATCGATGCGTTCTCGAGAAGTAAATGTTTTGCTTTTTACTATTCTAACACAAGTGGGGAATGGCACTAATTTAGGTCAAAATTCATTTTTGGGAGGATGTTTGATACGCAAATATGAAGAGCCGTATTGTTTTTGGGGAAAATCGGCGCATGCGCAAAAAATATGTATGCTAAAACGTTGTTTTTCATATAATAATTGTATACTGGTTATAATGGTTGATTATTCTATTTATTTTTTCAAGAAAGTTTTGTTAACAAATTTTTTTCTAATAGTGTACTTAAGACATGTACCAATTTTCAGCGCTATGCGCATTATTGTAAAGCTACCGCTATTTTTTTGTCTATTTTGACTGGACTAAAATGTCAATATTTTTGGAGCTGGAATGGTCCCATCGCCCAACTGACTGGAATTTTACTTACAGTTGACTTTTTGATCACTTGTACGTACACGCGTGTGGGAGTTCAAAATAAATTAAAACAGTATTAGTTTGCGTAAATCAATAAAATTAACCATACGATTAAATAAAACAAGTTTATAAAATAAATATTATTAAAGTCGCACGTGATTTATGAATAAACTAAAGTGATACATGAAAAGTTTTATGCTCAGCTACTGAAAGCATTGTCAGAAAATCTGATCTTAGATTATGAACATACATATTTCAACTAATGAAAAGAATAGTAGTTTTAAATCGATTCTGTTCGAAAAAAAAAACGAGTGTGCTTTAAACCACACGACTGCCATAATTTATCAATTATTATTCACCCAAAAATTCACAAAATATGAACTTTAAAATTAATTTACAATTTTATTCACTTAAACGTAGAATATTTAATGTATTGAACAAAAAATTAATTCATAAAATTGTTCAAGAACGAAATAAACAGTCTAATGTAAGAAGAAAGAAATATAAACATAAAGATAATGAAAACAAAAGTAATACATTGCAATTACTTAGCTCTCGTTGGATTTTAAGCGTAAATCTTTATGAAATATTATCAATTTTCTTTACGATGTTTCTGAGAATCCCTGCACCACTGCCAAGCGAACCGGGGAAAAACCTGTCAACTTTGAGTGAATACACGGACGTGCTTTGTTTTCAGAAAGATTGTAATGTCAGATTTCACTTCAGCCGTTGAAAATCTACTTACAATTTTTGACTCGGAAGATACGGCGACTTTAGTTGTCAATTTTTCAGAGTTCGCTTGAAAATGAATTTGAATGTAGCGACTGTAAAATGAAACTTTTCCCATCAAAATGTTGGTATTTTATTATAATTTTTGTCAACTAATTCAATACAGGTACTTATATTGAATTGATTCTTTTAGCAAAATCCTACGTCAACGTTATGGCCATAAAGGTTCGAAAAAGGGCTTGTATTTTTAAGACCATCAACAGCTTGGTTTGTTTCAATAATAAATCGATACTTTTAGCAGTTCTCGCATTAGACCCAAGGAACTGAGGGCTTGTAATAAAGATGCTATTCACAACTAGACGTGTGTCGATCGCGATTGATCGAATCGTTTTGATTCGATCACCACCCGTGACTGAGTGATTGAATCACTGAATCTCACAAGATCCAATCGTTCGGTCTCGAGTCGATCGTCAGCTCAATAGCAACCAAAGAGCCACAGGGAATAGATGACAGAGCGTGACCGAGTGATTGAATGATGAATTTCTATGGTAGAGTCGTGACTCGTGAGTCATAATAACATACAACAATCACTTGAATGAATGCTACATCTGTACCATGCGAACGATTTTTTTCCAAAGCTGGAATGACAATAAGTGCAAAAAGAAGTTCTTTAAAACCCGAAAAAAATTCTCAAGTTTTATTTCTTAATCATAAC
Organism: Xanthostigma xanthostigma; assembly: GCA_963575645.1. NCBI lineage: Eukaryota > Metazoa > Arthropoda > Insecta > Raphidioptera > Raphidiidae > Xanthostigma > Xanthostigma xanthostigma. The sequence continues at coordinate 24,312,714 of OY754474.1, forward strand.
CTATAGTGTTATAAAATAGATATAAACATTAATTTAATCTTAAAATACCTACTTGGTGTTAATTTATCGTATCTCATTATCTATTTTATATAAGTAATTTGAGTTGAGTTAAATAAAAGCCTCATTGTTCTGTTCAATGGTAAGTTTTTCTTTCGTACAAACAAGCTAGCGCAGAAAATTACATTAACAGGTTAATGGTAACTCGTATAGAAATGAAATAGGTACTCAGACAGCCGATCGAACGATCGAATCATTGTGATACTATCCCCTAACCTGTAGCTTGCGATCGACCTAGGTCGCAGGAAATGTTCGATCGACACACGTCTAATAGGTACAAGCTGATCGATCAAACGATCGAAACATTGTGATACGATCACTTAACCTGTGGGTCGCGATCGACCCGGGTCGCAAGAAATGATCGATCGACACACGTCTATTCACAACCCAAAAGGTCATTTGATAAAATTTAGTAAGATGAGACACATTCCTCTTAATTTTTTTTTTTGAACTATTTTCAAACACTATATTAAAGTCTTCAATAAATAAAATTATCGACCAATTTTTCAGACAAATATATTAACAAAAAATATAAAAATTAATACATTAACGTTTCGGTCCGGATTTGGATCTTCTTCTTTATTTATTGAAGAGTTCTAATCAGACGTTAATCAAAGATTTGACTATATTAAAGTCTTACAAAATTATAATACAATTCCGGCAATTATCTATGAACCCCAACCCCAACATTTTGAGCTTTCTTTAATTAAAAACAATATTTCGTGTTGTTAATCTTTGTCATTCTGACCTTTAAAAAAAAAACCTGAAACACTTAAAAAACTAATAAATAGCAGACGTTAGTTATGGATCTACTGGATCCGAGTACGATATTTAAATTCGATTTTTGGCATGTATGAACTAAAGTAAATATTTTACATGTAATACAAACATTTTTAGCACAAAAAACGTATTTGAACACTTAAATTTCACTTAACACTTTTTTGTTCTTTGTATCACAAAATTGTTAGGAATTAATTCACTCTCGTTCAAATTCCACTTAATTAGCCGTTACGGCCATGGCATTTTGATTACAATTCCGATTAAATCTTCATCACAATTTAGCAACAATAAAGATTTGCACACCATTAAAATTGACATTGTTACATTAAAGATGTTTTGTCCATCAACTCCACAATTATTGTCGGAAACAAACACTGCAAATCTTAACGGCAATTCGAATATTTTGAGTCTTCTTTTGTTTAGTACGATTTTAAACTACGAAAACAAATTACACAAAAAATTCACGAAGTCTTTTCGGAAACAAATGCCTGCGCTAAGTTTACGAATTTTTCGAATATTTCCGAACGTTTAACGTATTTGTTTGGCACGAATAACTTTTTTAGTTGCGAAAGCAATCTATGCACAAAAATTTCACATCGGATTTTCGAAAACAAATGCCTACACGATGCTTGTGAATTTTTTAAATATTTCCGAATGTTAAATCTACTGAAAGTATTTGTTTCTGCTTGGCACGGGTAACTTTTTAGCTATGAAAACAAAGTATACGCAAATAACAATAGACAGTCTGAATAAAGGAAGGTATAGGCAAAAATCCTAAATATCATCTACCTACTGACGCCCGGGCAAGAGACGTCGCGACGCTCTCAACAACTGAGCATCGTTCGATTTCGTCTCTTGGCGTCGCCGTGAGTTAATTTAAGACTTAAGTCAGTATTTAAAGCTGTCGGCAAACAACTGTGCCCCTGAAAACCATTCTCAAACAATCCACAGCTATAATATTTGCGATTTCATATCTTTGGGGGCGTTCAGCCGGACCTCACCCATTCACACTTTTTCTCGGCAAATATCAAGTAATTTTTTTTCAGCAAGAAACCAGTGTAAAATTACGAGAAATTGGGTTAAATTAAGTAAAAAATTCCAGCCAATTGGGCGACGGGACCATTCCAACTTCAAAAATGTTGACATCATATAATATATTAATACGCTAAGGTTTAAGATGTTTGTCTCCCTTTTTAGAAAAAACCTCACAATTACTCCACATAAATTATATATCATTTTACAGATAATTGCTTACTCTACTGACATCGACAACTAAAAAATTTATTATTGCCTTTGTTTTTGTAAATAAATTAAAATACAGCAACGCTGAACAACGTCTGCCATCTGACGGCTTTAATTTTGAAACAACGTCAGCACTTTGATCTGTCATCTGACCTTCATATTGTAATACAACAGACACAATACTGCATACTGCCATCTGACGGCTTTAATTTTGAAACAGCGAGCAACGCTGAACAACGTCACAGCAATGCTGCATGATGCCATCTGACGGCTTAGCTCAACGCTCTTGCTACTTGCGCCTCTATATGACAATTTTAGTAAAATATTTCTTCGATCTGTCATCTGAGCTTCATATTGTAATACAACAAAAAGAAGAACGTTATAAGCAGTGTGCAAAATTAGAAACGAATCGAATACCTGCAATCATATTTAAAAAATAATTTTGTAAAGTGATAATTATTATACTTATTTAGTATGAATAATTCGCACAGGTCACGCTAGTTTGATTATAATAAAGAAAATAACATTTCTGATATCGCGTGAAGTGACGCGGGTCATGGCTAGTATTCTCTATCGCCGAAATATAGAAACCCTTAATTTTCTCATTTTGTGGAGAGAGGCGAATCTAGCGAAACAAATGTTTGGCGCGTACTGGAAACAGCACGGTCACGGCAAATGATCTAGACTGCCAGACAAGACCGTTGCGTTGGTTTCTGAAAGACGGAGATAACTGGCAAATGGATTGTCCCAACTAATAGAACTTAACTGCAGACGAGATGTTTGTTTCAGTAGATGACAGTTTCCGACATATCAATTGCGTTCATTAATTAGAATATAATAGGCTTACACTTCCTGTTTGAGGTCAAAGCCTCACAAATTCGTATTTTAATAATAAAGAACATTTTTCCCTTTTCGCTATGTGATTGGTAGATTGCAGATGCTGCCTCGTTCCGTTGGATAGCAGTAGAGTGGATGACGTCATTCGAAGGACCTGACAATTAATTGTGTGTTTATAAACTTGAATGGGCAGTATTTAACAATTAAAGAAACCAAAAGACAGAATACTTGCATAATTTGCAATAAATTGAATTTTTAAGATAAACTTAAATTAATAATAATAGAAATAATAGTATATTGTGCGACTAGTGAGAGAAGGAGATGATTCCATGAGCGTAAAACGCACGCGAGTGTAATATTCTCCTTCGATCAATGGTCGCACATAATGCTTTATTCAACTAGCAGGAGTAATATGTAATCGGGGCCCTGATAAAAGAGGGAAAAATAATAAATCACTTCATTGATTGACGTACCCACCATCAGTGTATGCACACAAGATTGTCATGACTTTCGCTGAATTGCGATGCTGTTTTCATATATACAATACCGCCTACCACGTTCCTATTGATCCAGAAGCTGCGTGCAGTTTTTTTTCATTATTTCACGCTTGTGCTTGCTACTGAGTTTCTATTGGTCCAGAAAATTCATTATCACACTGTACGGCTTATTATTAGCACTCTACGCGTCAACATGAAGTAATTTATTATTTCTCCCGAGTTTAGCAGGGCCCCGAAATTACATATTACTCACGCGTGTTGAATAAAAAACATTTTTAATATACCACGTTTTTAAAGCGAACTAAAAAGTATAAAATAATTTCCTTACAGACAGATTTTTAACTTGTAGGATTTATATATTTTTTGTTAATATATTGTCTGAAAAATGAGTCGATAATTTTATTTATTGAAGCGATAATATATAGCCTATGTCTAGCCTGAAGGTCCATTCTAAGTATAGTTTTGAAAGATTTTTTTTAAATAAGTGCAGTGGTTCCAGAGATGACCCTCTACATACATACAAACTCACAAAATTCGCACTTTCTCTTTACAATATTAGAATATATAGATCTTGACACTACTAAACAAACTATTCTGAAAAAAGTCTGTTGTTATGTTTTGTTTTATTACTTTTGTAATTTTTTTAGAAATAAATTTACCTGACATTATATTTGAACAGAACAATATTTACAGACAATACGGTATTTTAAACTTTTTTCTGATGTATTATTACAGATAAAGCAGAGTCGGATATCGTTCTAAATTTTTCTTCCGTTTTTGGCCGCCTTAGCGTAAATTTGTTTCTTTTTAGATTTTGATTATTCGTATTTTGTTGTGAATTATCATCATTATCAATTTGAAAATTAGCTTCATCGATGTTTAAATCAGTTGACGAGGATGTCTGGTTCAATTCTACTAAATGTTCTGAATTTTCTTTTCGATCAACAAAATTTAAGTTTATCGAAGATTTTTTTGCGGTCAGTTCATTTATGAAATCATTTTGCCGCAAAGATCTCTTTTTACATAGTTTTAAAAGTGACGATTCTTTTGTTTCGTTTAAACCATTCAACATATTTTCGTTCAAATCAAACTTCAAATGCGTATAGCCTGTACAAAATCGTAAGTTTTTCTCTGCTTTTCCTGAAAATTGCAATTGTAGTTGGAGCATTTCTTTGATCGATTCTTCCGAATTTTGATACGAAGTTTCTTTTGAATCTAGAATAGCTCGTTGTCTCTTATTGGCTCTTATTGGCTCCTGCTCTGTATTAGAAGTCAATAAATTGTGCATCAAATACGCGTCGACTTTCTTTGTAAAATGGTATTTGAAATGAAAATGACCAAATCTGAAATTTGTCTTTAAATTGGAAGGTGAGACTAAATCAGTTGAAGTATTTTTTTCGGAACAATTGTGATTTGCATCGTACAATTTTCCACAATGACATTTGTATCTTCGTTTAAAACCACTAAAAATTGTTTGAACGCTTCTGTTTTTACACTGACAACGTTTATAAGTTTGTACAGCTTCGTCTTTAGTTGGTTTTTTTAATTTATAATTCAATAATTTATCGATAATTAAACTTTGTTTTGACAATTTACTTTGTATATTGTCCAATTTTCTTAGATTACGTCTGATTAACTTTGTTAACGAACCGCTACGTGTTGAATCAATTTTTGATTCTTCAGCATCTTTGGTTTTTAGTAGCACTGAATTATCTGTTGAAATAGTTGATGCCTCAAAATCAGAATCAAATTGATTTGTGTTCGTGATTTTATCTTTTGATATTTCTGTTGTTAAAGTAGTTGAGGCCGATTCAAAAAGCTCGTCGTTTTCAGAATCAAATAGACGGGAGTTATTATTTTTATTTATTGACAATTTTGTTGAAGTACTAGGTGTCGACGCAAAACCATCTCCGATATCAGAATCAATCAGAGTAATTGTGTTCGTACCTTTATTTCTCGATAATTTTCTTGAAGTTGTTAATGTCGGCTCGAGAAACTCTTCGAAATCAGAATCAATTAGTTTTATGTTCGTACTTTTACTTTTGGATAATTCTGTTGAAGTTGTTGATGTTGGCTCAACCAGCTCTTCGAAATCAGAATCAATTCTATTTTTGCTTATACTTTTACTTCTGGATAATTCTGTTGAAGTTGTTGATGTTGGCTCAACCAGCTGTTCGAAATCAGAATCAATTCTATTTTTGCTTATACTTTTACTTCTTGATAATTCTGTTGATGTTGGCTCAACCAGCTGTTCGAAATCAGAATCAATTCTATTTTTGCTTGTACTTTTACTTCTTGATAAATCTGTTGAAGTTGTTGATGTTGGCTCAACCAGCTCTTCGAAATCAGAATCAATTCTATTTTTGCTTATACTTTTACTTCTTGATAATGTTGTTGAAGTTGTTGATTTTGGCTCAACCAGCTCTTCAAAATCAGAATCAATTATATTTTTGTTCGAACTTTTACTTCTTGATAATGCTGTTGAAGTTGTTGATGTCGGCTCAACCAGCTCTTCGAAATCAGAATCAATTCTATTTTTGCTTATACTTTTACTTCTTGATAATTTTGTTGAAGTTGTTGATTTTGGCTCAACCAGCTCTTCAAAATCAGAATCAATTATATTTTTGTTCGAACTTTTACTTCTTGATAATGCTGTTGAAGTTGTTGATGTCGGCTCAACCAGCTCTTCGAAATCAGAATCAATTCTATTTTTGCTTATACTTTTACTTCTTGATAATTCTGTTGAAGTTGTTGATGTTGGCTTAATCAGCTCTTCGAAATCAGAATCAATTCTATTTTTGCTTATACTTTTACTTCTTGATAATTCTGTTGAAGTTGTTGATGTTGGCTCAACCAGCTCTTCGAAATCAGAATCAATTGTATTTTTGCTTATACTTTTACTTCTTGATAATTCTGTTGAAGTTGTTGATTTTGGCTCAACCAGCTCAGTGAAATCAGAATCGATCAGATTTGTGTTCGTATTTTTATTTCTTGATAATTGTGTTGAAGTTATTGATGCCGGCTTAAGCAGCTCTTCGAAATCATAATCAATCATATTTGTGCTACTACTTTTATTTCTTAATAATTCTGTTGAAGTTGTTGATGCCGGCTCAACAAGTTCTTCAATATCAGAATCAATTTCTTGTTCGTCCAGTTTTTGTCTTAGAATGTCTTTAATTGCAAAACCCATTTTGAACAAATTATCTTCGGGAATAAAATGTTCAACATCTTCTAAATCTCTCGTTCTATAAAACTTTTCTGTATTTTGAGTTCTATTATCGTTGACAACTTCTTCAACTAAATGTTTCATGGCCTCTTGCTTATGATCAAATGAATCATCACCTTTTATTAAATCAATAGCAATATGTTTCATTGCATTTAATCTGGCGGTTTTTATATGTTTGATCGAATAAGTGTCGCACTTTGATTCTTCATTTAAAGGATCCAAGTCGGCACCTCCGCGTAACCGATCTTCTTTGTTGAATTCAGCTTGTTTTTTTACGTTTCGAATATTTCTGCGTTGTGAACGTTCGTTGTACAGTCTGCGCAAATCATTATACTTCTCTTTTACAAAATCTGAACATCTATAATCGTCGGTATGGATGGTATCAATTATCGCTTTTGTTTTTGTGTAATTAAAGTAGATCATTGCTATAAATACATTGAGCATTACCAAAGTCATAATTACAAGATACAACTGATACAGGGTATAACTGAAGAGTCCGAGGTTGTGCAAAGTGATATGAGATGTATCCTCCTTGAAATTGATCGCATCGCAAAACAGAGTACAAACACTGCGATACATAGTCGAAAAAGCAAAGAAGCCGCCTTGGTTAGTAAAATAGAAAAATGTCGCAAAATTTATTGTTATACCACAAATCAATATTATCAGTCCAAGAGCAACTGACATGATACCCATCAGGGACATATCAAATAGAAGAGTTTTCTTATTGAAACTCAACAGCTTCCAAAGTCTTACAGCCGTCAGACATATTAGAATACCTGTAAGAAAAACGAATCAGGTGAATGTTTATTTCTCTAAATATTTGTGGGCGTCTGACCATGCCGCACACGTGACAAGATACTGTTTCCTGAATGCTTTTTTGTTCAAAACAAGCAAACAAGGACGAAAAATCGCCCTGGTTCTAATTTTAAAATCCATTTTGTGACCACGCAGGCGAGCCTGCAAGTAAAGTCAATTCCATCTAGGCTTGGGTAACTCAGATCTGAACCGGTTCAAAGAGCCGGCTCCGACAGAAGATCCGTGAGACCCCACTCACTTTTTTATGAGCCGACGGCTCAACGGATCCGCATAACTCAGTGAAACACTTAACACACAGAAGCAATAAGTATCTGTCAGCATCATATGGCTGGCTATGGTACACACTATACGCACAGGCGCTACAGCTTATTACAATGTTTTACTTAAGTCACAACTATTTAAGGTATTGTATTGCATATTGTAATATGCTTTCTGTAACATAGCAAGTAGCAACCTGTAAAACCCCGCCTTATAATATGTGAGTCAGTCACTGGCATAATATTAGGTGATATGATTGACTTGACTCAACTAACTCAGTGGCTCAGTTGACTCGAATAACATATTCAGAACTCGGCTCTTTTTGAACCGGTTCAAGGAGCCGGCTCACATACGGGATCCAGATGCAAAGATGCAGATCACTAAAAAGACCCGTTTATCTCATCTCTAATTCCATCTTCACAGTCGACACGTCAGCCAGCGCGAATCCTAGGAGCGGTTCCAACGGCAAAACTAACCTCGTGTGCAGCGGCCTTAGTCCGTATTAAGATATCGGCTTGATTAATGTAATAAAAACAAAAAAACACACACCAGCAAATACGTCAATAGCAGTGTCCCAATAAACCGCCGTCTTGAAACTAACATATTGATTCTTTTCCGACGATCCAGCTTGCTGAATCAAGTGAGCGACATTCTCTGATCGCAAATGATACATAACAATGCATAACAAGGCAACTACATTAATTCCGAAATTTAGTGCAACATTTTTATTCTGTGCAAAGTAGACTTTGTATCGCAAATCTTTGCGCTGTTTGTATCGTTGCAGCATGTAATTCAGTATTAAAAGAAGAAACGAGGTCATCACAATTAGTGTCATTTTTAGTAGCTCGTAGTTACGGAATAGAAATTTGAGCGATTTTATCTGTAACAATGAAAGCTGTTGAAATAACTCAATGTTGCACCTTGTTCCAGAACGCATGAGCGAATCTCTGATGCTGTTTGGCGATAGCGGGATCTGGAAGACTTCGCTCATGTGACAGAGAGAGTTTGTAATTTATAGACGCTCAACATCTGAGGTCATTAGCGTCTATGTGTGTAATAGAGAATCTGCCAACCAGCATACACAAACCGAGCTCGGGTTCCTGGGAGCGCTAATTGCCCAAAAAAACATTGCAATGCAAATTAGATTGTTTGTTTCCCGGAGGAAAGATTGGGTCATGGCATTGTGAAATAAAGGCTATTACACCGTTTTTTTAAATGAACCCTAAAGTGATAAAGAAGCACTACAATTTTTATAATAATATTTTGTAACCGAATAGGGCCGTAAAAACGACTTTTTAATTTATCATTATGCATTTTCGCGCGAAAACGACTCGTGACGTCACTATGATTGTAAATAATAACGATAGTGCACAGTAACCATAGTAGCACTACAAATAAAAATATTTAATTAATTAAAATTATCGACCAATTTTTCAGACAAATATATTAAAATACATTAACGTTTCGGTCCGGATTTGAACCTTCATCGGAACTGATCTAAAAAATATAAAAATTAATATTTAGTTTCTAATTAGTTTTGAATAAAATTCGTTTAAAATTTTTAAATATCAAAATATTGAGAAAACGTTAATGTATTGAATTTTATATATTTTGTTAATATATTTGTCTGAAAAATTGGTCGATAATTTTATTTATTGAAAAGTTCTAATCAGACGTTATTGATTGCTATGGTTGTTACATTACCAGTGTAAGTAAGTATACAAGCTAATAAAACTTTATTTATTTATTAAACGTATTTATCCTTGGTAGATTAGTAGTTTCTGCTTTTACGAAACCGTCTTCCATGTTGCGAAATCAATAAAATACGGGATAGAAGTCTCTAAACGTGATAATAACTTGAAATAACTTCAAAATAACACACAGCACAACATAAACGTAGACGTAGTTTACAGACGAAGTGACGTCACGCCGGAATCCAACATGGCGAACAGCGTTTTAGACTTTTGAAGAGCAAATTAAAAATACAATTCTTAAAATTCAATTATAATAGTGTATTATTATGAATAGAAATCAACATTTCCCGTTTGCTTTTCAAAAAGTCTATCAAGAATAAGTATTATTAGATTTTTTTTCTTACATGGTGCAAAATAGGTACCCTATTATTTTGATCTGTGGCAGTACGATGTCTGCAAAAGAATGTTAAGAAAAGTTACCTTGAAACTCATGAGATATAGTCCGGCATCGGTTTTGTGCATTATTATTGAGACGATATTAAACACGTGTGAATTAATATTAAATGCAGTAAATTCAATGAAGACGATCTTTGTCTTGTGATCTATCCAATTATTTGTGAGCAGATTCGATAATATTTGTCTTGATTCTTCTTTGGTTTTGCCAAGATTTGATATATAACCGCCACTAGGATACCAGTCGTATATTCCTAAGAAATTTAAGGATATTTCTTGCTAAAAATTCGAACAAAAACGAACTTTACATTCGGATCTGATCGTATTTCCGATTAAACCGAGTCGTTTCTGTCATTCACTCGGATGTGTTTGTTCCAAAAACTTAATAGCATATACAGAGTGTCCCAGAAGTCACGCACTTCCTCGTAGGGAACGAAAGAGAAAATTATTCTGAGACGAAAAGTCCTTAGCCATTTTTTAATCAGACGCATAGATAATTAATTATTAATTAATGAAAGTGACCAATCAGGAGCGATTTGATTTGTCTTCCGATTTTATTTGTTTTTCTCCCGTCTTTTTCTATGCGTCTGATTAAAAAATGGCTAAGGACTTTTCGTCTCAGAATAATTTTCTCTTTCGATCCCTACCAGGAAGTGCGTGACTTCTGGGACACCCGGTATATTCAATGATCAGTTGTAGTTTGAAAACATTGATATAGGATGTGATTATAGTTGCGGGCTGCAAAAATTGTGAGCAAAGCTATATCCTTTCATTTATTTATCTGAGGTTTGTTCGAATTTTCTGGCGGGTTATACTCGATCGCTTAAGAAATGGACATTGTAGAGATTACCAAAAATGGCTGACGTTCTCGATTCGAATCCTGTACGATATAACCAAGAATTTGAATCGCTAGTAGTGTTATTATCATCAACGTATTTCTTCCAGCCGGAATTGTAATGTTTTCGGGTTAAACTGCTTTTGACATAGCCACCGAAGCAGTCGGTACCCATCGTCCCTTTCCAATTTTCGGCTATTTCACAAGCTTTATCCCTGAATCTGTGTTGGCGTAGCCTTGAAAAAATATAGTTTTATTTCGTACAGATTATCGGAAACCGCACGGATTACTGGAAAGATGCACGGTGCTGAGGACAGTAGGTGCGCTTAAGACGCTGGCAGAGAAGAGATACTGTATAGAAGTTTATTTCTAATGGAACAGTATAGGCGGAAATTTTAGTTTGTCTTGTTTCTGTTAGATGACAGAACGATTGAGGTTTAGTGTCGATGTATAGAGGTTGGAAACGTATATTCCCTATCTCTCATCTTCAGAAGTACATTTGAGCGTTTATCTTAACACCGTAGAAAATAAATATAAAAAATTCATCAATTTTTTTTGAAGTTAATAAAAAATTATGAAAAATACAATGATTAAGGTATGAAGCTGAAATTATTAATTATCGCCATCTGGCGTAGCGGTTCCGACAATTGGGGTGGGAACTGCGCTTTGGAGTGAACGCCAAATATAACACAGGATTGAACTTCTATACAGTCTCTCTTCTCTGACGCTGGCGAAAACCGTCGAATTGCTGTAAGCCGGACTAGAGAGATTCAAAGTTATCATTAATTACCATGGTACGCCAATAATTCTTGTCATATTTTGCTTTGAAAAATAGTTTAAATATATGTTTTCTAATACAGTTCCATTTAGATATTTTGTAAATCTACAATAAGAAAATATATATAATGAAAATGAATGAATATTGATATGGTGCTTAAAATTTTTGACAACAACAAAAAGTTAACACAAACTTGTTGATCGAATTTACATCGTACAACTTCATTGTTGCTGTATATTTTGTATGAACGAGTGCGTCTCTCATTTCTAATGTACTTCGGTAAGCATAGGGATCGCCATTTTCTAAGACCACCCAAAAAAGTACCATCAAATAAGCAATTACCACTAAGAAATCATACAGAAGTCCACCAATTTTTATGGAGCGTAAATCTTTTTCACATAACTCCTGCAGATTGAAATTTTGATAAATTAAATGCTGCGTTCAATAATGAATAAACCCTACAAACACTCCATTTTACAAATAAAGGATCGTCTATCAGTATTATTGAGAAAGGACCCCGCACAAAATGTCTATCTTTAAAAACAGACTTTTCTATAGTCTAAAGAATTTGTATATTTTTTTAAAACACAATATAAAAATTATTTACTTTAGAGGGTTCCACATCGATTAATTTCGAAGGTTGGTACATTTTATCATCGAACCTGAAATGACGAAAATTTGCATTCCTTGAAAATTTTGCTTTTGCCTTTTTGATATCATCGAAATTTACCGGTAAATGTTTGCAATCCGTTGTATTTTTCTATAAAAAATGTTTACTTCTTCAGTGCTTCACAGTATTTTCTGCTACTTCAAAGATCTCAGTTCATAATATTAATCAAAGGATCAATAAAATTCATTACAAAGATTTTTCTACACATATTTTCAAAATTGCAGATTTTTTTTGAGACAATTTTGACACGATTTTGAAAAAAAAATGTGTTGGTGTATAGAAAAGCACATTCATTTTCAAATTTTAAAAAGCGAATGGTTTTGGAATAAGTGGCACTGAAAGTGGTACCTATACGTGAATAATGAATTCGTGTATCCTACTACAGGAGTGGTGGACCTTTTTAGACCTACGTACAATTTTTTTTTTTCAAAGATGTTAAGTGTAGCCATGTCGTGACGACTAGCAACTAAAGTTTAGTTGTCAAAAAATGAATCAAACATAAATAAAAATTATAATTTTGATAATACATTGATAGTTGATACATGCATAGAAAAAAGTTTGAATACTTTTTTGTTCAACTCGAGATTTACTACTTCTAGGAAACTACTGAGGTATATTTTTTTGTACTTCAAGCACAACCAGAACTGTACTATGATTTTTTTTCAAAAGGGAACATATTTTTTTCCTAACATTTTCGAAATCTCCATTTTTTCTCTATAAATTCATATAAAATTTTCATCAGGTTACATAAGAGACTATTCGAGAAAAAGTTATCGATTTATTAATAAAATGCACAGTAATAATTATTATAAATCATTTACACAAATGTAAAGAAAAATATATATCTATATGTTGCCATTTGAAAAAAAAATTGGTTGTCTGTAAAGTCGGTTTACGGACGATAGTTTTACGTGATAACGTATTCCGTAATACATAACCTGAACCTCCCAAAATTTGGTTTCAATCCGCTTATCCTTGGTGTCGGAATGATAAGAAATGTCAAAAGTGACGTTTGCAACTGTCAAAGTATTATGTTTTAATAATAATTAGTTATTCCAATACTTAACTTAGAAGGCGTTGCATTTCACAAAATACTAATGTCAAAAAATTGAATTAAACATTAGAAATTCAGCCGTTTTCATGTTGCATATATACAGCTATTTTTCTATATAAATTTGTATAAAAAACTGTTTAGGCAAATTCTGTTATACGAAATCTATGTAAAATGTTCTCCTCTTTCGTTTAAGACTGGTTTCAAACCGATCTGATTTAAATTGAGCGAGAAATTAGCAAAAAGCACGCACAGGGTCAGGCGGAACGTTACGCGTTAGGAACGTTACGACCGTTAGGAACGTTACACTTTTTCGTGCATGCAGCCGGTGTTTTATCAATTTATAAGATTGGTGATTCATCAATTTATAAGACGTTATCACGTCAAAAATGCATGTAGCATTCCAGTTGACTTTGATGTACAAAAAGTATATCTCAGCAGTCTCCGATAATAAATCTCGAGAGTGCACACGTTTGTTATTACGGAGGTACTTCCATGGGTATGAGTTGGGGTACAGGTTTCTCTGCTCCATGTTCATTCCATATTTGGAACTGTTTTGCGCCAATCTATTATGGACCGAGACCTTTGAAAGTTAACCTTAACCAATCACGTACTTTTTGTAATAAGTCATACAAAAATACCACCACTATACGTAATAATTCCATTAATACGATGTTTGCAATGACGTCATCATTCAAAGAAACAATCCACAAATAACAGTTTATAACGCCTAACATTTTCGCATAAAGCATTATTAAATACGTAGACCCCACTATACTTGTAATAAGAACAAACCTAGAACATAAGGAAGTATTAAACGAAAATTAAAAACAACTAAATCATCAGCGCTGGATTTACACTAGAGACTAGGGCCCAGGACATCAAATTTCAAGGGGCGGAAAAATTTGGAACGTGAGAAAAAACATTTTTTTTTCTCGTTACAGAAAATTCTTCAACAAGTGTGATCGTATCGAAAACATTCATAATTCGTAATAAATAATATACTTTTTCCGTTAGACACGTTCGCATCTGAAAAGATGTACAGTACAATTCGGTTATATTGACATTGAAGGAAAATGATGTTTAGGTCATACTAAGCGGATGTCAACATACATTACAACATATATTGCTTAACCAATTAGGTAAAATTTATAAAATAATAGTACGTAAATTAGATATATAAAATATAAATTTCAAATTAAGAACGTAATAAAAAGCTGATCATTTTTGTCTGCTTCTGTTTTTTACTTAAATTGTAATAACATGTCTTAGACAAGAGAAAACATGTTAGAGGAGCGCAAAATCGACAGCTGTAAATTTCGTCACTATAACCGGCTTGATTTTTCATTAAAAATGTCATTATAAGCGATATATCAATCTAAGCGGAGTCCCTGTAACCGAACTAACTTCTTAGGAATTTGTGTGAAAGCCAAACGTCTACTGCAATTGGGCTTTTGAATGAAATTTTTTTGTCATAAATGGAAAGATCGTATATAAGTTTTATAACAAAACTATTTTTCTTTTTTTTATTTTCGTTATAATTCAAAAGTTATATCAAATTAAAAATACATTTTTGTACCCAGTTCCGAGAACGCGCCGACATTTCCCGAACATAATGTGACGTCATAATGTTTTAGTCAATACACATGTAGAAAGCCATTGATAGTATACAGCGTATATACATTTTACCATTATGACGTCACAACTGTCAAAAACAATTTTAGTGCGTTTGCAGTCACGTGATTTTTTTTAATATTTTATCAATTTTAAATTGCTTATAATTAATTTAAAAAAAGTTTTTTGAAAGTTTTTCGCATCGATTATCAATATTATTTATAATAAAGTTTTAAAATACAATAAAAAAATCGATAATTATTTTTTTTTTTCAAAAGCCTAATAAACGGTTGGTCTTTGTAGACGGAATTAAACGAATCATACTGTATTATATCTCGCAATTGATGAGCCATCATTTTGTTTGTCAATTCATGATTTTTAATACGAAAAAGAATGTTTATTCTGTAATAATCCCATTTATAATAAAACTATTTTTGACTATACATGAATCATTCTATTGAAAATTATAAAGCGGACTTTTACGCGTTTTTTTATGTAGGCTTTAGATAATGAAGCGACATTTTTCACGGTGCCCCAGGGCGGCACTTAGAGTAAATCCGGCCCTGTTAAAATCATGAAGCATTAAAAATTACAAAAGCGTACCAAGCTATTAGACGACACCAAGCGGGAAAAATGAACGTTTGTCTTCTATTAAGTTGCGCATTTTTAAAATACGTTTCTTCAAATTTGTTTCCACAAAAAAATGATGAAATTTGATGATGGGGTTTCGAATTTCTGTTCGTAAGAAAGTATGCATCGTTATTGGAGAACAGATAACAGATAGTCCAAGAGCTATCAAACATTTTTGGGTAGGTATTTGAGCAACCGTGAAAACTTGTGTACCACTTCTTTTGCTATGTCTGAAATCGAAGGGTAGTGAGGCCTAGCCAAATTATGAATTTTTAACTGCGTCAAATATTTCTGAGGCATTTTGAAATTTTGATACATTCAAATTTAGTATGTGCTTATAGTCCAAGCTCCCATGACAAAAAAAGGTACCTACCCCATCGAACACCTCAAAATTATAAAGTGAAAATGGCTGAAAAACATTTAAGAAACATGTTACGCCCGCCAGACTAGTAAAAATTTGTTATTTGTTATTTTTTATGAATTTTTGAATTACAAAAAAAATGATTTTTATTTCAAAACACCTGCTTGAAATTTATACAATTTGTAGTAAATAATGTACCATTTTTGAAAAAAATTTGTCTGGCTGACAATTTTTGTTAATTAACTTCTGACAGACCATTTGTTATGAAAAAGCACTTCATAACACCTCCTTGAATTTTTTTTAAATAAAGTTTAAGATCTTTTCTATCTATTACAACTTGTCTGGCTGACAATTTTTGTTAATAAATTTGTCAGACTTCATTTTGAATGCACAGCATCAATGCATCAAGATCAATCACTGGCATTTAAGAACACCTCGTTAAAAAAAAAAAAAACAACTGAAGTTTAAGATGTTCGCTTTCATGTTTTTCAGCCATTTTCACTTTATAATTTTGAGGTGTTCGATGGGGTACCTTTTTTTATCATGGGAGCTTGGACTAAAATAATAATTAAATAAAATAAAATTAAAAATAAACAAGCATATCCATTATGCTCTGACCTGTATAATATAACCAGCGTTGCCAGACGTCCCGATTTTGGCGGGACGTCCCGATTTTTAAATCAAAATTAAATGTCCCGCGCGGGACAGGCTCAGTCCCGCTTTTCGGGGATAATTCGGGGATAACTTTAAAAGAAGTTAAATCTTTACAGAAATATCATGAATAAGTAATTCTTATAAATAATTATTCTCTTATTGTAAGTTGCAATTTTGTAACACTCACTCCACAGACTATTGTTTGAAACGCCATATTTTTCTAATGAATAAAACTATTTTGATTTTGATTTGTTTTTTTTTTTTTTTTTTATTCTGAAGACGAATAAGACTCAACTATTTAACGATAGGGTAAATCTGATTTAAAATATTATATTTTTATTAAAATACATTTTCTATGGCTATTTTTGCTATCTATTGTCACGTAAACGTAATTTTAATTCAAATAAAAAGATAAATAGGTATTTAAAAACTTCTGATTATATACGTTTTTTTACTATATCCCGCTTTCGACGAAAGAATCCCGCTGTTTTCACTCAAAGAGTTCCAAAATCCCGACTTGGCAAAAAAAGAAAAACTGGCAACGCTGAATATAACCTGCAGAATATAGGTAGGTAAATATCGTAAAAAAAGTAGTGACAAAGTGTTACATAATGACCGAAATATCGATAAAAGCACACGACGTCAAGTTTCATGTGTCGGTTGTGCTTATCAAAGGGCGTTACGCTATTAGATATATTTCATTATTCGGCCGAAATGAGAAATCGACTATCGAACATAATCATGTGGTGTGCTCCTGCCGTTCAGGTAAATACTTTTCAAGATTGCCGTTGTGATACACGTGGCAAAACATAATTTTAAATAGCATTATAGTAAAAATTCTAGCTTTATGCATAAAAACTCGATGCAAATATCAATGTAAAAGTACATTGCTTTTTTTATTCGAATATGATTTTTGTAACTCCTCGATTTTCAGATAAAACGGCATGATAATATGCCTAATTTCATCTGCGAGCTATGTTACACTCAAATCAAGAGAATTCACGAGTTCCAGTTGCAGATAGTACAGTCTGATAAAACACTGCGACGCTATCTACAGCAACTGTATGCTTCTGACAGACAAATCAAACCTGAATGTTCCAGTCAGAATTCTTCTGAGGGACATTTAATCCATAATGACAACCATTGTGATGTGACTGTTAAATGCGAAATCAAAGACGAACCAACGAGTGAAAACTCTCTAAATCTAGCAGAATGTGCTGACGTTACCATGAAAACTGAATCTACGAGTGGCGGTAGCGAGAGTTCTTCTGAGGGACATTTAATCCATAATGACAACCATTGTGATGTGACTGTTAAATGCGAAATCAAAGACGAACCAACGAGTGAAAACTCTCTAAATCTAGCAGAATGTGCTGACGTTACCATGAAAACTGAATCTACGAGTGGCGGTAGCGAGAGTTCTTCTGAGGGACATTTAATCCATAATGACAACCATTGTGATGTGACTGTTAAATGCGAAATCAAAGACGAACCAACGAGTGAAAACTCTCTAAATACAACAGAATGTGCAGAAGCTACCATGAAAACTGAACCTACGAGTGGCGGTAGCGAAACTGGCTACGAAGACTCAAATATCGATGGTGGCCTCATACCAGTCGACAATGTAGCAGAATTCCGCGACAAAAGTGAGAATGGAAAAATTATGAGAAACTTAACTAATGAGAAACTTAAAAAATCAACTGAGAAAAAGTATCACTGTGAAATTTGTAAAAAGATATTTACCAAATCTTTTAAATTAAAAATACATATGCACATACATAAGGATGTGAAACCATATCAGTGTGGTGTTTGTAAAAAGTGTTTTAGCCGATCAAGCGATTTGAATGCTCACAAACGCACACATGCTGGTGAGAACCCATACCAGTGTGATCTTTGTAGTAAGTGTTTCAGCTATGCAAGCTATTTAAATATTCACAAACGCGCACATACTGGTGAGAAACCATACAAGTGTGATCTTTGTGGTA
Source organism: Xanthostigma xanthostigma (assembly GCA_963575645.1). Lineage (NCBI taxonomy): Eukaryota > Metazoa > Arthropoda > Insecta > Raphidioptera > Raphidiidae > Xanthostigma > Xanthostigma xanthostigma. The sequence goes on from OY754474.1 coordinate 24,331,152, forward strand.
AGTGTTTCAGCAAAACAGGCAATTTAAATGTTCACAAACGCGCACATACTGGTGAGAAACAATACCAATGTGATCTTTGTAGTAAGTGTTTCAGCTATGCAAGCTATTTAAATATTCACAAACGCGCACATACTGGTGAGAAACCATACAAGTGTGATCTTTGTAGTAAGTGTTTCAGCAATACAGGCAATTTAATTTATCATAAACGCGCACATACTGGTGAGAAACCATACAAGTGTGATCTTTGTAGTAAGTGTTTCAGCAGTTCTAGTTATTTAATTATTCATAAACGCGCACATACTGGTGAGAAACCATACAAGTGTGATCTTTGTAGTAAGTGTTTCAGCAATACAGGCAATTTAAATGTTCACAAACGCGCACATACTGGTGAGAAACCATACAAGTGTGATCTTTGTAGTAAGTGTTTCAGCGCTTCAAGCTATTTAAATAATCACAAACGCACACATACTGGTGAGAAACCGTACAAGTGTGATCTTTGTACTAAGTGTTTCAGCAGTTCCGTTAATTTATTTAATCACAAAAGCAGACATACTGTCAAGAAACCATTATCAGTGTGACGTTTGTATTTCAGTTAACTTTCTTGAATACTGCAAAAAACAATTCTTTGAATCAGACAGTTAATATATAAAAACTGTTTACCATTCCAACTCCACAAATGGGAAATGACACTAATTTAGATCAAAATTAACTTTTCAAAATTTCACATTATTTATTTCGTTTTGAGTTCCCCTAATCCAAAAACCTATTTTTGAAAATTGTCTGTTCGATAATGAACACGATCCAAGCGAAACGGCTTAGCAAACCAAAATAAAATTTTAAAAGGAAATTAAATATATAATAATAATAAGAAAAGCTGATCCTTTTTACTAGAAAGTTTCACTTTCTATGGAAAAGCCTTCGGCTTTTTCTGAGTGACTGTGTGTACAGAAATTAGAAAGAATATATAGCATTGTATATTAAATTTATAAAACGTTCTATCTATCAGTGTATTAGTTTTTTTTTTTTTTATTAACTGATTGTTAACGGGTCTGTAGTCCGTAACAAAAATACATCACAGAGCAGATCGTCTTTTTTCAGTTTACTAATTATTAGTTTTAAACGCCTTATTTATTAATACATCTTATAAAAACAATCTGTACTAAGATTTGAAATAAAAATACAAAAAATAAAATCATTGTGTTATAAATAATTTTTTATTTTGTGACATCGACAGATGAATTCGTTCTATTAATTTTATTCTTACTTTACTTGTGCAAAAAAAAAATTACGGGAAGCTTATATTTCTGAAATATAAAGTGATAATGTTAAAAATACTAGTCGATGTTATAAGAAAAAAATTCCAGACTCGGTTAGGCCCCACTACCCTTCGGCCAGGTCTTCGATTTTATTTTCTGACATTACAAAAGAAGTATTACATAAATTTGACGGTACCTCAAATATCTACCCAAAAATGCTTGATAGCTCTACTATTACGTTTATTATATAATCTACTTACTGGCATAAAAAACGAGGGGGGAATTAAATCTTCGGTATTATAACTTTTGCAGAAAATTATGGTTTTTTAAATTTTGTTCCAAGCGGCCAGAAAACGGTAACTAAACCGTCACCCGCATGCGCAGTAGCTAAAGCGTGTTTTAAAATCGCCACTGACAGCTTCGTTTTAGCTACTGCGCATGCATGTGACGGTTTCGTTACCGTTTGCTGGCTGCTTGGAACAAACTTATTATAATTTCAATAAATCTGTCAAGGATTCTCTTGAGTTTTTATTGGTTGTAGATTCCTCGAGGATTTTAATACTTAATATTTTTGATATCCTTACTTAAACAGAAAAATCAGTGGGTAGTTTATGGAGATGGTTATTAGCAAAACTTCAACAGTTTCCATGAAATGTTGAAGTTCGAATTTACCATCGCCCTCTTCCGTTTTACTCCACGGATGATTTTCCTCGTATCCGTAGAAGAAAATACTGACCAGCATCGTCGTTAGAAATATGTTAAGAGCCACGCTGGCCTTCTGACATCTTGTGAATGAGCTCGATGGGTGCCTGTCGAATGATATAGTTATCGCAATTTTATTAATTTAAAACAGCCAGTTGAGAAACCATGGAGGCTAGAGAGAAGGAGACTACTCTCGATACACTCATTTGCAGTTGTCTAAACAGGTGAGGAAAATATTCCGGAAACATAAAGACTAAACAATATCACACTGTCGTGGTTTCGTTCATAGTCGAGACGAGGCTGGAAACACTGGTGGGGGGAGCTGGCCGGCAGACTGACGACGCGGCTGAAAATGACGTCACTGCGGGCTCGCCTGCTAGCTCACAAGATGGATTTTAAAATTAGAACAGTGGATATTTTTCTTGCTAGGTCCTCTGCCTGCTAAACAAAATACATAAACATATAAAATCCATCACGAAACCCAGAGCTACAGTACGCTTGAAACCTAGCAACGAAGTTAGCGGAAAAACCTGACTCGTATGCCGAACTTTTACTGTCAACGATTTTCGAGACATGCGCTTGGTCTGTCGAGATCGGTCTTCTTTCTCTCTATTGTCCGTGGTTGAAACTTACTTTGCAAATACCGTAAACCATTCATCGTTGCCGAAATACTTTTGTTTGAATGGCATTGTTGAATTCACGTTGGATCCTATTTTATACACAACTTTTTGTACGTCTTTCGTAAACGAAAACCATTTGTTTAATGCAAATGTCCAATGGATTAGGTTTTTTAAATCCCAAACAATTATTTCGGTACAAAACCTGTGTAAATATCGATTGCATTCGATTACTTTGATAAAATTTAAAATTCAACACCTCAAGAAATACACACCAAAAAGGCGTATATCCAGTACAGTGAATCCATATTTTTAAAGCATCGATATCTCCGAGACATTTTGGACACATCAGTATAAAGCGTTTGATAGAATTATGTTCGAATATTTCGTGATCTATTGTTTCTTTCAAAATGTGTGGCTGTTAAGTCAATAAACATTTTAAATTGCGGATAAACTTCAGCTCGCTGCTCTCTAACACTCTTTTATTAACTTCACTTGTATGTATGTAGGTATCTATTAATTTTCACCCACTAAGAACCCATGACAATACCATAATTTATAAAAATATAAACAATTTATATAAACATAATCATTTGAGTGTTGGTTTTTAGGGTTGTAATATTAAAATTAGAGTTTAAAAAACAAAAAAAAAAAAGGTTTGCACTCCGGGAATGCCGGGAGAAGTGAAAACTTGAATATTAACGTCTGACGAATTTTCGATCAAAATGGTTTGTATCATAGATTGCATTTTTATGTAGGTACGATATTTCAACGCTAGATGTCTAACGTTGTATAAATTAGAGAGTTTTCTCGCTCACCCAGTTCTTACTTTGCCTGACGTCTGACGCGAGTTTAACATTTTTTACCCATTACAAAAAAAGTGTACAACGCCGCTAAAGAAGTTTTCACTTCAAAAAGAGCAATGTGGTCTAAAAAGTAAAAAAAATATTTTCCAATATAAAGATTTTGTTCAACAGCGATAGAAAATCCTCTAGCTCGATATATCGTTGTTCAACAAAATCTTTATATTGGAAAATTTTATACAAACTCTCGCTTATGTGACATAATGCAAAGTTTAGCTCTCGCACGATGTGAATAACAGTTAAAAATTGCTTTCAATATTAGAATTATTGTCTGCTAAGATATTATGTCATTGTGGAGTAAGTAAAACTCAGTCCGCCGCGATAGTGGAAAGATTCGGGGTTTGATAGTGTTTGAAAAATATTTTTTTTCTAATATTTTTTCTAATATAGCGGTGTAACAATTGTAGCAAAACAATAGTCAAATGTATGTTATTAATAATTATTTTTTACCATTTAGTCCACATTGCTATAAAAGTGTTTTTTTTTGTTTTTTTAAACTCTAATTTTAATTTTAGCGTTAACTACTTATTCCACTGTTCAGTTTGATGTGTTCGTACAGATGTAATTAGACATTAAAAAATTAATTAAAACAAATAAGGGTGGTCCTAAATTGATTAATAAAGTGGAATGACTACGGCCTCATCTATATGTAACCACAGATAGTTGTCCTGTTTAGACTAGAGCCTCGCAATTATTGGGACAACATGTATATAGTTGAAAATAATCTAGGGTATTGAGTATTTGACAATTAAAAATGAACGCGAAATCCTGGAATTGCCTAAAACGATTCTTTACTTTACTGTTCCCGTTTGTGCCGTACAGTTTGATACCAATGTGGGATGTTGTTCCAGACGTCTTATTAGATCCAGTAAACACTTCAACACAATACGGATAATAATCTTCTTGGGAGTTATCCAGCAGAAAAGCCACTTTATTCTAAAAAAATGAAACATACCGATGGAATTTTCTCTTCTTAGCTGTCGCTAAATTGGTATCAAATGGAGAGTCTCCTCCCCTATAAGAAAACTAGATTGCCTCTTATAAATCACAAAATTGATTTTAAAATCGTTTGTTATCGTAGGCCAGCCGTACAAAAAGTAAAATTCCTAATTTAGTATTTAGCGCACTGCATTTCGTAGGACAAAAATATTATTGACTGACAAAACTGTATCACGGAGTGCAATTTGAATTGTGGTTTTGGCTATAGGTACTTGAAACTCTCAGTGTAGCCGGCCTTAAAGTACTTAGGTGCTTTTTCTTGAAAAGGGGATGAGCCTAATTTATAATAATCAAATCGATATCTCCTGCATAATTATTTCCAAAAAAGTATTTTGACAATATACAGGCTGTCCCATTAAGAATGGGACATAGAACAACCGAAGATTCTCCAATTCAAAATAAAACGATTAAGCGAAATATGCTTAGATAAAATGTTACTCGTTTCCGAAATACAGGGTGTTGAAGTTGAAAACTGAAAAATTATTAATGTCCATAATTTTTTTAATACACCGTATAATTTTACTCAAATCGGCACACTTGTTAAATATCATAAAATGCACCTAACAATAAAAAAAATAGTTCAGTACGCTCTACTAGTGGCGTACGGCAGGAGTAAGTAATGCTTGTACCCCTTCTAAATGTTACGCCGCTGTCTAAATTTTAATTTTGACTATAATTTTATTTTTTTTGATATTTTCTAAGTCAATAATGTACACTTGTTAGTTTGTTGTAAAGTCATTGGTTTTCGAGATATTCGCAGTTTTTTTAAGACAAAATTGTAAAAATGAATATTATTAATAATAATACAAATAAAAAGTACATGTCTATCTATCTTTAACTGCGAATATCTCGAAAACCAATGACTTTACAACAAACTAACAAGTGTACATTATTGACTTGGAAAATATCAAAAAAATTAAAATTATAGTCAAAATTAAAATTTAGACAGCGGCGTAACATTTAGAAGGGGTACAAGCATTACTTACTCCTGCCGTACGCCACTGGTAGAGCGAGTAACATTTTATCTAAGCATATTTCGCTTAATCGTTTTATTTTGAATTGGAGAATCTGCGGTTGTTCTATGTCCCATTCTAAATGGGACACCCTGTATATAACTAGTACTACATGAAGCATTGGCTATTTACTCAATGTGCGGAGAGCGAAGGCAACAAAGCGAATCGAAAATATATCTGCGTCTTATGTCTTTATCTATGGCGTTAGCAAATCAGAACCAACGAGCTCTTACGGCTTAAAAAAAGACAGAAGTATATGTTTGCACTCTAATGGTTCGATTGCGATTTTATTCCTATGCTCGGTATATACATAGTAAAATTATATGATCTTGACTCACGTACTTACCTCGTGTCGATCATGTTTGTCTGTCTGCCATGCAATGACTAAAACAACGACATAAACGATTTGCGATATAAACAACACCGTCAAAACTACGTTGTGTTCTAAAGGCAAGAACAATGTTGAATCGAAAATGAATTCTTCGGGTTTGGTCGCTGTAATAAAAATACCGTTTCCCATGTTATATTAAGATTATTTTATAAAAAAAAACACACTTAGAAACTTTTAAACTTGTCCGGACAACTTTTTTGTATACTTCATTCTTTTTGATAATGAGTTGACTTGATGTCGTACGGATGCCATTGTTTTTACAATGTTTCCATGGCTTGTGTATTACAATCAACCTCACAGTTCACTTCTATCTAAGAAGACTGGTAAAAGTTTCATTTGCATTTTAAGGCAGAGAAGAGAGACTGTATATAAATTTATTTCTAATGGAACGATGTGGCTGGAAATTTTAGTTCGTCTTGTTTCTGTTAGATGGCAGAACGATCGAGGTTTAGTGTCGGTGTACAAAGGTGGGGGCGTATATTTCCATCTCTCATCTTCAAAAGTAAATTTGAGCGTTTATCTAAACACCGTAGAAAAAAATATTAGAAATTCATCAATTTCTGTCCAATTTTTTTTAATTTATAAAAAATTATGAAAAATGTAATGATTAAAGTGTGAAGCTAAAATTATTAATTATTGCCACCTGGCGTTGTGGTTCCGAAACTTGAGTGCGTCGCATCGCCATCTTGACGATTGGGGTGGGAGCTGCGCTTTGGGGTGATCGCCAAATATAATACATGGGTTATAACACAACTACGGGTAAGTTGAAATGTAAGAGAGCGTATATACCTCACACTTCAACCTACCCGTAGCGTCTTACCCGCATTCACCTATAATATACAGTTTTGTAACCGCCTGGCAGACATTTGGGCTCGACTAAATGATCTGACTTATTTATTTTTCATTTTATAAAATACTAAATTTGAAGGCGTTAGAATTTCAAAATGCCCCAAGGACTTTATACTTCCTCGGTTATCGCTGTTTCTATTAGGGAAAACCATTTCAAAATCCGGAACCTGGTTTAGAAGAAGTGAGCGGAGAAACAAGCAGAGGCAGACAGCGACTTTGTTTTATACTTTGTAGTGGTTGTTTTCATTTCTTTTCTAACATATCAACGTTGCCGGAATTTTTGGGTGGATATTCCCTCTATATTCGTTAAATGGGCCCATCAATTAACAATAAATGTACACCCATGAAGCTCTGTCAATTTTGATATTTGTTTGTTTGTCTTTCTTCTCCCAAATGCAGGTTTTGAAATAAGTAGGTCCCAGCTGCGACGCAACCCACTGAATATATTAAAGTATATATATTCTTGAAGGTAATTAAATTCTCTACAACTCCATCTTAATAAATTTCTTTTTCAGATGAATAGCTTAGACGACATGAAGGAATGTTTGATGAAAAATATGCGGTAAAAGTTTTTTTTCGAAAACTTTCACTTTTCTGGGGCGTGTAGCTCAAGAACGGTTGAGTATTTGAAAAAAGTGTACAGAACAAAAGCTGTATAAAATTTTATTAGCTTTATTTTGACATAAGATTTTTTTCCCATGCGACGTACCGTTTTTGAGTCCTAAGCTGAAACCCCAAAAGCGGCACCTTCTTGGTGCTCCCGTTCCTCCTAAACGTCAGGACTTTTAGTATGTTTACTCCCTAATCACCCGGAACAAGTTTCTGAAGAAATTGCTTAGGGGCCTGCTCACGCACTCTACACCCCCTTTTGAGCTATTCATTGATTGGACTAATAATTATTATAAATCATTTACACAAATGTAAAGAAAAATATATATGTTGCCATTTGAAAAAAAAAACGCATGTAGCATTCCAGTTGACTTTCAAGTACAAAAAAGTTTATCTCAGCTGTCTCCGATAATAAATCTCGAGTTGAACAAAAAACTATTGTAACAAAACTGCTATAGTCTGTGGCGGAAACTATTTATTTACGATATTAACTGTTTAACAAACAGTAAAAACACACAAACAAAAACGTATAACGTTAACAGAAATAAAACTAATAGTTGTAATTATACAATGTAAGACTAAGTAACAGAGAATAAAGAATTATGTACAAAGAAATATTCATAACACACTAAAACACAACACAGAGTTTATCAGCGCACTTGTCTATTCACTAAGTTATTTATTTATTTACCACTCACTAGCGTTATATTTATTTTCTCAATATTGTAACAGAATTTATGTTGTAATGCCAGAACACGCACAATTTATGTAAAACAGTTATCTGTACGTCCACTCACTGTTAACACGCTGTAACTGACTGAACTCAACTGACTAAACTCAACCAAACCTTTGCCCGCCTTATATAGATTTTGGTCTGTGTTCCAGAACGTTCGAATTGAAATTTCCTGTCCTCTCTACTCGTTCAGGTCTCTACGGCCTGGTGCCGGCTACCTGCATTCATTGTTGCTTGTCGTTATATGCGTGGGCGCCTCTAACGGTCGGATGTCCGTTACCTGCGTTAATTGTTTGTCCGTTGATCTTCGAGCGTTTAGTAGACTTTTCTAGAAATTCCATAGACGTAACATTGTGGGGTACAAATGCGCAACACTATTTAAACTTTTTTTGCATCTAATAGGATACACAAATTATTCAGTTACCACTTTCGGTTTCCGATTTCATCACAAGATACTGTCACCAGTCGTAAAGCCAACAGTCACAATATTATAACTTTAAGACCGCTACACACGAGGCTGGATTCCTTGCTAGATTTGACTACTAGTTTTCTAGCGCTAGTTGCCTTAATTGCTTTTATGTGCTCGCTTAACACGAGATAATGACCGAAATATCGATAAAAGCACACGGCCTAAGTTTGATGTGTCGGTTGTGCTTATCAAAGGGCGTTACGCTATTAGATATATTTCATTGTTCGACCGAAATGAGAAATCGATTATCGGACATAATTATGTGGTGTGCTCCCGTTCAGGTAAATACTTTTCAAGATTGCCGTTGTGATACACGTGGCAAAACATAATTTTAAATAGCATTATAGTAAAAATCCTAGCTTTATGCATAAAAACTCGATGCAAATATCAATTTAAAAGTACATTGCTTTTTTTATTCGAATATGATTTTTGTAACTCCTCGATTTTCAGATAAAACGGCATGATAATATGCCTAATTTCATCTGCGAGCTATGTTACACTCAAATCAAGAGAATTCACGAGTTCCAGTTGCAGATAGTACAGTCTGATAAAACACTGCGACGCTATCTACAGCAACTGTATGCTTCTGACAGACAAATCAAACCTGAATGTTCCAGTCAGAATTCTTCTGAGGGACATTTAATCCATAATGACAACCATTGTGATGTGACTGTTAAATGCGAAATCAAAGACGAACTAACGAGTGAAAACTCTCTAAATCTAGCAGAATGTGCTGACGTTACCATGAAAACTGAATCTACGAGTGGCGGTAGCGACAATTCTTCTGAGGGACATTTAATCCATAATACCAACCATTGTGATGTGACTGTTAAATGCGAAATCAAAGACGAACCAACGAGTGAAAACTCTCTAAATCTAGCAGAATGTGCTGACGTTACCATGAAAACTGAATCTACGAGTGGCGGTAGCGACAATTCTTCTGAGGGACATTTAATCCATAATACCAACCATTGTGATGTGACTGTTAAATGCGAAATCAAAGACGAACCAACGAGTGAAAACTCTCTAAATCTAGCAGAATGTGCTGACGTTACCATGAAAACTGAATCTACAAGTGGCGGTAGCGAAACTGGCTACGAAGACTCAAATATCGATGGTGGCCTCATATCAGTCGACAATGTAGCAGAATTCCGCGACAAAAGTGAGAATGGAAAAATTATGAGAAACTTAACTAATGAGAAACTTAAAAAATCAACTGAGAAAAAGTATCACTGTGAAATTTGTAAAAAGGGATTTACCAAATCTTTTAAATTAAAAATACATATGCACATACATAAGGATGTGAAACCATATCAGTGTGGTGTTTGTAAAAAGTGTTTTAGCCGATCAAGCGATTTGAATGCTCACAAACGCACACATACTGGTGAGAAACCATACAAGTGTGATCTTTGTGGTAAGTGTTTCAGCAAAACAGGCAATTTAAATGTTCACAAACGCGCACATACTGGTGAGAAACCATACCAGTGTGATCTTTGTAGTAAGTGTTTCATCAGTTCCGGTAATTTAATTAATCATAAACGCGCACATACTGGTGAGAAACCATACAAGTGTGATCTTTGTGGTAAGTGTTTCAGCAAAACAGGCAATTTAAATGTTCACAAACGCGCACATACTGGTGAGAAACAATACCAATGTGATCTTTGTAGTAAGTGTTTCAGCTATGCAAGCTATTTGAATATTCACAAACGCGCACATACTGGTGAGAAACCATACCAGTGTGATCTTTGTAGTAAGTGTTTCATCAGTTCCGGTAATTTAATTCATCATAAACGCGCACATACTGGTGAGAAACCATACAAGTGTGATATTTGTAGCAAGGGTTTCAGCAGTTCTAGTTATTTAATTATTCATAAACGCGCACATACTGGTGAGAAACCATACAAATGTGATCTTTGTAGTAAGTGTTTCAGCCGAGCAGACCATTTCAATAATCACAAACGCGCACATACTGGTGAGAAACCATACAAGTGTGATCTTTGTAGTAAGTGTTTCAGCACTTCTAATTATTTAAGTATTCATAAACGCACACATACTGGTGAGAAATCATACAAGTGTGATCTTTGTAGTAAGTGTTTCAGCCGATCAGGCCTTTTAAATTATCACAAACTCGCACATACTGGTGAGAAACCATACAAGTGTGATCTTTGTAGTAAGTGTTTCAGCACTTCTAGTTATTTAATTATTCATAAACGCACACATACTAGCAAGAAACCGTAATCAGTGTGACGTTTTTCCACAAGTCGGGAGTGGCGCTAATTAGGGTCAAAATTCACTTTTCAAAATTTTACATTATTTTGTGAGTTCCCCTAATCCAAAAACATATTTTTGAAAAATGTCTGTTCGTTTGTGAGCACGATCCAGGAGAAACGGCTTAGCAAACCAAAATCAAATTTTAATAGGATGTTTAATAATAATTGTAACAAGAAAAGCTAATCCTTTTCACTTCGGCTTTTTCTAAGTGGCTGTGTGTACAGAAATTAGAAAGGATATATCGCATTGTATATTAAATTTTATACCATCAATAAATTTATAAAACGTTCTATCAGTGTATTAGTTTTTTTTAACAAAACACAATCGGTTCGCAGATCGTCTTTTTTCAGTTTACTAATTAATTATTAGTTTTAAACGCCTTATAGACGGAGAGCTGGCTACGGAAGGGTTGGGGTTACTCGGTGCAAAGCTGAAAATTTGCAGAATAATAGGAGTTAGTACAAGTAAGTAGGGAAAAAATTGCCAGAAGGCTAGGCGGAAGATAAAGAGCCGCCAGAAGGCGCTAATGTTGCGAAAAATCAGTGCACTTCTGGCAATTTCTATACTTATTCTGTAATTCAAAACTAGATTATTGCTTTTGTAATTTTATCACTATCATCATCATCTCTAAATAGTATAAAACAAAGTCGCTGTTTACTTATGTCTGTTTCTCCGCCTGCTTCTTCTAAACCAAGGATTTTGAAACGGTTTTCACTAATAGAAAGAGCGATAAACGAGGAAGGTTTGTGTATATAATGTGTAGATATTTTGAACAAAATGGCTGAGCTATGATGGTGTTTAAAAAAAATTGGTTGTCTGTAAAGTCGGTTTACGGACGATAGTTTTACGTGATAACGTATTCCGCTCGAATATCATATTTAATAATACATAACCTAAATTTTAGTAGCTGTCAGGCGGAACGTGACACATTTCGGAACGTGACACTTTTTCGTGCAGGCAGCCGGCGTTTCATCAATTTATAAGACGTTATCACGTCAAAAAAAACTGTTTTTGTACGCTTAAATGGCTAGTGCTAGATGGGAAGGTCACCATAATAATAAGGTAGAGAGAAAGAGACTAGGTATTAATAAATCTAACAGTTTTACACTCGGGTAAAATCGGGAAGGGCCGCTAATATGAAATATTTCTTTCTTATATCTTCAAAATAAATCGGTAATACGCAATAAAAATTGATCTTTTAGGTCAAATACATATTTTATTAATGAAAAATCACATTTATTATAAAAATACAACATAAACATTCAATATTCAAAAATACTTTGTACATATTTGAATGATATAATAATTTTATTTATGTATTTTTATGCTATTTTGATAATGATGCACACATCACAACCGAGATTTAAATTGTAATTTCTTATCTAAAATAATTATTTAACATAACTTAATAAGGTGGGCACAAAAAATGAAATAATAAAAACAAAAATAAATTATTGTCAAACATCTAACTAATTGTTTTTTAATTACGACACTCCTGGTAACTATTAGTCATAAATTAAAAAAAAAACAAAAAAACGGTCAAGCACGAATGTACCTATACCATGCGCTAAGGTTCCGTACATCATTCGCCATTGCTTTTCCCTGTAATCTCTACCAGTTTCATTATATGCTCGATTTTTTGCAAAAATTTAAACCTTATACTTTCGAAGCTAAATGCTCAGGGCCGTACCGACAATGGGGCAAGCGAGGTGGTGCCCCGGGGCCTCCGACGACAAGATTTACGGAACTCTCGGCGCATGAAGTACGCATTTTCACTAATATGTCAAAAATCACGTAACTTACAATAAAATAAAATACTGTTGTAGAACTGTGACACCTCACTTAATTGGGTGAAAAACAAATATGTCTTCAATTTTTAGCTCCCCAAAAACTGTCCAGAGGTTTCATTATGATTTCAAACGATTTAAAGAAAAACGCTAGAGCATCTACAATCTACAATAAATAATAATAAGTTGAAACTTCATGGATAAATATACCGGGTGTTTCAAAAGTCCCGGAAAGTTTGAGACAAAAGATGTATTTTTTGTCCGAAGAACTCGACCCAATAAAAAATATTGGGCTTGCCATTTAAAATTTCAAAGTTACCCTCTACCCCCCTGCGGGGGCACCCCCTTAGGAGGAATTTTTGTGACCGAAAAATATATTACAACGAATTGAGCAACTTTCATTCGGAACATTTTTCAAAAAAACTTAACCTCTGAAATATTCAGTCGTTCCGAGACTTTTGAAACATTCTGTATATGTAACCAAGTAAACATTAAACAGAAAGGGATCGCATTTGTACCTACACTACCCGCCAACCAATCGGTTCCTCACTAGCATCTCATTTCCCCCACTCCTGATATTTTTTCCGTTACGTTATTGAGCAAAATTACTGTCGAACTCATGTATTTTCAACACCATAAGTTTTCAACAGATTTATTTCAAATTTTTAGTCCCTATTTTTCAAGCAAAGTGTTCAGTCAATGGAAAAATACAATGTTTAATAGCTCTTAACCTCAAATTAATAAAGGTTTTTTCTGATTGATCTATGAGTGCCATGAAGTGGGGATGAAAGAGAAGTTGAAAATACATCAATTCTGCTGTACTCTCATCGCGACATAAAAAGTTTCAGTTCAAAAATACATTTGAGTGCAATCTGCACCTAATACAATTATAGACCAAGATCCCAGACCCGCCAGATCTACTGCTAAGATTTTATCAGTAAATGTACAATATTTAATTAAAAACGTATGCCAATTTGCTAGCTTGAAAGCGGGTGCCTTTTAGAGATAACAGGTTCTAACGGAACATGAAACACGTGCTTACTTACGTACGCAATTGGATTATGCATGAATATGAGTGCGAGTGAGAGCATTAGATGATTTTTTTGACAGCTTCATGAAAAATGTCGGTTGTTTATTTGTTTTCGTGAAGTTTTTCTCTTTTAAACTAATGAACTACTCTGTGTGTGTGTAAACAAATAAAAAATCTAAATTTCGTAAAGCTGTCAAACAAAAAAAAAATGGTCTATTGCTCTCACTCGCACTCATTCTCATATACACCATATACCATTGCGTACGTAGGTAAGCACGTGTTTTATGTATCTTTAGAACGTGTTATCTCTAAAAGGCCCCGCTTTCAAGCTAGCAAATTTGGCATATCTTTCTAACTTGATATTTGTACATTTACTGATAAAATCTTAGCAGTATTGAAATGACGCAGGTCTGGCGGATCTGAGATCTTTCTATATTAGGGATGACAATTAATATTACTTTTAAACAATTGACAATAGTATCCATTTTTTTACAGATATGACACTTAAAATAAGTAACAGTTGTACAACATACAATTGAATAGACTACTGACCACGAAATTGCTTATTAAGAACGCTTTTAGGGCCTCATAAAAATAGTGCGTTCATGAATTCCATTTCTTTATGGGCAATTTTGTCTTTTTAAAGAGAACAAAAATAAATATTGATTTTACTTTTTACCTAACATCGGTTCTTTTAAAAATTAGAAAAACTAAATACTCGACGAGTAAATTTCAGTCAGTATTACATTGTTCCCGAATTTTGTTATTGCATTAATAATAAAAAATAATTATAATAAAAGTCAGTTTCTGGTATTGTTTTCACTAGTGCTTTCAGACGCGACACTCTCCAGAAACGATTTCAGATCTCTTTTCATAGGTTTAATTTCAAAATTATTTTGAAGTAATTCTAAACCATTTAAGTTGATGCTAGGTAGTTCTTCGTTTGTTAATTTTGTGGCTATTTTAAGTTCGGGTGTGATTTGTTTTTCGATATTTTCTTCTTCCTTGATCTTCATTTGTTCATTTCTCTTATCATTCGTCAAGGTCACGTTTTTCGCTTTCTTATCACAGCTCTCTGCATCAGTGTTGTTCATTTCCTTTACAATTTGCGACGAAATCGCTCCATCAAACCGTTCACTGGCTTCTCTTTTTTCGCGGAGCAATTGCGACACTGTCGTTTGAACTTCTTTACCGTCAGACAAAATATCCCGTCGCATTGCTTTGACGCCATCACTAACTTCATTTGTCTTTTTATTATCACTCTGCTGCGTATTTGTTTCATTAACTTCGCCCTGTTTATCTGGAATAGTTTTTCCATGATCATTCACTTGAACATATCTCTTTGCTTCATCTTTTATCTCGTTTTCTTTCTCTACTTGTTTTTCGATTGAGTTTACTTTATTTTCAACCAGAGGCAAGTTACTTTCAAGCGGTTTTTCAAGTTTTTTATTTTCACTGTCATTTATTTCAATCTTTTGTTGGGGGCGTACATCTGCAGTTTTTAACATAACGATGTCACCTTTTTGAGCCAATGGGATCGGAACAAAATTGCTGTTCAGTAAATTTTTATTTTCAATTAGCTTTTCATTGACCCTGTTCGGACTTTCATTGAGACCGTTCAATTTCTCGACATTATTCAACCCCAGTTGATAAGACAAAGGAGCGTTGCTTATTATACCTTTCTTCTTATTCTTCAATTGTTTCTCAACGTTTTGCTCGTTTGTTTTATTACCTTCTGCTTTATCGACAACTAAATTGTGATTTAACATCTGAAACAGTGGATCTATATCATTTTTAACAGAATCTTTGTTAATATTATTCGTCTTAACGCCATCCTCTAACTTTTGTTCAACATCCTTAGTTTTTTCTTGTTCTGTAATTTCTTTCTCGTGAATCAATTCTTTTTTCTGTTCCTTAATCTCTTTTAATATTTGTTTCGCTTCATTTATAACTTTTTTCTGTTCTATTTCTTTTTCTTCTAGCTTTTTCAAAAACTCATTCCCCATAACTGTTTGACTTTTCTCTTCTTCAGCAATAGCTTGTTCTTCTTTTTTGATCGCTTCAATATTAACCTCTTCCACTTTAGTTCCAGTAACCGATTTTACTTCAGCCCTTTTATCATTTTGCAAATCACCATTTTTCATATCAACATTCTTAACGATCTGTTCTTTTAATATTTCATTCTCCATTTTCTTCTGATCTTTCATTACTTCATTAACAGTATCTGGTTTTTCAGGTAGTGGTAAATTTTTTATTTGAACAGCTGGTTCTTCAGGTTCAACTGGTTGTGGCGGTTCAACTCTTGCATCTTTATTCGGAATTAAATCCTTTTCCGGCACTGGTTCCACTAAAACCGGTTTTGGTTTTATTTCATTTTGATCAATCAACATATTGAGTTCTTCATTTTCTTTTTTACGTTTTGTGTCCTTTTCTGAATTCCTCACTGAAAAAATATACAGTTCTTCAAGACACGTTTTGAAGTTAAGGGGCTGTTTGAAGGTTGCCTCACACGAGACTGGTTTTGGCGCTAGATTTGGCTGCTAGGGTCAAGCGTACTATGGCGCTTTATGTTATCGCTTCACACGATGCTTGTTTTCAAGCTAGTTTTGTAGATGGGCTTGGTGCGCGCGCAGTGACAGTTCAAATGTTAACAAAAGTGAACGTTTATTGTCTCTGACCAGAACGCACACAATGACGCCATGTTTGTTTGTGGGCGTTTGCCCATGTCGCCCACGTGACAAGATACTGTTTCCTGATTGGTTCTTGCTCAAAACAAGCAGACAAACAAGCACGAAAAGTAACCCCGGTTAATTTTAAAACCCATCTTGTGACCACGCACGCGAGCCCGCAGTGACGTCCATTTTCAGCTTCGCAGCCGGCGCGACAGCCGGCACAAGTCCCGGCAGTGATTCCGGCGGCAAAACCAGCCTCGTGTGCAGCGACCTTTAGAAAGAAGTGTTTGAAAAATCGATAGTACCTTTATCGTTTTTCATGGAATCAAACATTTGCACATCGAGTTTGTCGTTTTCCAGACCTTTAGGAGCAATCAACGGTTCAGCAATTTGAACTGGTTTTATTGTAATGACCAACGCATTGCTACCGCCTTCTTCCATGGCATATAAATTTGCGTATGTTCCCAAAACCATTACGAGTACGCCAATGAAAATCATTGCCTACAATAAAAAATGAAAGACAATACGCTAATTGTCTCTTTCAATTTGCAATAAATCAAAGTCGGTTTTGTAATTTCGAAGCGCCATAAACATAGCAACGTCTAATAGGCCCCACTCACGATCAAACTTCATGCCACAGTTCAGTGTTCAGTGAAGTTGGACCGATTAATCGAAAGGCTGACTGCTACCACACACAGTTCATGCAAACTGCTCAGTTTTTAAAATTTTTTGTGTTCAGTTTGGTTCATTTGTTGGCATACACTCGTCGAGTATAGATATATAAAATATATATTATATACATACTATAATATTATACTATAGATAACTAATAAGAACTAAATGAGTTATTTAAATGGTGAGGATTGGCTGTTCATAGCTGTGGGATTGTATTTAAAACAGAGAAATAAGAAAAAAAAGAAGAATATGGGTGAAAAATTGGTTAGAAATGCGTGATTCAAGAAGTCATGTTTATTTGATTAATGAATTACATCTTGAGCCGCTTGATTGGAATAATTATTTACGAATGGATGAATTAACTTACAATTATTTACTGGAATTAGCTACCCCATTTATTAAAAACCAGGATACAAATATGCGAAAATCTATTTCTACACAAGAAAGACTTGCAGCAACATTGAGATTTTTGGCTTCTGGTTGTATAAAACACAGAACTCCAAAAACTGAACTGAAAAAAACCCACACACACAGCAGTTTACTTGAACACTGAACACTGAAGTCGTTCAAAAATCAAGATGCATTTGATGAGTTCATGCTTGACTTCAGTGTTGGTTTCAGTGTTTATTTGTCCCACACATTATCATGCTTCACTGAACTATAAGTTTGAACACTGAACTGTGGCATGAAGTGTGATCGTGAGTGGGGCCTATAAAGGGTTAGAATTGCATGTTTATAAACCAAATCTAATGTTTGGTCCATATGTCTGTACCGCAAAGTCTTTAACCAGGAGACCTAGTTTCCTATGCTTGTTGTGTTTCGAGATAGATCGTTTTCTGGCGCTGTCATCACTACCTGGGAAAACTTCAGTTCTTTCCACCGGTTTTCGTCATAGTAACCAAAGTTGTTTAACTTCACAGACATGTAAGCCATGAACGTGTGTGCGTTACCCAGTAGCTGGCTCTCCTGGTTATGACTTCATGTTCCGTACGAATGAATTTAACTCCAAATTAACTACTGACGCTATCGGCATTAAATTTACACGGGATATAGATCAACTCAGTCTTTCATAATATCATAAAGCGAGTTCGAAGAAGTGATGATGACCAGGGATGTGGATATTGGATTCTGTGAAGCGGTTGGTCTCTATTATAGCAAAGAAACTTTTTCGATATAATTCCACAAGGCGTCTTCCATGATGCAGTAGCAGAACTGGAGAAAGGTAATAGCTCTGTTCCAACCTCTCGGCGAACGGTAATATTAAACGTCACAGTCGTGCGCAGTAGCTAAAACGTGTTCTAATCGTGATTAGAACGATTCTTAAACTGTCCTTCAAGCCATAAAACAGTGCAAAGTCGACGCATGCGCACAAAAACCGATACAATACAGTTTCGTTTTAGTTACTGCGCAAGACTGTGACGATAATAGCTATGTTCCAACCTCTTTGCGAACGGTAATATTATCTACGCACAGTTGGATGACTAACATTCTGTTTATATCGACTGAAGATATGTCACTAAACATTCGTTTCTCGTTTAAAAAAACTCAAATACCTGTGCAAGAAGTCGTTCGTTTGTATTTTTCGATGACATACATATGAAACAAGTCGCTGGGAATAAAATGCATATCATGACGCCTATCGTTGAACCGACGAGACCCAGTACTAGTTCTATACTCGGAATCAACAGTCCAATTCCTAAACTGCAACTCACAATCAGAAACGTTAACCATTTGAAACGAGTCTCTGGTATATAAGTGCTCATATTTTCGTGAGGTGCTTGGATCTAGAAGAAATACATTTTTTTAGTCTACAAGCTGTCGAGATCTCGTTTTTAAAGTGAAACTTTTATTCTATCGCCCCGAATTTTTCTGGCCGTCTGTTGCATGTCGCATTACAGGCGGCCGCGGAGTAGGGGTAAAGTGAAAGGCGTTCGGAGTAGGCGCTCGGTAGAGCAGCCAAGGCCAATATGGCGGCGCCCATGGTTAGCATCAGCTGACCGTGTAGTATGTATAACACATAGTCAGTCTGTCATGCGGGCAAGTGCTGTACAGAGTGTTTACATGTTTTTATTCGTGTATTCATGTGAATATTGTTGTTTATAATTAATCGTGATGGATAAGTGTCTACAATCCAACGCCTACAATCCAATAAAAGTTTCACTTGCGTCGTGGTTTCTTAAAACCACACAACTGTTTTTTTTTATTTTGCACGAGCTGAGCGCTTGAGGTGTAGAATAATTAGTTTTTAATCCAGGGCCGTAATTAGCTTCTTTGGGATCCTGGGCAAGATCCCATCATTGGAGCTCCCCTACACTAAATTTTATTAATTAAATGAAGCTAACATGTTGTCAGGACAGTAGCAGGGAGAGGGGGGCTACTATTTCTGAACAAAAATTCAAAAAGTTGTTGAAAGGCGCAGTTTTTTTTTTAATGTAATGCGATTTTTTTAGATCTTTCTGGGGTCCTCCTTCCGTCTGGGTTCTAAGCACGTGCCCCTGTTGCTCCTGCGTAAATGGACAGTTTATTTAATACAGTAGAACCTCTTGAAGTCGAACCTTAATAAGTCGAAAACCTCCATAACTCAAATAAATGTTTTGTCTCCTTCCCTTCAAGCCCCAAAACATCCATTACTTGAAATCTCAACCCTCTATACTCTATAGGTCGAAATAATCAACGAGTCTCTACAAGTCATGTCAGTACATATTTTAACTCGAAAAAATAAATTGGACCTGTGTCTCGAACATAGCAACTCAAAATTAGTTACAATGAATTTTAACCTCTACAAGTCATTTCCTTACAAAATCTGCCTAAATAGAAATACTTCATAATTCGAAAACTCTATAACTCGAATTTTTGCGGCGTCTCCCTTGAAGTTCAACTTACAGAGGTTCTACTGTATTAGACTTGGCTCCGCTCAAAAAAGAAAATCTACTACTCGTACGCCCCTAAAAATTAAAAAAGTGCCGGCAGAAGTGAAAACTTGAATATTAACGTCTTACGAATTTTCGATCAAAATGGTTTGTATCATAGATTGCATTTTTATGTACGATATTTCAACGCTAGATGTCTAACGTTGTATAAATAAAAGTTTCCGTCTTACGAGTATAGATGTACAGTCAAACCTCATAGTAGTGAGAACTGGGTAAGGTGTCCTGACGCGAGTTTAACATTTTTTACCCATTACAAAAAAAGTGTACAACGCCGCTAAATAAGTTTTCACTTCAATAATAATAAATTTCTATGTATGCTTACCCTTTTGAATAATAACGAGTAAAGACTTGCTCTACAAGGGAAAATCACAAGCGGAAAGCTAAAAGCAATAGACAGTACAAATCCAATGGTTATAATGTCGGTGATTGTCGATGGTGTGAAACTCATCAAAATGTTACCGGAAAACGATTGAGAACTGAACGCTATATAGCCGAACACTCCGACGAATATGTACACCGAAGTACAAATATTGACTGCCACGCGCACGACAGAATTCATTTTATCTAATGAGGCGTTCGGTAATGTATCATATAACTCGAATAGTTGCCTGTGAAAAAAATCGTGTTTAACTATTGATTATTTTTTTGGGAAAAGTGGATATTATAGTATTTAACGAAAAGAAGTACATACGTCTGACAAAACAATGCCATTGAAAATATTGGAAGGCATTGTAAAATCCCTGAAGGATTCCAGAATTCCACTTTTGATATCCAATCACCAGATAAAATGTGCGGTATTGCTTCCACAATGATCTAAAATTAAAGAATATTTTTTGGAGTGAATTTGCTGAGAAAAAATATTTCTATTTTTTAAAGTGAAACTTTTATTCTATCGCCCCGAATTTTTCTGGCCGTCTGTTGCATGTCGCATTACAGGCGGCCGCGGAGTAGGGGTAAAATGAAAGACGTAGTAGGCGCTCGGTAGAGCAGCCAAGGCCAATATGGCGGCGCCCATGGTTAGCATCAGCTGACCGTGTAGTATGTATAACACATAGTCAGTCTGTCATGCGGGCAAGTGCTGTACAGTTTTTACATGTTTTTATTCGTGTATTCATGTGAATATTGTTGTTTATAATTAATCGTGATGGATAAGTGTCTACAATCCAACGCCTACAATCCAATAAAAGTTTCACTTTTTTTAATTACCTTCACAACTAAACAAAAATAAAATCCAATTGTAGCAGCGCAAACGCTACTTAAGCTGTCGACTTTTCGGAGCAACCCGAGCGGTAACACGCAGAACAAAGACAGCGATATTAGTACACTTGTCCTTAATGTATCGGATGGAGGGCCCAAATTTAGCATTTTTGCTATGATCGCTGGGCCCAAATCTCCAACAACAACGAAAAACGCGATACATGTTCCCATTAAAAATCCGATTATGCCTAATTCTACAGTCATTTTTCCGGTTGGTCCAAATGCATGATATGCTACAATGAATAATTACAATTATAACTAGCGTGACCTGTGCGAATTATTCGCACTAAATAAGTATAATAATAAATTATCATTTTACAAAATTATTTTTTAAATATGATTGCAGGAATTCAATTCGTTTCTAATTTTGCACACTGCTTATAACGTTCTTCTTTTTGTTGTAAAAGAAATATTTTACTAAAATTGTCATATTATAGAGGCGCAAGTAGCAAAAGCGTTGTTCAGCGTTGCCCGTCAGATGGCAGTATGCAGTATTTACAATATGAAGGTCAGATGACAGATCGAAGTGTTAACGTTACGCCGTCAGATGGCAGACGTTGTTCAGAGTTTAATTAATTTACAAAAACAATAGCAATAATAAATTTTTTAGTTGTCGATGTCAGTAGAGCAAGCAATTATCTGTAAAATGATATTAATTTATGTGGAGAAATTGTGTGTTTTTTTCTAAAAAGGAAGGCAAACATCTTAAACCTTAGCGTATTAATATATATATGATTCCTACTAATTCTTTTAACAGGGTGGTTACAAATATATAAAAAAAATCCCTGGCATTTCCAGACATAGACAACAGTTTTCTTTGACTGTTTATCCGTATTCGTTAAATGATGAGCAGTTAAAAACTTTATTAAAATATCAACGAATTAATCTGATGCGCTCGCCTAAGATGGCGCTACAGCTCAGTGAATGGATATGTGGCATATGTATTAGTATCAGAAAAATGTTTGTTTTTCCGTGACTAATATTTCCCTAGTTTTTCATGTTCGTGCCAATCTGTATAAAAGTTTTACAAACCCAAAAATTCGAAAGTCCTTCTGCGAGCCATAATAGCCGATTTCAGTAAGAAATGACACGCCAACCGTGATATTATGCTGCTTAGAATCAACATCAGAATGGATAACAATATTCCGCACTGAAATAAGAATAGCCAATTTTGATGTACACATAAAAATATATCTATATATAAAAGGAGAGAGTCAAAATCAATGTATAAGAATCTGTTAGAGATGTGCGGAATTTAGCACAGAAGAGAATCTCTAACGAGATTCTCTGATACGAGAAAAAAAAGAGTGTAGTACCGATTTGAACGTGTTAATTCGCACACATTGTAATGAAACATACATCGTTCTCTTCGTTTTAATGAGGCGAAGTTCACAATGTATATTTCATCACGATGTGTTAACGCAGGTAAAATCGATTCAGGAAAAATTTATATAATTAACGTTCAAACTTAAAAATTACAGTCGAATTTCGACTACTGGGCGACCATTAGTATATATAAACTTACTTGTTTAAAGCAGAACGGCATTGCCAAAACGCTTACACCTATAATCCCATTTGCCAAAGTCATTACATGCCCTGTTTGGGTCCCCATTTCTTGGAAATATCATTTGCTGATGTGTATTTTGGAAAAGATTTTCAATTTTACAATAATTATTTGTGTCACAGAATACAAGCTATGTTTATTCACCGTAATAAAATAATTGAAATTCATAAAACAAGTAGTATAAAAAAATGATTTGTCAAATTTCACTTTTCCACGTTTTGACACATGTCAAAAATGAAATGTCATTATAATATAGCTTTTCCGTAATAGAGGGCTGTATAAAGTTAATTTTGGTAAATTTACCAAATAAATATTCTAACTAACTATGGAGGATACCTCCATCTTAGATTCTTAGCTAACCTAGAAAATATTGACACAGGAGATTCGCGCCAAATAGTGCAGTTGAAGCCCGTGCCGGAGAAACGTGCTTTATTTCGTCTTCGATAAGTCCAGTTTTTTTGTGTTTTCGATTGATCCAAAAATGAATACTGTCCCAATAGTTAACTACACACCGGATTTCTTTATTGAAAATAAAGAAAAATGTTTACAAAACATCGAAAATGATTGGAATCAGGTAAGTGTTTGAGCTAATCATAAATTTTTAGGTTTGGCACATCGCATCACGCATGTCAATTTGTAGGCAGACTAGAATCTTAATCAGAACAAAGAGAACTAAATGGCCGGTACGGACACTAAAATTTTGGTTCCGTAGTTATACAAAATACACTAGAAACCGAAACGAAATTGGTAATCGGCTTCAGTGAAAAATGCTATTCTCTTTACTTTCTGGGAAGGTGGTGAATTGTCATGACTTTTTCAGATACCTTTGTTGAATACAGTTAATATAGACAAATTGAAAGACAACCAACTAATACGATTTCGAGGCATGGTACAAGATATGCTAACGCCCGAATATTATTTGGAGAGATACGAAGTTGTTAATAGTACAACGAGCCAAACAGAGATACGCTGTGGGAAATATAGAGATGTTAACAAACTTTCCGTACGTTGTTTTCTCTTACCAAAAGGCAAAAACGCTTGTCTCATTTTTTTTATTAAACATTAATGATAGTTTAATTCTTCAGTTTTATGTTCAATTTTTGGTGCAACTTTCAGCCTTAAATCTAGATTTAAGAATGTCATTAGTTTTCAATTTTGATATCTCAATTTAGTTGGTTTCTGGATGACCCCGCACAAACCTTATGTGATTTGGTTCTCAGTTAAATTGATCGAAAATGGTTTTATTTTATAGTTTAAAGGTCACTAAGAAAGTGTCCATTGTCGCACAGCCTAGAAGCCAATAGATTTTTAGCTACAGATATGTTTAGCGAGATTTTAGATATAGGGATATCCGAATTCACAAAACATGTTCCATGTTCAACTTTTGTGCGTTTTTTTAGAAATAGAAAAATAGTCGAAAAATAGTTGAAAGATGTCAGTCTGTATAAAATAATAATGTCATATTCGGATTCAGCGCACTTGAAAACATATTTCAAGAGCTTAGAATTTTTTAAGATTGCGAATTCAGCGTATATCCCTATATCTAAAATCTCGCTAAACATAACTGTAGCTAAAAATCTATTGATTTTTAGACTATGCGACCATGTGCACGGTCTTAGTGACCTTTAAAACATAAAATAAAACCATTTTCGATCAGTTTAACTAAGAACCAAATCCCATAAGGTTTGTGCGGGGTCCTCCAGAAATCAAGCATAAATCTACTGTGAAAGTAGAACTTGGAAATTGTCAAAAATTAGTATAGACTCACACCATTTATTACAATCGGATAATTGTTAATTAAGCCATGTATACAATCTGTTTTTAATTAAGTGCTTTTGCCTTCTCGACTGAAAGATTAATCATTCATTTCTGTTAAGCAAATTCAGACTTTATCAATATATTTCAGGAAAACGAGGCACTTAATTTCAATAGTCAAAATAATGTTAATCAAGAACGCCAAACTATGTTTATTGTTACAATTCCAGGACTGAACAAATGGGTTAAATACGTATCCTTGTCTATAGTTTAATATAGTGACGTTTTCATCTCAAGTTTTGATCAACAGACCTATCGACTTTAAAGAATTTCATTAATACTAGCGTGACCTGTGCGAATTATTCGCACTAAATAAGTATAATAATTATCACTTTACAAAATTATTTTTTAAATATGATTCTAATTTTGCACACTGCTTATAACGTTCTTTTTGTTGTAAAAGAAATATTTTACTAAAATCATCATATAGAGGCGCAAGTAGCAAAAGCGTTGTTCAGCGTTGCCCGTCAGATGTCAGTATGCAGTATTTACAATATGATGGTCAGATGGCAGACGTTGTTCAGAGTTTAATTAATTTACAAAAACAAAAGCAATAATAAATTTAGTAGTTGTCGATGTCAGTAGAGCAAGCAATTATCTGTAAAATGATATATAATTTATGTAGAGAAATTGTGTGGTTTTTTCTATAAAGGGAGGCAAACATCTTAAACCTTAGCGTATTAATATATAATGATTGATAGGCAGTTACGGTATGATTTTCTTTAACCACAGTCAATCAGTTAGAAGCAAAACAAAATCAGTTTGTTCAAGATCAAAACACACCATCGTCCTCTCATTCGACAACAAAACGCAAAATCGAAGACAAAAGTGCATCGGAAACGATGGAAACGGAAAATTCTGAAGCTTTACCGCAAAATGAAACGTCGAACTTGAATAAACTGAGTAATTCCGCCAATGAAAATAAAAGGACTTGTACAACAAACCCCGATAATGATAACCGTCGAACTCTTTCACCAGAATTTATTTTAAATTTTCCGTTACCCGATTGCCCGGGAAAAGCTTGTTTGGTCAAGGTTAGTTTTTCTCTCGCTGTAGATTTTCACAAACCGCATCGACATTAAATTTTTTATAGGTTTATGAAAATTACGATTCGATAAAATTAAATGAAATGGTCGAAGTGGTTGGATTTTTATCAGTCGATCCGATCTTAGGAACTTTAAGCTTTAATCCGAACGAGGACGATGAAATGGATGTCGAGATGCAAGCTTTGCATCCTCCACCGTCTCTAGTACCGAGAATACATGTCGTATCATTTAAAACACTGAAGCATAATAATCCATTATTGAAGGAGATATCGCCTTTGAGCGAACAAAGAGCAGCCGAGATAAGAAGTCAGTTACGTTTGTGTTTGACGCAAGTGGTACTAGGAGATGAATTAGCTGCTGATTATTTGATTTGCCATCTTATTTCGACTGTGTTAGTATATTTATTATTTTGTTTTATATAATGGTGCACTCGATTTATTCCTAACTGTACCAAAAAGACATTTTTAAAAATTGTTCCCAGTAGAAATAATTACTGTGTTAATTTTATAGTGGTATTTAAACTGTTTAAACGATACCAATAGAGTTTCGAACTATCAGTAGGCTTTTGTTTACGGATACGTCGTTTTTTCGATGACGACTGTGTCTGTAAATTTCGCATACTCTACGAGTATGTGAAGTGGTTATTGCTCGTATGAGAAATCGTACGAGCGCTGACCTTAAAAACCAACAAAAGAGCCTAGAATAATACCTTCGCTACAACAGGTGCATTTAGCTTTGAGTATTGCTAATATGCGTATACTGATATCAACACTTCGACAAAATCGAAGAATCTCGTTAGAGATTCTTTTCTGTGCTAAATGCCGACGAATCTCTAACGTATTCTTATACATTGATTTTGACTGTCTCCCATTACTTTGATCCCTTGATATTTTCCCACTGTTGCAGGTATCTCAGAAAAGATGTTATATCGCTTGGCCAATTTTCGTTGAACTTATCAAATGTTCCAATGGATTGCGAATTCGGCAAAATACTGCACAATATATTGACTAATCTTGTCACTAAAAGCTATTATTTAGCGATGAGCTTGGATAATATGAATACATTATCGTTCCTGCCAAAGTAAGTTTATATCGAACGATGTTTCTAGCATTCCGAAGTTATAGATAGACATTTTTTTCCAGGAAAGATTACGAGTGCAATCGATTAACTTCAGGATTGCTGCAGCTAAGTCCTCATACGCATTTAGTTGTAGACGAGACGCGTCTTCAACCGGGTAAACTAGATCAATCGGGAGTAGCGAACGTTGCTGCGCTTGCCAATGTTATGAGAACTCAAAAAGCCAGCTACGACTTCAAATTCTATCCGGTTGAATATGACACAAACATACCGATTTTGGTAACAAGTGAAGGTCGAAGCATGCTTCCTGTAAGGGAAAAATATATAAACCATTTGTTACCCATAACGCCAAATTTAATACCTAAAGAATCTTGCTATGTTGACCTTAAATTGTTATGAACTTTTCAGACCGATTACCATGTGCCGATTATACAGGCTCCGATTACTGAAAACGTGCTCGATGACGCCATTTCAGTTATGCATTATGTGCTTTCGGACGATATTGTTGATGACATGAGGATGTATATCACCACAATGCAGCATTCGAATTGTGATCTCACCGATGATGTACAAACGGTAAAATATTCTTATACAGTATGTAAACGCGTAAGGTGCACATAGGGAAATTAACATTGGGAAAAAATGACTGGATCAGAGTGAGCCTTGAAATCTTGCTTTTCAATTTGACAGATAATATTCTTTTGCAAAATGAATGTGTATACTACCGAAGAAAATATTCAAATGATTACAACATAATCGGACTTTTTTTATTAATGGGACATTAAATTCCCAAAAATATTTAAATATGGTGCGAGATCAAATATCTCCGCCTATTCGTGTTGAACCTAAAGACATTGGGTCACTGATTTACCGACGCGCATACGTCACACCAGTCAGGCAATTTTTGAATGAAATGTTTCCAAACAGATGGAGTTGTATTTTTGTACAAAAAAATTAAAATAATGATTTATAAAAGCTTTTTATTATTAAAAAAGCCAAGTAAAATAAAAATAAATCAAAATAAAATAGAAATCCTCAAGATTACCACGATAATTCAATAGAAATAACAATTAATGCAGTCATGGCTAACTCTGATCCAAGTATTTTTTCCCAGTGCTAATTTCCCTATGTGCACCTTACGCGTTTACATACTGTATGTGTATCTATAGAAAACAGAAATTAAACTTTCCCTGTGATGTTGTTACAAAAAAAACGAGGACTCTGATGCATCCTGTGTAATATGTTGAAGTTGGCTATCTGAGGGCATTTGATTGAAATACAATTTATAATCGTTGTTTTGTTTTTAAATACATTACAGTTGTTTTGTTTTTTTTTACAGTTAATACAACAGGACTTTGTATCGATGAGGCAAAACGATCAATCGGTAACTGCAGACGATCTTCACAAATTATTAGTTTTAACTAGACTCGTGGCGCTATCTTATGGAAAATCTGTAATAGAAAAGGAAAGTTGGAATATGGCTATGAGAATGGAATCGGAAAGAAAATCAAGATTACCACGTCGAAGAAATTAGAAGAAGTAGTCAGGAGTCCAAAATATTTTATCCATTACTGTTTTTATATAGTTGAAAATGCATCATTCTGTTATTTTTGTATTTTTTTTAAATAAATGTTTAAACGTGATTCAATATTTTATTTACTAGCGACCCGGTCCGGCTTTGCCCAGATTTGTAGATTGCCTATTAAAAGTAATATGTTTTATTAGATAAGGATTTGTGTCTGTCAAAATAGCTCCGACAAGCAAACCATAGTTATTTTGTTGCGAGTAATTTTTAAATCGATGGCATGTCTGCGAAAATAGCTTCGCAAATAACTCATGATTTTTTTCTGAAATTTTTGGCACTAGAAAAGTCAGGCGTTATTCATTTGTTAAAAGTCTACCATAAATAGGTGGATGGTGTGTCTGGTTGCATTCAGCCACTGTTGTATAATTGGCTGAGAAAACGCGTGGGCAGTGCGACTAGTTCACTGCTCGCGTAGGTATATTGTGTTGTTTTCAAAAAACAACTGTGACGAACTATCAAAGGTTTGGATCAGAATCTGATTCAACTGTTTTCAGTATAGCTCTAACACCTATCCCCCGATTTACACGGTAGATACGTTCCTGAGAAAAACGTGTAAATCGAAAATTAAAAATTTTCAAGTCAAAACCGTGTAAATCGAAAAGCTTGCCGAAAATGCATAATTTTGCTATTTAACAGTTGTGATTTTTTCAATATTTTTAGGTGTACACAGAAATAAAAATAAATCTTTCTGAAACTGTGAAACTTTCACTCAAATACAATTTTCCGTAGATAAAACTTTAATTTTATGCGAAGAAATACAGACATGGTGTGCGTGTGCAGCAAGTCAGCACGTAAGCTCGGGATTCCCCGTGAGATGTGTACACAGCGCACGTGTTCAATCACAGTAGCATTTAGTAGAGTGCGATAAAAACAAAAAAAAAACTTATTTGGAAAACCGTGTAAAAGCGAAAACGTGTAAAACAAGTACCGTGTAAATCGGGGGATAGGTGTACTGTTTTTTTTTCCCAGTGCACACTTAACCTGTAAGGTGTAAACTGTAAGTCTAGTTTCCACCAAAACTTATGACGTTTAAGGATCTGTCAAATTATAGATTAAACGTCAAAAATCATAAATGTGGATATTACCCGAATATATTTTAATAGTTTTCGAGTTAACGCGCAGCTGTGCATGTGTTAATTAAAATGTGTGGTTAATTAAATGTATATTTAGTAGAAATATCTATCTAAAACATGGATCAAAATAATTTTTCCAATGACCCGAAGCCGTGGCAGAGACCATGGACAACACAAGAAATGATTGATAATGCCAGTAATTGGAATTTAGCTGGAGATGCCGGTTTATTACTTTATTTACAACAATTTTCAGATGTGAGATTACAACATAATAGTCGAATATACAAAGAACAGTATCTTATTTAATCAAATTATATTTCAGGATCTTGTATCACGTTCAAATAATGTAATCGACAACTTAAATTCAATGTTTGATAGCTTAACAGACACGGAAATATCACTTAGAAATGTTACGAATCATTTTATGGGCTTACACCATACTCAGTTTGTCGAAAGTAGGGTTTACGAAGAAGATGAAATGGCAATCACTGAAGAGGCTTTGAGCAAGGCATGATTATTGATTCTTTACTTTCTTTTAATAGTAATACCTTGGCATAGTCACTCGTATGTGCATCCGTACCCAAAACGCGTATTGTGTGTGCTTTTATGTATCTCCAGTACTTGCATTTATTAGCATAGCGCCATAGAACTTTAACTTATGAAAGTTTTTAGGCAAAGCAATCAACCGATAATAAGGTCGATCATGTCGATAACTTAGAATTAATGCGTCAAGTGGTTGAAAAAGGCTTAGAAGTCTTGAATACGCAGTTCGAAAAAGTCGAAGTACCTAATCATAATTTTGATAATCAGTCCGAAGCACCGAGGTAAATAAAAAACAACTTTTTAAAAACAATAGCGAAATTCTAGTAACTGAATTTCGCCCTATGCTTATTACAAGTAACTATGTAATGTAAAATTGTTTTCGTGAAATTGTTTGTCTTTTAAAAACATAAAACATTTGTAAAACGAAAAAGAAAGCATCTAATTAAAATTACTTGGATTTATTTTTCTCACGAGCCGCTGGGCACGTAGGCAGTTGCCTACATTGCCTGTATGAATAATCCGGTACTGATCTCGGGGATTCTTATCTGAAAAAATTATTCTCATGGATTTGTTGTGCATTTACTTCCGGTAATTTTTCCTGGATTTTAACCGAAAATCCATCTTGATATTTTCAGTAAAAGTTTTTGAATATTTTGCAGCATTGTATTTCGTGCTAAAGATCCTTACAGCGATAGGCCATTGCCATACGTGATCGGATCAAAAGAATGGTACGCCAGCGATCATGTAGGACTATTAAAAGAAAGTCATTCGAACGCCAGAGAAAAAATTGTACCACAACAAGATAAGGTATTTTTAATTCATCGTACTAAAAAATGGTTTAGCAACTATAGGTACAAATCTATACAATATATAAAATTAAAGTGTCTGTCTGTAATATCGAAATAACTGTCTTTTTTTTGAGCTCGCACGGTTATTTGCATGCTACCAGAACATAAGTGACTGTTTTTGAAATTTTTGTCTGTCTGTCCGAGCTATTCTTCGAAAAGACTGAACCGATTGTGAAGGCACTTCACAGATAGGTAAATGGCTACAATTTTATCCCAAAAAGAACCCTTAACATTACGGGTTATTCTAAAAAAGTGAAACTCGGGAAAAAATACTCTTAGAAAATAAAAAAATTGGTTGTCTGTAAAATCGGTTTACGGACGATAGTTTTACGTGATAACGTATTCCGTAATACATAACCTAAATTTATATAATAATTATAATAATTCGAATCTATGATATTGCATCTTTTGCTTCAAAAGGTAAATTTTATTTATTAAAATTACTTACCACCTATAATATAATTGTTTTTTTTAACTTTCTTTCTTTCGTATTTATTTTAAGTCTCAAAGATTAATTGTCATAATATTTTGAAAACAATTGTTTCACTGTTTATATAAAATTCCAAAACCTACTTACAATATTTAAGTATTTTCATACGTCAAAAAATTGATTTTTATAATGATAAAATTTGTAAGAAAACGATTTTTTCGAGAGATGAGACCTAGCTAAAACGATTTTTTGCCCCCCAAAATCCCTTTTCAGTAAAATTCATCCAAATCGTTAGGGCCGTTTTCGAGAAAAGCACGCACAGGGTCAGGCGGAACGTTAGGAACGTTACGCTTTTTCGTGCATGCAGCCGGTGTTTTATCAATTTATAAGATTGGAGATTCATCAATTTATAAGACGTTATCACGTCAAAAAAATAATTGTACGACGGTTTTTTGAACACACTACCCAAACGTTCCGAGTGTGGATTTTATAAAAAGAATTTAACTGGGTACAATATATCATCTATACCACGCGGACGGAGTCGCGGGCAAACCGCTATTGATATCAATATGATGTGATATGGTACATTCAATCTATTGGCTAATAATACAGTAGAGCCGAAGGCTCCACTACTGTTGTTGTTGCAACATTGTTTCATCTCTGTCGCGTGCGGAGTCGCTAGTAGAACATAAATTTGTATCACAGCGTTTATTGAGAAGAAACCGCAAAATTATTATGTATTATTAAGTTCGCGGTTTCCTCTTGGATGTGTATTTAAATTTTTTCGATGCAGATACCACAGTCGCCTTCAGAAATAGAATGCGATTTTGATGTGCCGAGTAAAAAATCTAATGAGCAAGGAATTGGCGATACAATTCAACCAGTTCCCACTTCTGAGCCTCACGGAATGCCGTCTTTCAATCCACATAAACCGATGGAAGCGGAAAAAGATATGTTCGGTTCTAGCACTGAAAGTGAACCAGAAGCAACAGAAGTAAATATAAAATATTATCTCTTTTCGTTGCGTGATTCAAAGATTTGTGTGACCAATTTTATTGTTTAGGCGTCGATGAGAAATGATAACGCGAATGCCAGATTTGCTGCCGAATTGGCTGCTAAATTAGGAAACGTATCTGTAGAAAGCGCAGCTAAGCCTCAACCAGCTACCGTACAGCCAAAACCGAAAAGTACGTCGTCAAATAGAGTTTCTGGTATTGTTATATTATTTTTGTTAAATTCTAATTTTCAAACGTTTAAAAGATTAATGGACAAAAATGTTTACAGACATTTTCTTTTCGGATGAACCACCACCCATTGATGAAACTGATAAAAGCCTGTTTAGATCTGGAATATCGTTACCCAAATCTTCCGAAGGTGGACTGTTCGACGATTTGGAAAATGATGAATTATTGTGGGGCACTGCAAAGCCAAAATTAAGCGAAAATATAGACGAATCAGGTACAGACGAGTT
Organism: Xanthostigma xanthostigma; assembly: GCA_963575645.1. NCBI lineage: Eukaryota > Metazoa > Arthropoda > Insecta > Raphidioptera > Raphidiidae > Xanthostigma > Xanthostigma xanthostigma. Next base: position 24,363,727 of record OY754474.1, read on the forward strand.
TTTAAGATGTGAGTGGAAAAAATCAAGACGTAAAAATTTTATTTTGCAGGTATTAAAAAGAAGCCAATTGATGATTTGTTCGGCGATGATGAAAAAGACGATGATATGTTTTTCAAAAACAAAACGGAAAAGGAACATCCTGCGAAAAAGGTATTTAAAATTGGCTAAATTAAAAACGGCTTCCGTTTTCATTTATTAAAATTGTATTACAGCCTCAAAAAGAATTGCGGGGACTTTTTGATGACAGTGATTCGGACGAGTTATTCAGCAGCGCCAACGATTTCACGTCCTCTAAAAAATCGTATTTGTCGTCGCTTCCAGGAAAGCCTATAGCACCTCTAATAAACAATGAACCTCCTCCGATTATCGATCATTCTGACAAAGCCGATGTGAAAAAGGTAAGTTCAGAGGTTGTGCCGACAGTATCTTTATACCAAATCATCTTGGTTTCTGAGCTTGTGGTCTATTGGTATTTCTATGTGACGTTTCGTCTACAACTGCTGTAGATATTATCAAAGGCCAGTGGGCGAAGTGTGCTTCCAGGCGGCTCACAGCTGATAAGCGTGTCGACGACTGCTGTTCCTCCTTTTATGTTCAGCATGCTAGTGTTCTCTGCTCGGTCGTAGTTTGCTCTTCTGTGATTGGTCGTTCCTCTCGGTGGCCCGCTACTCCGCGCCTTTGATAATGTCTACCACAGTAGTAGACGAAACGTAAGGTAGAAATGCCAATGGATCACGGCTTACAAGTCTAGAATTCAAGAAGATTTAGAACAACACCGGCCGTGAAAGCCTCGAAGTATCTTTATAATTCAAAATAATTGTTTTCAGAAAACAGCCGGTGCGGTCCGTGTTTTACCTGGGGCAAGCGAATCGTTCGTTGATAGTTTGAACAAAGTAATTAAAAATCGAAGGCAGTCATCTTCAGATTCTGAAGATCAACAATCAACTGCGGATGATAAAAAAGCCAAAGTGGAGGAAGTGAAGCAAGAATCGATAAAAACCGAAAACTTATTTGAAGCTAGTCGTGTTTCGAAACCAGTTTCAAAGAAACCCTTAAGCTTATTTAGTGATGATGAAAGTGAAGATTTAGTTCCACAATCAACATTGGAAAAACCAAAAATTGATAAAACTAAACAAGTATCTACAAAAAGTGAAGATTTATTTGATGATGCTATTGTTTCAAAAACGGGAACAATTGCTAAAAAAACTTTAAGCTTATTTAGCGATGAAGATGAAAGTGAAGATTTATTTGAAAATCTGAAAAAAGAAAAACCATTGTACAATCAAAAACAAGGGAAAAGTATTTCAACAAAATCTTTAAGTTTGTTTGGGAATGAAGATGATGATTCTAAGGATTTTCTTGCTAAGCCGAAAGAAAATAAGAATTTGAAATCCGGTAGCAAAGATATTGTAAGCAGTCTTTTTGACGATGACAACGATGAGGATCCTTTTGATTTTTTGAATACTAAAAAGTCCAGTCTTTTCGAAAAGAAATCTAAATTGTTTGATGAAGTGGAAGATGATATATTTGATGTTAAAATAAAAACATCTGAAAATGAAAGAGAAGAAAAACCGGCGAAAACAGATATTTTTACTGATATTAAAAAAGAAAGTAAACCAAATGTTGATATTTTTGCGAATATTGATCCAGTAAAAGATATTTTTGAAGATGTTGAAAAAATTGGAGTCGCAGTAGACACCAAACGAGAAAATATTTTTGATAATCTTGATAAAACCACTGAAACAAAACCTAAAATTGATATTTTTTCTGTTCCGAATATTAGAAAAACGGTTGATATTTTTTCTCAGAATAAGACTGAACAATCGACAAAGACGGATATTTTTGCAAATAAAGATCTAATAAAAACGAATATTTTTGAGGGAGTTACTGAAACTACAAAAGAGAATGCTTCGAAACAAAATATTTCGTCACTAGAAAAAACTTCTATTCTTGGAAGTGCCGACATCAAAACCGATAGTTTCTTAGAAGATAATAAAAGAACAGAAAACGTGAAAAACGAATCGCAATCCAGTTCAGAAAATACATCTAAAATGGATGTGCCTGTTTCTAAACTAGAACAACCAAAAGAAATCGTTTTGGATGAATCATATTTGGATGAGACCCCGCCTAAAGTGAATATTTTCGAAGAAAGTGACAAAGATGACGATGATATATTTGCAGAAGTAAATTTACCTAAAAAGAAAACTTCTGTAACTGTTCCAAAACGTAATACCATTCCAAAAGTTTCACCGCATCCTCCATCTTTGGATAATATTGAAAACATTGAGACATCTATATCATTTGTACCCGAGAATGTAAAGGATATTCCCAAAACCGAGGAAATTAAAAATCTCCCGACACCATCGTATCATATAGGACTGTTTGATTCGGAGCCGCCTGACTTTGAAAAACCGCCTGCGATTGATGATAAAAATTATGATACAAAATCTGATACCGACAGTTTATTTGATTATGACGATGGAGCAGATAATGAAGGACCTTTCATGAGTTCAGGAATATTTGACAGTGAACCGCCTCCAATAATTGCTGCAACGCCACAAAAAGCTGAACGGAAACCGATTAACTTATTTGATGATACTGATTTAAATAAACAATTATTTAATCCAGTAAAAGAATTGAGGACAGTTCCAAAAAAAATGCCGGCCATGAGTGAAGATTTATTTAGCGATGAAGATGATTTATTCAGTACGGATTATTCAAAAAAAGAACCTGCACCAAAAATGTTATTTGATGATGATAATGCAGATTTATTTGGATCAAATATCGAAACAAAACAAAGAAATACTAAAACAATTGAGGATGATGCCGATAATATATTTAAATCATTACAAAAACCCACTGAAACTGAAATAAAAAAAGTAACAGACGTTCAAAAATCAAAAGAAGACTTCGAAGATCCTAGTATCTTGACATCTACAAGTAGTTCAGCGGATAATTCAGAACCAACAGTCGTGACAAAACTTAAAAGCGACGTTAAGAAAAATGAAGATAAATTGATAACGAAACCTGTGCTCTTTGAGAAACCAAAAACTGCAAAGTTAGTTCAGACAAAAGAAAATGTGACTATTCAGGAAGAGAACCAGCCGGAAAAAATAACAGTTCTTGAACGACCTACCAGTTTCACTACAGGGTTAAAATCTGCTGTCAGTAAAGAAGATGACACAGTACCGAAAAATGACTCTCCGACAAAAACAGGTCTGTTAAAATCATTAAAAGCATTTCGCCGGGCGACTTATTTGTAATTATTTTTTTACAGGGTCTCCAGGAAAACTGAAACATTCACTCTCTATAAATGTAGCGGCGCTTTTACCCGGAGCAACTTTGAGTAAAACAGCTGTAGAGAAATCGGTAGGGTTTGACGTTCCGACGAACATTGAAACACTACCGAGTACACAAAAGGTAATTTGTTCGTAACTTAAGATAATTTATTTATATATTGAATTATAAATTTTTAATGTTCTTAAACAGGATCGAATTCGAATACCAGTTAAAAGACGGCCGTCTTCTAGAAGAGCTCGACAGAAAGCGATTCGGGAATCGGGTTCGGACTTCGTAATTTCTCCCACAGATTTAGGCTCAGAAATATCTGAAAATGCATCACCAGTTGGCAGTACGAATGTCATCGAAGACGAATTCCAAACAGATAACCAAATAGGTTCACTGCAGCCTGGACCGTTGCCGAAATCAAGAGCAACATTTTCACCGTCGACTGATGAAGATGATATAATTAACATTCCAAGTGATACTAAAGAAGAAAGTCCTCCACTTAATGAGTCACCACTTTTTGGCACTTCGGCGTTAATTTCACCCGACGAAAAGTCAGAAAATATGTTCGTAAAAAAAGGAGGCAACGATCGTAAAAATATATCGGAGACTGAAAAAAGTGTGACAGAAAACTTGTTTGCTTCACCGGATAGTGATTTATTTGGAACAAAACCGAAATATAATACTAATTTGTTTAGCAGTCCCGAAGAGGAGTTGTTTAATACAAAACCAAAAATGATACAAGATCTTGCGTCCGATGATAATTTGTTTAAAAGTGAAACAAAGAAAGGAGATGAAGAATTATTCCGTCAGGAAAATAAAACTGACACAGATGATTTGTTCGGTAGTACAAAAGAAAAGTTAAAAAAGGAAGAAAGGAAACCTGCTTTATCGATTTTTTCGGATGATGACGATGATATTGATATTTTTGCATCGAAATCAAACATTCGACAAGTTAGAAGAAAAGACGTAGGTGTGAGTCAAAAAACAGAGTCAGTTTCGCAAAACAAAAAGGTTCCTAGTATATTCGATGATGATAATGATTCGGAAGATTTTTTTAAACCGAAAAAGTTAGCTTCGGTTGCAAAAAAGACGTCGCTTTTTGATGATGACGCAGATGATGCTGATATTTTTGGAACTAATCAACCTTCTTGTAAGTAATTACAATTTATATATATTTAGTTATCAATAAGCGCAATAATAAGACATGCTAGGCTTGTAATCGAGGGGGGTGGGGGATTTCCCCGCGGCGAACTACCTTAACAGAATATTTTTCATAACTTGCCTCCATTATTTTTTGTTAGTTACTTGCTCAAAATCGGTTAGGAACAGATCCTTTAACGGGCTGATCTGACTTTACAATTAGTTTTATCTAATTAAGCTCGTTATTTTAGCGTCTAAAAAAACAGCTGCTACAAACGTCAACAAAAAATCGATATCAACGATTAAAAAACCTGCACAAGCCAGCGGAGAACCTGTTGTCGATGATCCTTTAATGGCATTTCAAAAATGAACAACGTATCGCTGAGATCTTTATTTGAATTTTCTATAGAACATACTGTTATTGTTATTTTTATATATTTTATGTAGTTATTATTATAAATACTTTAATACAAATTTAGTCATTATTTAAAAAATACTATTTACACGCTTCGATCTTCGGGCTTTCTATAAGGGAAAGAAATATAATCGAAAATGTCTTCCTCGCATGTAATCTCAACAGGTTCACCAGCCAAACCTACAAAATTAATAATTTTGAGAATATTTTAGAGATGGGCAAATGAAAAAAATATATCGATATATATCGTATCGATATTTTTAAAGAATATCGATATAATATGTAGAGTAAGAAATATCGATATATCAATATTTTTGCCCCGAGGATTTTATCTTTTTTTTTGAGTCGACTTAAACAAACCTGTCGACCCAACCGGCCTTAAGGAGTATTCGTTAAGCGTAAAACCGTGTTCTTGGGCGTGCGCTCGCATAGCCTGATTAAACAAATCGCTTCCGGTAAAATAAAGTATACTGCAGTAATAATGATCGGTCGGTGTTAGTCTTATATCTAGCCTTCGAGTTGGATTGTCTTTTAATTTACACGCGCCCTAAAAAGAAAAAGCATTTTAATAATACAAACAATATACAGTATGTTCACCGAAAGTGATAACAGTGAAAAAAAGTTTAAATAGCTTTTTGTTCAACTCAAGATTTACTATCGGAAACTGCTGAGGTATATTTTTTTGTACTTCAGACTCAACCGGAAGTGTACATAAAGTTTTTTTTTAAACGGCAACATATTTTTTTACATTTTTGTAATCTTCATTTTTTCTCTATAAATTAGTAGTTTCCGATAGTAAATCTCGAGTTGAACAAAAAACTATTTAAACTTTTTTTTGTTTCTAGTAGAATACACGAATTATTCACCATTACCACTTTCGGTGTATGATTCTAATAAATTCACAAAAAAATTTACCATAAACTTGCAGTTACCGATAGATATAGTTTCCGTAACCAAACCGGACTTTTCTAAAGTTTTTACGACTCGTTCTAACAAATGATTATTCATTTTTTTATTTGTGTTGTTTACTTTAAAACTGGGATGCGTCAATAAAACATCGATGTCTCCACTTTCGGGTTTTCCTCTCCTACGAGGTAATAAAATCTTAATTGTACAAAGTGATATTCGAAGGAGTCAAAGTAAAAAAGTTCTGAATGTATCGTTAAATATTATTTATAGTACGCGCCACGAATCTAAAAGGCTCGGAAGTTAGATGCGAACGCGGGCTTGCGCTTGGACAGTCTGTTGAAAAATTACAAACTCGCAACTCAACAAAACTAAAATAACAACTTGACAATAGCGTACTCGATTGTACTTTAAAGCAGGAAAGTGACAAAGGCAACGAGCAATCATGGCCAATCACCGACGAGCGCACGTTCCGTGCAGGTAGCTGGGAGGTGGTGGGAGTATCAACGGCTCTAAAATGTGCCTTTGCGACGCTGTTTGTGACTAACTTCCGAACGTCTTAGATCCATAGCGCGTATTATACAACATTCATTTAACCTATTTTGACTCGTACAATACATCCGTGAGGTATCGTAGTCTTCTGACATCAAATTAGTTATAAACAATTACCTATAACTACCACAAATAGTGATTTGGTATTGATCGTCCGTATCATTTATTGTCTTTTTTATAATATCTTCTATTTGTTGAATTTCAGCGCGTGGTATTTTCTTTTCAAAATCTTCAAAATATCTGCAATACATTTATGATTCGATGATACATAATTTTCCGATGTATTACGTAAATTTCATTTGTGAGGCCGTAAAGTTATGCGCTGTTTTGCTTTTTAGCCACAAAAATATTCTAAATCAGGGGTGAGCAACCTTTTTAATCAACGGGCCAATTTAAATTTTAGAATTTTTTGGCGGGCCGCATATACATAAAGTAACACTTATTAATAATTTACAAAACTTTATTTATAATAAACATTAGAATAAAAAATATAAAATTAAAAAAAAAGTAAAGATTTCATATACCTACAAATTTTAATGCAAAATAAAAACAAACAAGAAAAGAACAGAGTAACGAATTTACTTGAAACTTTTAATGAGAAATTTGGCACTGTTTTTTCGATACAAGCTGATCAATATCAGCCGGAATTCTAATCGTACATCACTCAGTCTTGATCAGTGGTCATTTTTGAAAATAATTGTTCGCAAACAAACACAGACGCTGACAAGTGAGTAACCCGTCACAAAAAATTGTTTCGGTTTAGTATGTACTACAATTTTATTATAATTAATTTTATAACAATATATCGATGGGAGAAAGTCGATAAAATAAATTCAATTTTAGAAATGCTTGGCGGGCCGCATAAACATGTTTAACGGGCCGCAAGTGGCCCGCGGGCCGCGTGTTGCTCATCCCTGTTCTAAATCAATTATATACCTACTTAAGACCAATCAGTTGATGATGCGTAAGTTTTTCTTTATGTTGATGCAGCTCTTCAATTGTTTTGATTCCACTGTCAACCAATTGTTTCGCTTTAGCCGGTCCGATGCCAGTAACTCTCGTTAACAAATTGACGGCTGCCGTCGTACCGTCATTATGTATCTGTGATCGATGGAATTTATAAATGTTAACATAGCTGCAAAATTACCTACACTTTTTAATTGCAAACCGCAAGTCTCCCAATTCTGAGAACTAGTGAAAGTGTCATCTTTAATTTAGTATTAAAAACATCAACTGGAAATATGAATTGGTTCTAGGTCTAGATCACTTTTGGTGGTCTTTTTTAAATTAGAAAAAAAAATACCTTTTCGAGTTTTTGCAATTTTCCGGTTTGTAAAAACTCATCGATCTTTTTACCGATTTTGTCGCCGACGCCATTTAACTTGCGCGCTTCCTCGCCACTCTTTATTCGACTTGGATGGGTCGATAAAACGCTAGCCGCTTTACGATATGCATTATACTTGTAAACGTTTCGGTTTACGTTCCGCTCGTAATTCGCTAATTCTGCAGTTTTTTTGATAATGAATTAATAAACGAGATATAAATAAAACATATAAGCTCCCCAAAAATATAAAATGGGAAGTGAACTACGCAGCCCATCGACTCTTTAACCATTTGGTAATGTGATCAGTCGCCCAGGGCGCTGATTCTGTTTAATTCTCTCGGTTATTGTAAAAGTTAAGAGATTCGAAATAAGCATGCTAATCCTTTTATTTTTAAAATAATAACCGGGCAAGTGTCCGGGTAGGTCAATGCCATAGAACTTCTATGATCGATAGCATAGTATAAAGAATTTCGATGCCATATACAACCCAAAGGTTAATTTAAATATTTTGTGAACGAATTTGAGACTACAATCATTTCTTCTACAGAACAAATCTGTTTATTATTAATTTATAACCTATAATGGCTTGGTGTACCTGTTAAAAAATCACAAAAGTCGCTATTAGGATTATTTTCAGAATCGGGAGCTTTTCGTTTACTCATGTCTTTAATTTCACTGATTTATAATATTCCGTAAGTTTTAACCGTTTTTTTCTCACGCATTGTTTGATAAATTTCCAATCAATATAACCTAAAATAAAATGTAAACAGTTTTTCGCACGCAACTATACGGGTAAAGTTGTCTACTTTCGATCGATTTTGTTAGCAGGTAGTATAGCGAAACACATCGGCTTTTTCATGATTTTTCGTCCACAAAAACACGTTAACTGGACACTAACAGCGCAGGACGTACCGTTTGTTCAATAATTAATTATTGGTTTAAACTTTAAACTCTCTAAACTATGACTAAATGAGTACGTCGTCCATCAAACCCAAGTCACTTTTTAACCAGAGACAAGTTTTTTTAACATTGTTTCACCTGCTTTTAGGGTTGCCACTTCGGATCTACATCTTGCCCGGAGATTATCTGACGATCGGGGGGTAAGGGTATTGTTAACGGGTTATTCAAAGTCTCTAATCTTAAAATAGGTATATGAAATTTTTTCGCGTTTCATACATTAATAATAATATATTTTATGCTAACGGAAAATTCTGCAAGAATTTTCAATATCAATTTCTTCCCGCATTATGAATGACGTGGGCATTGCAGTTGCTCTTGAAAATGTCGGTTTTCTATGGCAAGTTTTTAAAAGATTGAATAGTGCGAGCCATAGTTAACACAAAACACAAAAGAGCTTGCAAACTTCAAGACCGCAGTTTTCCAAACAAGTCATGATATGATTGTAGATATCTTTTGACGCGTCTTTGCTATATTCGTAGAATTACATTATTCAGTTTTTTACTCCAGAGTTGGATGTCAAAACATCGGACTGCGATGGGATACAATTTTCGATTTCCTTTTTTTTTTATTAAACATTGTGTGCATATATAAACATGTGTTTTGCAGGTCTACATCGTTTTTTAATTTTCTTAAGGAATTTTAAAAAATATCTGCAGAATCCCTTGACCCGGAGAAATTTGCGTTTGACCGGAGACGTGGCAACACTACCTCCTTTATATCTATACTTCGTGATTTTTAGGACGAAATAATTATTACATCCAGAAAAGAAATGAACGTATTAATAATTGTATTTAAAAAAAACTTGCGAAAGATAAATAACAAGTAATACAAAAGAAAGTTATTGGTAAAGTAAAAAAATGGAACATCTTATAATTAATAAATTAATATAAATCTATCGTAAATTTCTACGCGTGGCTGCGCGCATTTTTTGCTCGATTTCGAATTGTCTTAAATCAGTCCTTTGAAGAAAGTCTTGTCGTTCCAAATACCTGAAATCAAAACAAAAAACTATTAATATTCGGTAAACTAATAATTAACCAATCGTAGGCAGATATAATTTTTTTTGCTGGAGGGACGAGTTCTTGCGTCAATTGCGTTACTTTAAATATGAAATATATTCCTTTTTCTCACCCATCTTTCCCTTTATTATGCAATTGCAATTCATCGTTGATTCCCTCTTCTTGTTTATAGCGATCCCAGTCCAGTTTTGACTTTTCTAAAGTGTTAATTTTAGTTTTTTTTCCAAGTTTTCCTAAAACCGCACCGAGACTGCTTCGACCTCTGCCATACGTATGTTTTGGAGGTTCCGATGTTCTTAACGGTATTGGAAGTTCTCTAGTTAGCGGACTAGTGGAACTGTTTTTGGTAGGCGATGCGACTGAAATTCTCGCTTCAACCGAATCGACAGGAACTTCTTTAGTAACTTTAATTTCTTCACCGGCAAACTCATATACTTTCGTAATACATACTTTTTCGGTTTTTGTGTCATTTGTTTTGTTATTTTTATCGACTTTTTTATCATTCATAGCAGTGCTATTGGTAGCACCATCGGTCGTCTTTTTCGGTTTTGTATTGGTATCTTTTAAAAAATCGGCCCATAAAGATTCTTCGTATTTCTTTTGTTCTTCAACATTTACAGTTTTCGAATTTTCAGTCTGGTCTTCAGTTTCATTCTCTTCCTCCTTTGGTTCAGATTTCTGTTTCTTCTTCTTCATTTGTTTTGTTTTCTTCGTGCGTTTTTTGCCGCGTTTAGATTTCGAATTCTCGTCATTATCTTCTTCTAAAGGCTCATCTTCTGCTTCACCTTCAGACTCCACCTCTGATGGAAGCTCAGTATCGTCGGGTACGTAGTCTTCATCGCTAACATCACTATCAGACGGAAAATCATTTTTATCCATCTTACTTTTACAGTTGGTCAAAATGAACAATGGTTTCAATTAAAACATAAAACACAAGGCCGGGGTGACTAATTTCTAGAAAATTTACATTTACTGAAGTCTGCAAGTAAAAAATCGATAGTTGCTGCTACAAAAACTATCAAAAGAAAAAATCAATACTCTAACAATACTTAATTTTGCGAGTAATAATAGACACTGATTTTGGTCACAAATTACAAAACACAACACTTTATCGTCTGCACGAACTCGACAAAATTCTGAATTACGTCTCTGCTGAATTACTGTGAAGTTGGTGTGGTTGACCTTTTAATTGTGTGTCATTTATTTTATACCAATCTCGAAAGTTTTCCACTAGTGTCAAATTAGTGGTGGATGGCTAATGAAATGACTTTTTATTATTTCAAGAATTATTTTCTAAAATTTAAAATATTTTATAATCAATGTGTAATATAAAGAAACTGTAAGTATTATAGTTTATTATTTTTGCATTTCTAGTCGAAAAATGATTATTAAATGTCTTCTGTAGATTTTTTTAATATACGCAGTTTAAAGTTCAACAATAACGTTATCAATAGTTTTTTAATATTTTATTTCCATTAACAGCGCATATCTAATTACATTACTAGAATTATAATTGTTTATCGTATATTTTCAATTACGTTTCATATTTGTTAATATTTATTGGTTGGTTTTCTTCTTTTTTTTTTCGTTGTTCTACTTTAAAGATAGTTCAGCCGTTATTAACTTTTCGTAGGAATTTGATCAAATTTAAAAATTTTATCAAAAACAGTGATATCTAACAGCTGTTAACATTTCAAAGTGTTTGCATGTACCAAATTTGAACTGACAGTTTTTACACACAATATTTCCTATGTTTTCGCTAAGTATTCAGGTCTTCCTGTCAGTGGCGTTTCAAATTTAAATTTAAAATGTACGTCGATGAATGAATTTCGTTCGACTAATATTCGCGTCGCTCGAATATGCTTTGATGCAGTTCTGTCTCATTTCTTTGCTGCCATGCATACGTCGATTGGTGAATTAATAAATTGCTTGTTCTTTTAAGATAACTCAGTTAGTTCGAATCACACAAAATGCGTCCTGATTCGTCCTTGCATCGTCAGCTTAGTCATCAGTCTCTGTCGATTAAACGGAGAGCCAGACCGACCTGACAAAACACTGTTCCCTAGTTTGTGGCTGCCGCAGCGCGATGTGAGAGTGGCGTTTCCCCGCTCTCACTGCGTCGTTTGTAGACGACGCCCCGCGCTCGCAGCATGACATCGTCTAGACATTTAGGGGGTATGTCTCTTTTATCTTAATTGTTTTTTTACCCGACTACGGCGAAGCCAAAAGGAAGGGTTATGAGTTTAGCAGTCTAGTATGTATGTTCGTATTTACGGATGTTCCAAGCCTAAACTATTCATCCGATTGTTTCTGAAGAGTTCTGTATTGCCGACAAGCGCTTTAGCAGTTCAGAACCAGTTTAGAACTTGCCAAGAAACACATCTACAATGCTAAAAACACGTCAGAATTAATATAGCTTTGCTCGCGTTATTATCAGTTTTGATAGAAACCTTATTTTATCCGTTCGTAACGATGACATCTAGCAAACGACGTTTATAGTGGTGTAGTAGAACCTCGATTGTACGAATTATTGTGGATTGACACTTCCTCGATTAATCGAAAAATTTGAATGTATCTTTTAAGGATTTAATAAAAGACTACGTACTTACATTACAAAACAAACAGTTACTCATTAAAATATCGATGTCATTATACAAAAATAATCCGAGCTTTTAAACATAAATATATCTAGTTATATATAAATTTCTAAGCGTTTAATTCACTAACATCTAGAAGCCAAGTGAACAAATTGATTTGTTGTTTGTATTTAAATAAAGGCTTATTCTTGTGTAAATGTGTGACAACAAATATTTGGTACCGAATAATGATAACGAAGATAATTAATCGATACTGTTTTGAATGCAGGGGGTTCAGGTACCTCATCGAACCAATACACAGGTGATAAAACAGGATTTTCACTGACAATTGATGATGGCTTACTCAAAACGTTCGGGGAAATGTGGTACAAAATATTCATAGCTGCATTTCTGTCGTCCGTCTTTGTTCACACCGTATGTATTTTTATTATGATTCATTTACAGTGACTCATTTCGTGCGTTATGTGCATTTTTGTCTGATCAGTCATTCTCTTTGTTTCTTTTGAATTAATAGTTATTGAGGGTGGAGGTAAGGAGAACTGGAAACGTGTCCATCTGAGAGCGTCAAATAGCAGTTCAAAAAGTAACCAGAATGGCGCTAGTGTAGAAAAAGTGTTAATATAAACTTAGAAGTTGTAGACGAAGTAAAGTGTGCTGAAAGGAAATATTTAATCTTTTTGACGACTAGGGAAATTACTCACAGTAAATAAATCCTCAATCACTTACGTTGTCAAACATTATTTTATAGTAAATATAACCTATAGAATTATCAGAGAGAAATTGACACTCTTTCTACAGTAACGCCATCTTAATTCCATTCTTTTTGACGGACACTCTTCGTACACAGAGATGGTTATCTTTATCCTCTACCCTCCATATTAATAATAATAAAACTGTCAGTCCATAAGTTCTCACAACAGATGGCAGTCAATTAGATATTTTTCAACATAAATCTGACATATATTCTTTGCATAATACAATAACTGATAAGATTCCGTAGATAATGATACTCAGATATTTTCAAATTTAGTTGAAAATGTTGTATTTTGAACAACAATTTTGAATAGTAGTTAAGCGCTTTTCTGTTTTTTGAACGACACGCAATTTGTGTAACCGATTGTTCTTAGCTATTCAATTGGAAACAATTGCGCATCGCCAAACAAAAGCGAGTTTTAATGTAATTTGATACTGAATTCAGGTGGCAGCCTTGATTTCGTTTGCAACGCTCCACAAACACAAGTATGGCAAATTTTTTCCGATCGTCATTGTCATAATGGGCATAATACAACCGTTGACATCGTTTGTGGTGAGCAGTGCGGTAATAGCTTTTGTTTATCGCGCGTCCAGTTTACCAATGCCGTCGTTGAACGCAGTGTTCTGGGGTATTGGTCAGACAGCGCTGGCGGCTTGCATCGGATTCACCAGGATTCTGGCGACTTTATAACCAATAAAAGACAGATATTCTTTAATTATCATATGGTGTGTGATCTAGCAAATTCTGAGTGTATGGAAAATCCCAACGAACTGGTAATGTACGAAATTAAAACGGCGTTGAAATAATTGGATCTTGCATTGAAAAAAAAAATATATATATATAATATCAGGCCTTATTCTCTGTATCCAAAAATGCTGTCTGATTATAACTTTTGCTGTTTAAAAATTAATCATTTAATTTTTCTATCGTGATTGTTTTTTTTTCGAAATTTTGCTGCACTCCGTTCATTTTTTTTACTGAATGTTTATTAATACGAAATTTTTGGTATAACCATTCTCAGGCAGATTTCTAATACTTTGAAGAAAAAAAAAACTTTCTACTTAAGTTAATGATGACGTAGTATTAAAATCGTCGACTGTGTCGTCATAACATAACCTAACTAACTGAAACGATGAACATTACTGACTTTCTTAATATATTTAATAAGTTTTTTCCAAAAGGCTGAAATACGTTATTTTTTAAATACTATGTAGTTACGATAAGATTTTTGTCAACGCAGACCGTAATTATTAATTTTTATGAGTGATCTTTTTTCTGATGGCTTCTGAAAGACAGTGTTAATTAAGTCTCTAATAAAATCACGATTAGTAATTTGAGTAATGAATTTAGAATTTAGCTAAATAGACTACAGTATTCGAACTATACTACTTGATTAAACAATTAATATTTAAATAAATAAATCTGAAACAGTTTCTCGTTTTTTATAAAAAAATATCAATAATTTTAGTAAGCATTTTCATCTAAAATTAATATTATTAAAACTTAAAATCAAAAATTTAGATTTTTAAAATTATTTCGCAATGTAACCGTGATAATAATTGTCGAACATATTTATAATAGAGATGAGTCAGTACCGATATGTAGGTTTAAAATCTTTTACTCAAAACTAGCTATTCCATAACTGCCTGATATAGTCGTAAATTCATTGTAATATATTATCAATTTTTACGATGACGATCAAATAGCTATGGAATAGCGTTTATCTTGAATTTTCTGTGTTCGAATTAATCGATACTTTTTAAACCGATCGATGTCGGCAAATAAACTCATCTCAAACGTAGAACATATTTAATACGCAGTGTTAAAATTTAATATAACATAAAAATATCAAACATATTTAAGAATCTGTATGAAAAAAGAAAATAGCGTCCAAGATTTTTTATGGTAAATTTCATTTAAAGTTATGACAATTTACACGGTTGTGATTGTAATCCGTACCCTACAGAATCGTCCAAATTATAAAAAAACTTTGTTTTTCGAGTTACGATACAAAGTGCTCTTTCGTTTTATACAAATAGTGGGAAAACAATTTTTTTAACAAATAACATTATCAATTTTAATGTATATTTTAGATCACCAAAAATTACTAAATATTTATTTTGATGTGTTTCAATCAATATTTGACCAATTATTTATAAGAGAATGGAGTTTTAAAATTAAATATTTGAAATCGGCGCCTTTTGGTGACGCAGCATAGTCTGCTGTGAAGTTGACGCGACAGTACATTGTTTCTGACGCATGCGCGTTTGTGTATCTTATTTATATAACTCGAGAGTTTTTTCGAAGTTTCAAATGATTTTGCCATAAAAAATGGGCGATAATTTCGTCACTGGGTTCTAATTTATATAAAATTATAACATTACTATTTACTGATAAGATAAAATGCTCTCTTCTCGCCAAATTATCTTCAATACTCTTTGGCTGTCTGTCTTCATTTCTCTAGCGTACTGCAAAAGAAAATGTGTACTTATACAGAATGCACTGAGCGTGCGCGAAATTAATTTACTTAACATTGCCATGTAGAATTATTTTTGAATACTGATTAAAGTGTCATCAGTTGCCTTCTTTAAATAAAAAAAAAATAAACGGTGCTCTGTTTAAGTGCATATAATGTAGTTTCAACGCCCAATTAAACGTTTCTAAAACCAAAAGCGATGTACGTAGATTATCTACGTATGTTGTTTTGTACTTTTTTTTTAGAAACATACGCTTATGCTTTTGATGTATTTGTATATAAACATTTAGTAGACGTTATTATAAAAACGTTGCTGTTAAAAGTACAGTTATTCAGATATCTAAATTGAATTTTGAAATTGCGTTTATAAATTTGCGCAATTTCAAAACTATCGATTTTTTCGTATCAGATATCGAATAGCATTAATTTATAACGCTGTAAATATAAAATTTCATAATTAGCGGTTAGTAAAAATATTATATCGTATTTATATTTTTTTTATGACTGATTTCGGGCATTACCAATATAAAAAAATTATAGCGTTTTTAAAAAATATGTAGAATAAGTAGGTAGGTAATAATTGAATCCTTGTATATTGATCAAATAAATTTCAAAAAATTCAGTACACTAATAAAACTACGCGTAACAAACCAATTTTTAGAAATTGTATTAACAAATGTTATATTCTATGTGTTCAAAATATTTATATTTTAAAATGTTACGATAATTTCACTATTTACATTTTTAATACAACATAAGTACTGTATACTGTGCTTTAAAGTCTCAATAGTCGTTTTAACTTGTGCATTTCTGAGAAACGACAAGCATACGCTGATTTTTATTTATTATTCATTTGTTAAACAAAAGTAAAGCATTCTTGTGACAAAAAATAGTGATTAGAAGATTATGAGAGCTTTTGGTATGACGTGTGAGTTGTTTGTATGTTCTGATGAAAGAAGTGACGTCAAAATGGCGAAACCAATTAAATTGTAAGGTTATGTTGACATATCGAAACACTTGACCTGGAAGTTAGTACCATTTCACACCGTCATGAGTAGTCGTACCGGTGGGCGCTCAAAATTGTTTTAGGTCATTTATTTTACTCATAATGAGTAACAGTAGTTATTAAGTATTTATATTTGATGATATTTTAAATTGATATTTTTATTTTATTGTTTTCCTTTTTTTATTTTTATAACGTTATTGGGATAGACACAACATACAACAAATCAATTTTCCTCGATCTCACTATTTTATTAACAATAATCAACAATTATTGATAGATAGATTATAGACGCTCGACAGCTATAGTCATAATAGCGTCTAGTCAACAATTATCAATCTTATCAACATTTGCAGATTGGGATTTTCAACTAATTTGAAAATATTGAAATAAGAAGAACATTGCATGTGACAAAAACTAACGACTTGAAGTTTTCTTACAGATAATTGTGTGTTTTTGTTGCATGCAATTGAAAGAAAAATATAAAAACCGATTAGTTTTTATTCAATTCTCTCATCGTTCTTTGGGTGGCAGCGATTTGCTTCGAAGTCATAATTCTCACATAGGTCTAGATTCGAACTAAGTGATCATTTTTCGTCATCGCTGTAACCGAAAGCAACACCAATATACAATATGCCGTCATTCATTTGTTTTAGAAAAATCCAGAAAGGACAGTTGACTGATGAACCAAAATCGGCTACAGTTCATATAGAAACATTGTTTTCTTAATGGTTACGTAATAACAAAACTTTTTTATCAATCCCCAATTTGACATTTTAATAAAAATAGATTTTTTTTGTTAGTTTTTGAAAAGATACGATATTGGTGCTAGTTTTATAAAAAATGTCAATATAATTTACATATTGTGTTGATATAGTTGAGGCTATTACGTTAAGCTAAACCAGATGGAAACTTAACCAAGATGTACACTGAATCGACACGGAACAGTCGAGAACAGGATAAAAAATCAAGACTGACATAGTTCATGAGTCTTAAAATGCCAACTGTTCCAAACTAAATCGATTTAATGCGCGCCCTTATTATGGTATTGGATCAGATTGTATTCTGGTCTGACTTGAGCCTTGCTAACATCTCTTGGCAGATAAATGTTTTTGTAGTATTTCAGTGCAGCTATATTTTAAAAATATGTAGATATTAATTTTATTTTCTTTATATAATTGTTAAGACTGCAGTTAAGATTTTCTTTTTTTGGATATTTTAATAAATATCTTGTGTACAGTAGATTTATTAGCTGTAAACAATTATTCAATATTTGTATATAAAGAATCGTTTGTGTAATAAAAGCTAGTGTTTCTTTTTTCACGATAGAATGTACATATCTGATTAGATTAAACCCTATTGATTCCCAAGTGTCCATTCAATTTTTAAAATATGTTCGCCTTGCCCCTTACGTAAGCAACGCCACTGGTTATTTCATTTGTTTCTATCTTCTGTAGAACTTGCGACATTTTGACAACTTAACATAACCTTAGAATTGCGGAGTGTCGAGTAATGATAGTGTATTTAAAGAAATAAATAATAATAAAATGAATAAGTGTAACTTTATAAACAAACAGCTATTGGTAACAAGAAGCGTATTAAACCAAAGTGTGAGATGGAAACGCAAGCCTATATGGATGGGAACAGCGAAGAGCAAAATATTCCGTGTTCCTGAAAGACCCAAGATTCCAATAGAAGAACAAAACGAGTTGAAAAGACTTCACTCAAATTATAAGACGCTAGTAAAGTCAATCAAGTAAGTTTATGCGTAATTTTTAAATAATTAAACACAAATACTTGCAAAGAAATGTAATATAACCTAACTTATAGACAGTTATATTGTTATTAATCAGCAATTTTCTTTTATAAATCGGACGTCACTATAGAATTTATAACAATGAGATAAATTTAGTTTAATTACCCTTCTTCATTTGTTAGAAATAGTAAAAATTTTGAAGTATCAATTTCGGTTCATAGTCAAAATTGAAAAGTAGTTTATTTTGGTATTAAAATTCAAAATTTTACGAGAAATGGCAGAAAATTCAAACATTGAATGTAAAAGCAAAAAAGATCCGGTAAAAGTTTATCGTAAAGATATCACATATAAAACTCAGAAGCGCCCAAAACGTTCGCCGGAGAAAAAACCGAAACAAGAATTCAAACCGTCGTTATCGACTCGATTGGCATTTTTGGCTACTAAATCAGAAATAGATGACGCATTGAGCGGACGTCGTAAGCGCTCGATAACTCGATTTCCTCCCGGAGGGAAAATAGATGAAAACATCGCCGAGGATTATGTCCGCCAACTAGAAGAAAACCAGCCGCAGATAGATAGGAAGCGTGTAATACCTTTGGTTCGTCTCCCGTCGCCGACTGTAGCCGACAAACACGATGACCTGATCGGCGTACCGAGTCCCGGACCCGGAGACGGTCCGATCGTTCCTCCTCGTAAACCGAGCTTCTATTCGGATCAAGTATGGCCCGAACCGGCGACGTCTTCGGCTCTTGCTTTGCACGAACCGAAAAGTGGGATTAGAGTAAACAAGGATCCTTTTGACGACGAGAGGTTAGTGCAAAGTATCGACCTTGGCTACGATCGGAAATATTATAAACGGGACGTCGAAAGATATGACGATCTGTTGGAACAAATTAATAAAAAAAAACTTAAAACGGCAGGTGATGCGGGTGGTAAAGTAGACGAAGAGCTCGGAGAGCAAGCGGGTGGAGAAGATATTGTCACGCTAGAAGAAGCCGAACTGGCTAAAATTCAAGTGAATTTAGACGCGGACGTGAACGCATTTGAAGCCGATAAATTGGACAGAAAGGCCAAACGGTCCAGACGCCCCAAACGCCACTCTATTAAAAGAACAAAAAAGAAAGGTCGCGGCAGCGAGGAGCCAAAATACGTGACCGCCGACGAAGAACTATTACAAGAAGAAGAGTCTGAAGAAGAGATGAAGCCTGTTCAAATAACAAAGTGGACACAGAAGCATAGGCGCGAATCAGAAGATATCCCAAAAATATTTGTCGAGAAAGAGAGAATCAAGCACGGCACGATTGAAAGTCATTCGTTCACGCGACTAGACGTGCGCTATCCAAAACAGTATCCCTTCTTTGTCAGGCAGGGCAATTACCACCAGGGCGATGAACATTTCCCCGCCGACACTCGACATAAACAGTATGTCGCCAATTGCATCGTAGCGTACTGCTACGCGGTATTGAAACATCCTACCAAATGGGAATCGCCCGATATCGATCACATTCTCGAATGCGGCGATCGTTTGTATCGCGAGACGCTCGAACACTCGCACATACACGAAGAACCGGAGAAAATAGTTTTAACGCCGTCTGATTTCCGTCAACCCGTGATTGTCGGCGGTTATAAGTTTTTGTATGTGATCGATGACCCCGATATAATCGGTAGTACTATGACGGCTGATCCGAAAGTGTTCGACATAGTAAAAGGCACGCAGGTGTACTTCAAACGTAACAGCTCCGGTCTGTTCTTTACGAATGGCGTGTGCTTTTCTATATGGCGCAACCTGTTCTACAACGTATTCGATCCGTCTCCTAGAGGAAAAGACTTGATGATCGACCCGAAAAAAGGAACTGCCGCCTTGCTCGGCTTCGCGGAAACGAAACACGTCGCGACTTTTCTGACGCAACAGAACGCGTTTCCGGTAGGAACGTACTCTTTGTCTAAAATAATAGTCGTGAAGAAAATGAATCCCGATGAAAAAGAAGAAGAAATCCCACCGCTAATCGGTAATAATTTCGTGGCCTTGAACGATTTGAGTGCAATCCTTCGCGGGAGTATCAGCTTTTCAGATAAGTGCTTCGACGTTGCCAGAAACAAACAGGCGCTACCGATGTCTGTCGTTGCGATTGCATATTCCAAGATTACCCCGGCAAGTGCCTGGTGTAAAGATACGCTCGATAAAGTTTTGCTTCTCGGCAACGAACTGTATATCAACATCGCCAACCAAACAAACAGTTTGGAACTGGAACTGTTTAATCTACCGAAAGATTTTCTGCTCGGAGAATATTACGTGCAATATAAAATTTTCACCGATACCGTTAAAGGTACGTTGTATTCGAGAAAGTACGTTCCGGATCTGGAAATCGGTTTAAAGTATTTCTTCGATCACAGCACGCTGGGACTAATGCAATTCGAGAGATATACGTATGCCGTTTGGAAACAGAGGGATCTGTATTATTTGTTCGATGTGAATCCATGCACCGGGACGGGTATCCATTGTCCGATTGCAGATGGCGTTGCGTGTTTAACGATGCACACGAATACGGAATTGATCAGCTCTTTGATGCTGAAAAACTACGGAGTGGATGTCGAATGTCCGTTCAGCATTCACGCTATTAAAATATTAAAAATCACTAAGAAGGACGAAGAACCGCCCGATCCGATAGAAGGAAGACTTTTGGAACCGGCAGTTCCGAATGCTATTCCGAGACAAGATTCGGTCGTCGAAGTCGAATCGAACGTCGGATCCGTTGAACAAAGATTTGTTCCGGCCATTAATATTCCGACCAAATTGCCGACGCCGGGTACAAAACTAATAGTGATCGAAGTATCGAAAAGCCCTAGCATTTGCGATTTGGATTCACCGAGTTTATCCGATACGCAGATTTGCCCGCCGCGTCCTTCGCCCGAATACCTCGGAATCGAACCGGAAACTCCGTCGACTATTTCGTTGTCTGAAGTGGAAGGCAAAGAAGAAGACGAAGATGACGTCCGTGACGAAGGAGTCAAACCGACTATTGAAAAAGAAGTGCAAGAAGAACTAGAAGAAGAGGAAGCGGCGGCCGCGTTGATGAAAGGTGAGGGCGAGGGCGGAGAAATGGATTTAGAGATAAACTTGAGCCAGACCAGTGACGAACCACTGTCGATGGCGGCGGCAACACTGACGGCACTGCGCGGTCCGCCGCTCAAGGAAGTTCTGCCGCCTCCAAAAATGGCACCAGCTACCACATACACGGTGCCGATCGAATTCGCGCCAAGAATAAAATACGAAGATCACAGGAGAACTCAGTCGCAACAGCTGGTGGTTGATTCGAACTTTATCGATTTACCGGACGGAATGCAGATTATACACGGCGCAATTAGCGTGTCCGATTGCAAAGAAGATCCTGAATATTTGGCACAGTTCGTTGCGATCGCTGCGTGTGTCGTCGCAAAGAAGTACAGTATCGAGTCGTGGAACGGCGACGTCGTCGATTACGTCCAGCAGTGCGGTTTGGCGATGATGAAAGTCTGTCCGCGGAATCTGGAACAGCCGCCGTATCACGAATTCAAAGACGTTGCGCTCGGCAACGAGCACTACGGTGTGGAAATCTCGTACGCTGTCAGTTCTATATGGAATCAGGCGACGATGGAAGCCGTAATCAAAATAGGACTCTTCGCCAAATACAATTACGGAATCATTCTCAATCCGAACTACGCGTGCGCTCTGTTTGTGAAAAACGGACTGTTTTATTTGTACGATCCGTATCCTTGTTCGAGAGTCGGGCTCGGCGTCGGAACTGCGATACGGAAGAACGAAAAGAAATCGAAAGACAAAGAGGAGCTGAGCACCGAAGAACAAGGTAGTGCCTGCTTTATGCGTTTCTTAACGATTCATTCTTTAGTCGCGCGAATGATTTACAATAAAAAGAAACGCGAGAGTGCCGATGATTTTGCAACGTCTCATTATATAATGTGTAACGTTAAGATACGAAGAAAAGTCGAGTATACGCCAGATACAATGGAAACGCCGGCGCCAAAAGAACCGATAGAAGAAGGCGAGGAAGCCGGCGATCAAGAAATTGCAGCGTACGAAGAGAAAATCGTCAAAGTCGAAGACGAGACGAAAGCAAAGAAAGAACCGAAACGCAGGAAGATAGGTTATCAGAAAGAAGAGAACGAACTGTACATGATACAGGGAACTATCGGCCTCAGGGGGAAGTTTAAGGTCGTTGAAAATTGTATCAAGGAATGTCACTTTGCTTGCTTGTGTGCCGCTCTGACCTTGATGGGCCTCAAGATAAGCAAATGGACCTCGAATCACGTCGATACGGTTATTGAACAAGGTAAACACGTGTTTTCGCACGCCAAGAACAAAGAGGTGTCCGAAAAACGCGTCGTCACTAACATATTGATCGACGATACGTTCTTCGATGTTGTTCTGTCGATAATCGATATCATGCCCGAAACGAGAGCGATTCGCGATCCAAGCAAGCGTTTCGAATTCGTTTGTCATAAACACAATTACGTTCTCATGCAGTCGGTCGGCAATTGTTATTTGATACACCAAACGCCGACTAAGGCGCACCTATTCGATCCGTATAAAGTGAAAGACGACAAAACAAAAGAGAAACGCACTTACTGCGGGCGATGGATACGTTTCGAATCGTGCAACGACTTGAATCAATATTTGAAAGAGGATTTGAACGGTTTCTACAGTTCGTGCGCGTTTTATACGTTCGAAGTGACGCGAATATCGAAAGCGCCGAAGAACATGACGCTGAGGGCGGTCGTCAATAAATACGAGAAGGACCAGAGGAAATTCAAGGAGATGAGGAACAAACAATTCAACGAAAGGAAATGCTGGACGAAGGACATAATCGTACCTTGGTCTCGAATACTGCTCAAAGCGCCGAACGGTAAATCGCGGACTGATCCCGAACAGAAATGGAAAGAGTGGGACGCCGAACACGTCGACGATCTTTACTCGCTGTGGGGATCGCTGCACCAGAAATCGAGCAGGTTCAGCGAGGCGACGCGCGGCAAACAGACGCTCGCCAATTGCATCGTCGCAATGCTTATGGTCCGGCTGTACGAGTTCAGCGCTTGGAATCCGATACTTCTTGACTCGATCCTCCTCAACGGCGATCTGTGGTTCAAGAGGTGCGTCGAAGCGTTGCCGAGAAACATTAACGAATTTGAACTGCGACACATGCTGCCCGATTTTACGGCGTATCCGTACTGTGCCAGGTTCACGTACAGACCGGTCGTTCAGGGAACTATGTATAACGAAAATCCGAAAGTGTTTAATTTGTATTTGGCGTTGGCCTACTTCTTCGAAAAGAGAGAAAGCAGATTCGGTATCATTATGTGCGCAGACGCGACGGTCAAGAAACGCGTACTCGCTTTCGGAAAGATCAGAGAGAGCGAGTATTTCATGTACGATTGTCAAAAGTACGGCTATCCGGTATTCCCGGAGAACCAGGGATGCTCCTATATGCTGAAAATGAACGAATTTAATCGACTCCTGCATTGTATCGTTCTGACACTAGTCGATGGCGATTTCTACATTTATGAAATTAATATCGTCGATATTGGCGAAATAACGGACAAATTCAACGATGCGAAAAAGAAATGACGAACGTTTAATTTTTAGTATTCACTTTTTTCGTTTATCTGTTTGTAAATTCGTATATTTTTTATGATCTGTTCTATTGAAAAAAAAATGTTTTTCGTAAATTAAGTTAAATGTAATTTTTAATGTGTACATTGAAGTCAGTAACTAATAATAATGCAAGTTTTTTTCGTTTTTGTCTAAATAATACATTGTATTCGCAATTTACTTTACGAGTTTTCCATCTATAGATTCTAATCAGCTTTGTTGTCGATTGTCTATAATCTGCAATATTTATGTTTGAATATGAACACAGCGGGCCCCCTGTAGCCCGGGGCTCCATACCATTGATACGGCGGTAGCTATGCCCCTGGTTTGAGCTTTCTTCTATTTCATAATTTAATATCACACAAATAGGTCATATGCATAAAACTCCAAATTGGTTAAAATTTTTATTTCGAAATATATTTTAGTTCTTGATCATAACGTAATGGTTATTTTATTAATCTAATCACTGAAAAAAATACAAATAATAAAAAAGAAATGTAGAAAATAAGCGCTATTTTTGAATTTTCAAAACGCATCGTGACGTCAGAGTATATATCAACAACAGTTTTCATGACGACTGTGTCGTCTCACAGTAAGATTATGTCAGTATTTAGAGAAAACAACAAATAAACTTCATTTAGAACATTGATAATTTGACATCAAGGTTGGCATGCATCGTATATCATGACGTCACATAAGCCCGCGAACATGGCCGATTGTTTAAAATGTCTATTTTTGAATGTGAAATTTAATATTTTTTTCTTATGATAATATTACATTTTTAAATGATTATCAATTTTTTTCCGTATTATGGTTGACTAAATAATCTATTAAAAATCTAAAAAAAAATCATGCATATGACCT
The DNA here is from genome assembly GCA_963575645.1 of Xanthostigma xanthostigma. Classification (NCBI taxonomy): domain Eukaryota; kingdom Metazoa; phylum Arthropoda; class Insecta; order Raphidioptera; family Raphidiidae; genus Xanthostigma; species Xanthostigma xanthostigma. The sequence continues at coordinate 24,388,425 of OY754474.1, forward strand.
ATTACAGTTTTTCACTTTTTCGAAAAATATTTCGTATCACATGACGAAACTATTAACCATTTGCAAGAACAGAAATCCTAAAATGACGTGAGCCAGGGAGCCTATTCTCAATTTTTTTCGTTATAATAACGATTTCGTTAAGCTACTAGCACTCGCTATTATGAGTCGGTGGATGGGATAATCAAATGGTACTCAACGTCGGCTAGTAAATCCGTTAAAAAAGTTCAATGCGCATGTGTGCAAAACTATGTGTTTATTTATTAACTAGATGCAAAAAAAATAGAGAAATATGTCGGAGAAAAAAGTTGTGTGGTTTTAAGAAACCACGACGCAAGTGAAACTTTTATTGGATTGTAGGCGTTGGATTGTAGACACTTATCCATCACGATTAATTATAAATAACAATATTCACATGAATACACGAATAAAAACATGTAAACACTGTACAGCACTTGCCCGCATGACAGACTGACTATGTGTTATATACATACTACACGGTCAGCTGATGCTAACCATGGGCGCCGCCATATTGGCCTTGGCTACTCTGCCGAGCGCCTACTCCGAACGCCTTTCACTTTACCCCTACTCCGCGGCCGCCTGTAATGCGACATGCAACAGACGGCCAGAAAAATTCGGGGCGATAGAATAAAAGTTTCACTTTAAAAATATATAAAATCTTTTAGAGGTTATGCACATGGCAATTGAACTTTTTAACAGATCTACTAGTCGAAGTTGAGAACCGCTTGAAGATCCCCTCCACCGACTCATAATAGCGAGTACTATCAACAAAACAACATCGTTATTATAACGAAAAAAGCTGAGAATAGGCTCCCAGATCTTTAAATACAACACGTACTTCATGCGCCGAGAGTTGTGTACATACATCATTCGCTATAGTTTTTCTCTACCCATTATCTCAGCTGTTTAGCGTCTGTAATCTAGTATTCTTCTTCCCCTCAAGGGAAACACTGGAATGTAGTTTACAATCCAATATTTTTTTGGGAATAAGCGCTTCCAGGATCCCGAGTTCGTACCAGTCGGCTGGCAGATTCTCTAATACACACTGATTACCTAAGTTGTTGTGCGTCTATATATCTACATTCTATCTATTCTTCTTCTTCTATTCTTTAACGACTCTCTTACATTTTATTTTCAGAATTAATATTTTCGAAGATAAGATTACAGGAAACCTACGTTCGGCGCCAAAACTCATAAAATAAATGTTTTTGACGATTGACTATGGTTTTCCTGTAGTCTTCATTAGTCTCTTTATATGGCCGATTAAAAAAAAGTTAGACCGAATGCTTTCGGAGTTACGGAGGAGGCTGATTTTATATGGCGCCAGTGAGACGTCCCTTCTTGGCATTATTCGGTGGTCCGATCATTCTAATGCCGGTTTCTTATTGTTTTAGCAACTATCTCTATTTGCAATATGGCCAAGAAGAGACGACAGTCGATGCTGCCAAATTGGAACAGGAATTTTTGGACGATTTTTCCAAAAGTTGTGCCATAAACGACGAATGGAACAAACAAATTGCAGTGACGCGCGAAAAACGGTTTGCAGAAAAACAAGAAGCCGCGAGGCAAAAAGTGTTCGAGAGGCTCGAAGTTTATGAAAAATGGGAAGCAGATCGGCAAGAAAAGGCAGCACAGTTGATTCGACAGGAAAAGGTAATAAAAATTAATGTAAAACTGAAACACGACTATGAAACGGTAGGTATGTTCCAACCTGCTGAAACCATAACGAAACTGTATCGGTTTTGTGCGCTTGCGTCGAAATGATGGTTTCGAAACCATCACAAATTCGCTTGGAACGCTTAAAGGACGGTTCGAGAACCGCCCATATCTCGTTTGAAACGCGTTTTAGTTACTGCGCATGAGCATGACGATAATGTTGTCGCTCTCAGAGGTTGTAACGCGTTTTAGCTACAGCGCATGAGCGTGGCAATAATATTACCGTTCGCAGAGGACTTGGGATATAGCTAGTATAAAACAAGCTTCCTACTGGAAAAGCAATCGGAAAAGTTTCGGTAACATGGCTACTTTTAATTTTGTTAACAATATTATGGAAGTTTTTAAGGGTTTGTGAATCTAAATTCAAAATGACGGTTGCAATGTGGCCGATTAACCAATCATAAGTGAAGACGGCTCCAATATGGCTGACTACAAGTTTGTATTTTTTTTTTTTTAGGAAGCATCTAAGTCGTTTATCACAGCTGCAAATATTGACGAGGCTATTGAAAAAGCGTTGGCGTCGCAAGTGGATTATAACTATGCCATCGATTTGAAAGGAAATATTATCGATAGCAAAACTGATAAAGAAATCGAAGGAGGGGCTGAATCCCAGAGATCTGTCGCGTCACAGTAGTCAAATGTTTCGTAAAGAAATGATCGAGCTCATTTTGTTTTAGGTACATTTTGTTTTTCAATAATAATTTTTATGTTTTCATCTTGTTGAATTTTTTACTTCCGAAAATACGATTCTCCCATCCTTACAATGATACTATAACAGTTTATTATTAATTCTAGCAAAAGTATTTGAGACTAGGGGCCCGGTCAACGGCGTAGATAGGGGGAAAATGGGGTAATTACCTCCCCCCCCAGGATCACAATAATAAAAAAAAATAAACTGAAAATAATAAGAATACCTGGCTAAAAAGTTAAATTTAGAAATATTTCTTGACAAAAAAAGTTGTAAAATTGGTTTGGGAATTAATATTTTGGCTTGACACCGTCCTTTGTGACTATTCTTGTGTGATATTAATAAAATTTGATTTTTTTGCTTTACACACCCCCCTCTCCCAGAAAAAAATATCTACGCCCTTGGGCCCGGCCCGACTTTGCCCGAATTTGTAGATTGTCAGCGTTTTTTCGTCGACTTATGTTGCAAAATTGGTCTCCACGGAAAGCGCTTTTATTTTCACGCGATAATATATAGCCTATGCCCTATGTCCATCCTGAAGGTCCACTCTAAATATTGGTGAATTTTTTTTGAAATCGGACGAGTAGTTTCAGAGATTACCTCCTACATCTAAACTTACAAACTTTACCTCTTTATAATATTAGTATAGATAATAAAAACGAACTTGAAAGAATGAGTGAATTGGTATTTTGGAACCCCTGAAAATGCTTTTTTTATGTACAATATTATTTTTCCTTTAGTATCTACGAATGTGTAGTTTCTTCACGCTAGTGACCTCAGTTGTCGAACGTCTACAATCTCTCTCTTAGTTTCGCAAAACTTAAAACAAAAAGACGGATTGCACTCCGGGAGTGCCGGCTAAAGTGAAAACTTGAATATTAACGTCTTACGAATTTTCGATCAAAATGGTTTGTATCATAGATTGCATTTTTATGTACGATATTTCAACGCTAGATGTCTAACGTTGTATAAATAAAAGTTTTCGTCTTACGCATTTTCGATCAGGACACGTGACCCTGACGCGAGTTTAACATTTTTTACCCATTACAAAAAAAGTTAAAGAAGTTTTCACTTCAAAAATGGAATAATTATTCAGATTTTCTTAAAAAGCTGGTTGTATTCTGCATTGCGTCCCAAAAATAACGTTCAGCCCTGATAATAACTGCATATCCGAAATTGGGAACGGATAAAAAACGTATATTATAAAACTATTAAATATTTTTTAGTTCAAGGTTACTCCATTATTCTGAGAGATAACAAAAAAAAAGTAGTAATTTGATTCTTTTGATGCAACACTTACATGATACATTAGTAACGCACGTATTTGATTATTAATTGGAAATACACCTGTTCTGTATATTACCTGCCCAACCTAACCTAAAAACGTAATACCCGGCTTTAGACACGAGCAGTTAACCTATTGTTTACGATCGTCCGTTAATTCTAAAACGCGTGGTTATTTACTCGATGAAATATGAGCAACAGTTTTGGCGTAACTAGAATTTGAAGCTGGGGGACTGGACGCCTGTATAATCAGTTTTTTTGTTGGGCATGCACAGGGCCGTAAATAGCTCTTTTGGGGCTCTGGACAAGACCTTCTCACTGCCCCCCCACACTAAATTTTATGAATTAAAGCTACTTACTTCCCAAAAAAAATTGGTTGTCTGTAAAGTCGGTATACGGACAATAGTTTTACTTGATAACGTATTCCGTAATACATAACCTAAACCTCCCAAAATTTGGTTTCAATCCGCTTATCCTTGGTGTCGGAATGATAAAAAATGTCAAAAGTGACGTTTGCAACTGTCAAAGTATTATGTTTTAATAATAATTAGTTATTCCAATACTTAACTTAGAAGGCGTTGCATTTCACAAAATACTAATGTCAAAAAATTGAATTAAACATTAGAAATTCAGCCGTTTTCATGTTGCATTTATACAGCTATTTTTCTATATAAATTTGTATAAAAAAACTGTTTAGGCAAATTCTGTTATACGAAATCTATGTAAAATGTTCTCCTCTTTCGTTTAAGACTGGTTTCAAACCGATCTGATTTAAATTGAGCGAGAAATTAGCAAAAAGCACGCACAGGGTCAGGCGGAACGTTACGCGTTACGAACGTTACACTTTTTCGAACATGCAGCCGGTGTTTTATCAATTTATAAGATTGGTGATTCATCAATTTATAAGACGTTATCACGTCAAAAAGTAAATTTTGAAAGGAGCTAAATTTTTTAGGTATTTTATACTGATTTCTACGAACAATTTACGCTGTCCCCAAAATACGTAAAAATGTCCCGCTTTGGCAAAACCAAAACGTAGCAGCAAGTCTTCTTGTCGCATAAAGTGGTAGATTAGGAAAAAAACGGTAGATTCAAAAAGTATGTAAATAACTTTTTACGCTTACACAAATTCGTTGCTTTGATAAGTCCTGATTCAGTCTCACTACCAAAGTCTTCATACTCTGCTGATATTATGCCATTTCAATTAACAATAATAATTTAAGGGTGCCCCGCTCGGAGAAAAAAAAATGGTTCTTATTTATGTGCGCCAAGTTGCATGGACCAACTTAAATTTTTGATGTGATAACGTCTTATAAATTGATGAAACACCAGCTGCACGCACGAAAAAGTGTAACGTTCCGCCTGACCCTAAATATGATATTCGAGCGGAATACGTTATCACGCAAAACTATCGTCCGTAAACCGACTTTACAGACAACCATTTTTTTTTAACTTTTTCAACGCCAATCGTTTGTTCTACGTTTGTACCTGACGCCTGCAAAAACATTTGTACCTAAAAATCCGGGACGGTTTGAAAATCAGGTTGCGAAACAGTAGGTTTTTTTTTTGCATCGATGGGGACCGAACGTTATTATTTTTCGACACGTGGAAGTTACACTGTAATTATGTAATACATATTTGGTAGCAAAATAATTCTTTTTCACGATATCCGTATAGGAAGCAAATGTCTGCCACATTTCTGGAACAGGTGGCGCAAGAACATCTGTTGCTTTAATTTATACGATGACCTTGTTAAATTATTGTATTCAATTTGACTGAATAAAAGTACCTGATGCCCAATTGTCCCTTGCCTTCTGCGCACATGTGCAGGGACGTATGCATCACATGGCAAAAGGGCAGCTGGCCGGATCCCGGAGCGGCGCAATGATAAAATACCGTTCGCTTGGGCAGCAAACTTCACACTCGTCAAAATTGTTTTCAGGCCACCCTAGATATACAATTTGCTATGGCAATTTCTTTTAATAGTTATTTTTGATGGATTTAGTAAATTATGTTTATCACAAAACAATAAAATGCACGTCGCCACTGGGAAGAGGATATGTGAGGCGTTGGATACAAGTCAGACAGTAGAGTCAACACGCGTCGGCGATACATTTATGTCATTTTATTATTATTTTGTAACGAACTTATTAATCCAATAATAAAGTACATTGATACCAATTAATAGAACTTAGAAGTGTTACATAATATTGACTCCCTGCGTTGGCTGTCAATTTATTGGAAACATGAATTAACAAGTTCGTTACAAAATAATGACAAACCGATATAAAATAAAGATGTATATTGAATCGAGTACACAGATTAAACTGAACGTTCCGCCGATGCGTTTTGACACTACTGTCTGACTTGCATCCAACGCCTCACATATCCCCGTCTTTAGTTTCCTGCGGCGAACACTTTAGGATGTATGTAATATCAGAAATAGTGTATAGGACATAGAGAAAATGTAAAGGAAAGGGGGCGTGAAATCATCTTTTAAAAATATCTACGTCCCTACATAATATATGGATATTAATTGAAAGGTAAGCAGTACTAGAACCATATATACTTTTATTCTATACTGAGCATAGGAACAAAATCGCAATTGAACTATTAGGGTGCAAACATATACTTCTGTTTTTTTTTACGCCGTAAGCACTGGCGTATCCAGGAGCGCAAAACAAGCACGGGGAACCCGGATTAAAAAATTTCTAATTTGCCCCCTCCTGGGCCAAAAGCTGGGTACGCCCATGTTAACGTCATAGAAAAAGACAAAGTTTTTGAAACAGAGATACTCTATTCAAATTGAATGCAAGTACCTACATCAACCAATCCTATCATCGGAGAAATCAGGGAATTACATCGAAGAAAGAGTCACAGATATATTTTCGATACGCTTTGTTGCATTCACTCACCGTACACTGAGTAGATAGGCAATGATAGATATAATATGATTTGCACCATCTTCAGAGTTACCGTACCGAAACGCTAGTAATAAATGCAGGTTTAAAAAGTATTGCTTTGCTTATGCCAGGGACTTTTTTCCATTAACTTCAATGGATCACAAATTATTACTCTACTAACTGTATTGTTTTGGCATAAAAAATTAAAAAATCATATTTCGCTAAAATTATTTAAATATGATAAAATGTCGAGAATAGAATTTTGAGCGTCTTTACTTTGGTGTTGGGATGACCACTATGAATATTTTACACGGAGCTGGGATTTTTCTTTAAATAAAATAATTTATTTCTTATTCTTATGGACGAACTACACTACTGTACTATCGCTGGCGTGTGTTGTGTATGAAGTAATAGAAGCGACGTGAGCAGCTGGCCCATTAGCTCAGTTGGTTAGAGCGTCGTGCTAATAACGCGAAGGTCGCGGGTTCGATCCCCCCATGGGCCATATTTTTTTTTTTTTATTAAACTATTGTAAACGAATCTTTATAGAATTTAATTATATTTAAAAATTCAAGGGTATTAATTAATAGCGTTCCCTGTTTACGATTGTTCTACGAATTTTAGTCTAAAGTGATACATTATAGAAACTCAGTAGCTAAGATCGTCAGCGTATATAAATTCTGTAGTCTAAGAACTGGCGAAACTATACGTATTTTATTTATCTATACTAATATATAAAGCTGAAGAGTTTGTTTGTTTGGTTGAACGCGCTAATCTCAGGAACTACTGATTGGAATTGAAAAAAAATCGGTTGTCTGTAAAGTCGGTTTACGGACGATAGTTTTACGTGATAACGTCATAAAGAAACATCGATGAACTCTCTGACGTCACGCGAGAAGAGAGAGAAATGCGTACAAGCCGACGCTTGGGCCGATCGTGCCTCTCTATCGCTTATACCGCGCTCTCGCTTGCACGCTCAGGCTCAGACGGAACGTGACACTTTTTCGTGCGTGCAGCCGGTGTTTCATCAATATATAAGACGTTATCACGTCAAAAAATTTTTGTTGGATAGCCCATTTATCAAGGAAATATAATATCACGCTACGACCAATAGGAGCGGAGCATCAATGAACAATGTTGCAAAGTGTAACTGATTTGTACGTCCGACAAAAACTTTTGAACGGTAATCATGAAATTTGGACACAACATTCATCTCGGTAAACTAAGATGAACGTGCGTACTCATTTGCATAACGCCATAATTTTTCATTTTGAACAACTTTTCTTAGTGACACTTTTGCGTACTATGAACGGAAAAGGTACTTTACCTGAAACGAAAAGAGGTTTTGCTCAACTGTAAAGGTCTACTTGATTTAAAAAAATCGAAAGTAAACTAAGAATAAGTTTCAGACCAAGCAGGGCGGAATCCCAAAATATGAAATTCCAATTCGAAAATTTTGGTCAATCACTCAATCCGGGGACATACTGTATATAATAGGATACAAGAACTAGTAACTGTTATCACTGTTGGGGAAGTCGAAGCGAGAAAACGCTAGACAATGCGGACACATAAATATGTGGAGAAGGATAATTAAAAGAAAAGGAAAATGATGAAAGCGAGAAAGAAAATTTGTTAACAAAAGATTAAATATAAGCAAAATAATTAAAATTGACAATAAAAAAATCAAGGAATACAAATGTCAGTATTAGAACTCCGTATGCAAATTATATTTGTACGTCATTAAGCGTTCTCAACAATGGTTGCTGCATAGTTTAGCGGTCGCCATTTAGAACTTTTCCGGATGTACTAATTAAAAAAACTCTAACGAACTAAACAATTAATAATTACAGGCATATAATTAATCAATTCAAAAATCAATCAACGATAATATACACGGCATTTGGTTCCAGCCGTCATATTGACTAAAGAGTATGTTTATTGAAGACTAGCGTTTGCCCGCGGCTTAGCTCGAGCCAAGTTTGATGTTGATAGATCAATCAGTCAGTCAGTCAGTCACGGTTTCCTTTTATATATATATACAGATTACGGTTTTTTATAATTTTTTGTTGTTCAAGTGTAATAAATTTCAAAATTGTTGACATTCACGTGATCAACCTTGAAAATGACACCCATGTTGATTTTTGGACTATTTACCTCTTTTCACCCTCTGAAAGGGTTGTTTTTGAAAAAGCACGAAACGCGTGTTTATTTATTCGTTGACAGGAGTAATCCTGCGCATTTTCGAATTGATAGATCTCTATCTTATATGATTTCTCCACGCAAATTTTTAACCCCCGCTACACCCTTTTAGGAGTTGAATTTTTAAAAATCTGTCCTTCGCGGATGCCTACGTCATAATAACTATCTGTGTGCCAAATTTCAGCCCAATCCGTCCAGTGTTTTGAGCTGTGCGTTGATAGATCAGTCAGTCAGTGACTGTTTATTTTTATCATATACTTTTATTCTATACCGCGCAATCGAATTATTAAGGGGCAAAGATATATTTCTGTCTTTTTTTAAGCCGCAAGCATGTGCGTACCCAGGGGGCAAAACAAGCACGAAGGAGTAAGGACCCTGCTCAAGAAATTTCTAATTTGCCCCCTCCTACTCTATTCTAGCAAGTTTTGTTACATTAACTCACTCTCTCTCTTTTTTGTAATATTGTCAAAATTAGCGTTCTTTAGCTACGCTGGAAAAATGAATGTTGTTATTATTTTGGAAAAATTTAATAACAACATTCATTTTTCCAGCGTAGCTAAGGAAAACTAATTTTGACAATAATACAAAAGAGAGACAGAGAGAGTTAATGTAACAAAACTTGCTACACTATAGACATAAAAACTGGCATTAAGATGAGCCAAGTCGCGGGTAAGGGCTAGTAAATATTGAGACATAGATTCAAAAATTGTTGACCTTACGACTTTATTTTTTGCGATAATATTATATTACGTAATTCAATATTTTATATTTCTGGCTACTCTGTCAAATATCAAATTCCAATACCTGTATAGACTTAAAATTTGTGTAATGTCCTTCTAATGACCTTTGATTGCGTAAAAGAATCGTGACTTTTTTGCATTTAACGCCTCGTGCCGTTCAGTCAATAAAAAAATGTGTTGTGATTTGGAAATAAATTGTGTTTTTTGTTTGTGGTGACGAGCTTTCTTTTTGTGACGCTATAATAAATATTTGGAGTGAACAGTATTGGATTTGTAATAATAATGCACACTGGGCATCGGCCTAGGACATCGCCACAGAGGGGACACCACAAATTAGAGATTACTTTTTTTCTTGGTGAGAACTATTTAAGTTATTATAGACTTCTGATTAAAAATTATATGTTTGCATAAGATGAAGTGGGGTAAGATCGGACCGGTTTTTGTAAAGTTCCACTTTTAACACATTTATTTTTATGTCCTTTTTTAAATATTTAACATATATCAAAGCAAAGTAGAGTTAATACTCTATAATTTGTATTGAAAAAAATACCAATTTTCCTTGGAAATTTACATTTATATGTCGAATATGTCATCAATTTTGAAATTTATTACACAAAAAAACTCGAAATCCAGCATCGTGTGAAGTAAAAAGTTACATTCGGCGCCATGTAGATTGTAGAACATTAGATTGTACTCACACACAAGCAAATGATTGATCTATGTAGAAAAAGATAGCTTTTTAGTTTTAATTTTGATCAAAATGCGTTGAAAAAGATTGTTTACAAAATCAATAATTAATAGTGCAAAATAACTACGTAGGTACTTATGCAAAGTTAAAAAAAATATCATTTCAATCGATCATTTATTTTTTAGAAGTATCTAGTATCTAAAATATATTCAAAGCTATCTTCTTTACGACAAAAAATATCAAATCCAAGGTATATCTGGCCAAGTAATATAATTTCCATAATTTAGCCTTAGATAAAATGCATTTACAAATTGATTTTTTAAAATTTTTTCTTTGCTTGTGATGTGTATAAAACACAAACACAACAAAGTAATAATTATAATTAATTAATTAAATTAGTATTAGAAGATTAAGAAGGACGAATCCTGGTGGCATAGGATCGATGAATAAAGCAAATACTGAAGGTTTTTATTGCATTTTTATTATCTGACGTTTCGGCACACTTTATGCCATCTTCGGAGAATCAATGCTGTCAATTTTTTCAGTATTATTGTTATGTATAAAGTAAATTAAAATAAAAAATGTCATCAAAGGTATTAAATTACTATTTATCTTGAAAGAACGAATAAATTTTTTTACTGAAAACTGTATAAATGTGTCTGTTACTTGTATAAAATTATACATAATAATTTTATACAAGTAACAGACACATTTATACAGTTTTCAGTAAAAAAATTTATTCGTTCTTTCAAGATAAATAGTAATTTAATACCTTTGATGACATTTTTTATTTTAATTTACTTTATACATAACAATAATACTGAAAAAATTGACAGCATTGATTCTCCGAAGATGGCATAAAGTGTGCCGAAACGTCAGATAATAAAAATGCAATAAAAACCTTCAGTATTTGCTTTATTCATCGATCCTATGCCACCAGGATTCGTCCTTCTTAATCTTCTAACATTTGAACAGGATCATCATCTCTATAAATTATTAGAGTTTTTTTCATATCTTAAATTAGTATGTTAAGAGAAACTGTAATTATATTTTTTTACAGATTGTCTCATCGTGAATCATTTGTCTGGGCATTCCATTTCAACGCCGAAGGGTAAAAATATGTAAGTTTGCAATATTTATTTTATTTTATTAACTGTGTTATCGTACTTTTCCATTTGCAACGACCCAATCTCAAAAATGAAACGTTAGTTATTTAAAAATATACAGGGTGTACTCATTAAAAAAGAAATGTGTATAACACACACACGTCCATGATTTACTATACCATTGCAACCCACAGGTGGGGAATGGTACTAGTTTAAGTGAAAAATCATTTTTCAAAATTTTACAGTATATTAATAAGAAAAAATTCGCAGGTTTGTGGACAATAATTGTATTTATTCAACACGCGTGAGTAATATGTAATTTCGGGGCCCTGCTAAACGTGGGAGAAATAATATATTACTTCACTATAGTGTAATAATGAATTTTCTGGCGTGGGAGAAATAATGTATTACTTCACTAGTGTAATAATGAATTTTCTGGACCAATAGAAACTCAGTAGCAAGCCCAAGCGCTAAATAATGAAAAAAACTGCAAGTAGCTTCTGGACCAATAGGAACGTGGTAGGCGGTATTGTATACTTATATGAAAACAGTATCGCAATTCAGCGAAATCATGGCAATCTTGTGTATACACTGACGGTGGTACGTCAATCAATGAAGTGATTTATTATTTTTCCCTCTTTTATCAGGGCCCCGATTACATATTACTCCTGCTAGTTGAATAAAGTATTATGTGCGACTATTGATCGAAGGAGAATATTCCACTCGCGTGTGTTTTACCGCACTCGCTGCGCTCGTGCGGCAAATTTCACGCTCATGGAATCTTCTCCTTCTCTCACTAGTCGCACAATATACTATTATTCAACACGCGTGAGTAATATGTAATTTCGGGGCCCTGCTAAGCGTGGGAGAAATAATATATTACTTCACTAGTGTAATAATGAATTTTCTGGCGTGGGAGAAATAATATATTACCTACTTCACTAGTGTAATAATGAATTTTCTGGACCAATAGAAACTCAGTAGCAAGCCCAAGCGCTAAATAATGAAAAAAAAACTGCAAGCAGCTTCTGGACCAATAGGAACGTGGTAGGCGGTATTGTATATATGAAAACAGCATCGCAATTCAGCGAAAGTCAAGGCAATCTTGTGTTTATACACTGACGTTGGGTACGTCAATCAATGAAGTGATTTATTATTTTTCCCTTTTTTATCAGGGCCCCGATTACATATTACTCCTGCTAGTTGAATAAAGTATTATGTGCGACTATTGATCGAAGGAGAATATTCCACTCGCGTGCGTTTTACGCTCATGGAATCTTCTCCTTCTCTCACTAGTCGCACAATATACTATTATAATTGTACGACGTTTTGTCTATAAATTTAGACTTTTTCAACTACAAATTGAAAATTATTTAAAACAATAATTATGAAAATCAGCATTAATTACAGTATATCTTTTCGTTTCGACGTCCCCCGAATCCAAAAAACATATTTTTGGAAAAACTCTGTGCGTCTGTTTGTCTGTGAGCACGATACAGGTCAAACAGATAAACGGATTAAAATCAAATCTTGGGAGGATGTTTGGTATACAAATATAAAGATCCCTAGTGTTTCTGGGGAAAATCTGCGCATGCGCAGAAGATATATATGCTATAACGATGTCTTTTATATAATAATGGTATACTTTTCTAACGGCTTATTATTCTATTTATTTTTTCAAAAAAGTTTCGTTAAAAATATTTTATTTCTTAACTTTATAGTTTCGGAAACATTTTGCAAATGAAAAAAAATCAGCTGTTCTTTTGTTTTGTAGATCTGTCGGAAATGAACTAGTTAAGCATGCTTTGATTAATTTTTATATGAAGTGAAACATATAAGTAACCATGGCAACGAATAGCAAATATCATACCCGCGTCACCTCACGCGATTTCAGAAACTTTATTGTCTTTATTATACTATATCAAATGTCAAATTTTTTTTTTGGAATGGTTCCATCGTCCAATTGGCTGACAATTTTTTTTCTGTATTTATTTCGCATTGCAAGTAAAAGTTTTCAGAAACTAATATTTTTGTCAAAACCCCGTTTGCGTTCCATTCCAGTCGAAATGATTGATGTGATCTTTTTTTTATTCTTGTTAAATCAATACATCATAAAACGTGTATATTCTTAAGGCGTCGCAGTCGTGTATAAATCTGCGGGTACAAAGTAAAAGCGCTTATGTACGTCGATAAATGTGTGCCGGCGGCGCCGATTCTGCTCACTGCAGCGAAAAATATAGACACTAGATGACACAAATGTTCACTGAAAGGTTAATAAGCCGTTTTGAAATTCAGTCTAAATTTAGAATAATTTATGTAAAGAGATGAAACGTTTTTACACAATGTTACACAAAATCAATAATAAATATCTACATAGATAATGTCTGTCTGTCTGTTTTTTCAGACGCTTATACAGAGTGACCGGTAATTGCTCGTATTCCTCTCGGGGGAAGAAACTATGACTAATTTGGAATGATTCTATTTTTTGGGGGTCGGAAATGCGTCATTTTCAAAAAATCTACTTCGGGTTTCTTTTTACAAAAATCCGAATTTTGGGACTTACAAATTAAAAAAAAACATTCTCATTTTTTAGCCTGAATTTTTCCATGATCTGATAGCTTACTAGTTGGCCAACCTTTCTAAAGTTAAAAACCACGAAATTTACTATTAGATTTTATTTTTAATAAAATTTATAAAATTAGCGTGATTTTTTCTATGACATGAAATCATGGTGATTTGAATGCGAGTAGACGTAGAAGCCTGTAACTGTTATAGTTTAAAAGTTACGATGTTTTAAATATTTTCGTGAAAAATGTATATCAACCCCTGGATCTCCTGAACTAAAAGAGATACATCGCTGCCGATATATTCGCAATGGAATCAGCATTATTGTTTCTTTAAACACATTTAAGATTAACCGCTTTTGAAAACAGTGTCAAAAATTCCAGCCAATTGGGCTGCTGAACCATTCCAACTTCGATAAAATTGGTACTGACCTTTTGTATCCAACTTTTTTGGCTATGCAAATAAATTATTAATTAAAAAAAAAATTAATTAAATTAAAAATTAAAATTAATTAATTAATTAAAATTAATAAATTAAAAAAATTGATATTTGAAAAAGTATAATAAAGAACGGAAAATTTCTGTTATCGCGTGCGGTGACGCTGGTAACGGCTAGTATTAAATATTATATTTGCTATTCGTTCGCCTGCATGGTCACCTGCATAATATTATGTTTCACGTCATGTAAAAATTAACCGAAGCATGCTTAACTAATTTCTTTCTAACTGCAAAACTAAAGAAGAGTTGATTTTTTTTATTTTCTAAATATTTTCGAACCTATAAATTTTAGAAATTTTTTTTAACAAAACTTTCTTGTAAAAATAAATAGAATAATAAACCGCTATGAGAAGTATAATATTATGATATAAAAAACAACGTTATAGCATCTTCTTATTTGCATATCAAACATTCTCCTAAAATTTGGTTTCAATCCGCTTACCCGTTTGACCTGTACCTATCGCACAGACTTTTTCCAAAAATATGTTTTTTGGATTCAGGTAACCTCTAAACGAAAAAGTATTATAGAATTTTGAAAAATGAATTTTGACCTAAATTAAGACCATTTCCCATTTACGGTGTTGTAATGGTAAAAAAACTCGCTGTTTTGCAAAAAAAAACTTAATTACACATTTTCTGAAAAAATAATAAAAGGACCACGGATTTGTTTAAAAATACTTACCTTCTAGAAAAAAGTCCGCTGAATCGAATTAAGACAAGCGCAGAATTGTATCTCGTTTAGTTTCGAAAATTCGACATACATGGTTTTTTCTTGTGGATAGTGATTCATTGTTTGTGAATCATGGATAATTTTCCTTCCTTGTCTTACAAATGTGTTTAGGTGATTCACGCTTTAATATATTGTTATTTCTGCCAGCAGTCGCCAACCCACGACTTGCGGGTTGGACGGCTGCCAAACAGTGATTCGCTAATTTTTTTGTACGCTGCCGTCACAACAATTCTTATAAAAAAGAACCGTAAGTGACCATTATGCGTAAAAATAGATTTCAAATTACTAAATATAGTTAGATTTTGAGAAATCCAAAAATACAAGTTTCAAAAATTTTTAGATTTTTTTTTTTGAATATTTTTTGAACTACTAAACCGACTAATTCCAAAATCTATTCAGCTCTTGTCCTCAAAAAACTGTCGCAAACCGCATCAAAATCGGTTAATTTGTTCAAAAGATATCGCGAACAAAAAATTCGTAAGAAAGTATTTTTTTTTTAGCTCGGAAGAGCTAAAAAATAAACTTATTGCTATATTTTATATATTTTTGAGCGTTTTGAACTCGAAAATAGCGGGAAGTGTCAGAGATGGCCTGCAGGGTCAACATTCTTTTCAATTTTTTTTAAACATATTACCGTGAAACAATTAAAAGAAAACAGAACTGCAGTTCGTATTGGCAACATGCATGCATTTATTCACAAAATTATGCCGGTTTTTTCAATGTTTTAAAATCTTCGGACCGTTTCCGTAGACGGCAAATTCCTCAATTCCAATGTACAGAAAATCCATCATTATTACATTTTTTTGTTTGAATCTTTTTAATCGCAAAGCTTTTCCATTATTATAGAGAAAAAACATTGATATTCTGCGAACTGTGCACAAAGAAACGATATAAAATTTCCTACACTCAGTCATATTGAATGCTAATCCTAAAGTTTATAATTAAATCTTATATCTCGCTTCAATTCGATAGAGAAACAGCGATGGGAAATTGATATTCTTTGAAATCAGGTCGTTGTTTTGGTTTGAACGCGTGCGCGTTGCATACCGACGGCGGGAACGCGTCGTTACGCTTGACAACGTGCATGCGCACCAAAGCTCGCGACGACAGCGACGACGACGCCTCACGAATGCCGATGCCGCGCCACGACCCGCGAGATCTCTGGCACTCGCAGTTCTGAGCCCTGTCTTCGATCGAACACCCGAAACAATTGCATGCATAATATTGTTTATACACTTTCATTTGTCACTCATAAACAGATGCGTGTGTGTCATTTGTTCGGGTCTCGTTTGTGTTTTGTTTTCTGTCAGTAATTGAATTGTGATGTGATCGCGTTTTGTTCTGTCAAAGAAGCTGTCGATTGTTTTCAACGTTTCGTTGAAAACAAAAACGAACCGTGTATTTGATTTTTTTTTAATTGTTGTTAAACGCGTTGTGTGGATCTGATAGGAAAATAATTAGCGGCTCGAAAAGGATGACTGAAAAAAGGTAAGTAAATAATATTACATATTACATATTCTTTGTTGTAAAATCGAGCGTTGCTGTCTATACTTCGATTTGTGACTATTTTTAGAAAAATGTGCGTTTTGGATATATAATCAATCAATAATGATTGGTTGTTTAGATTCGATGTTTTGCGTGAAGTCTTTAAAAATAAATAGTTTTCCAATACCTACACGAATTATAAAAGAAAATAATGTAAAAACGTATTGTCATTTTTTCAAAATTGATTTTTGGCCGGAATTGTCGAGTGACTACAAATTTTTTTATTTAATTTCTATTATAATATTTATAATTTTGCTATGACTGTTTTCGTTAAATTACAAGATATACAAAAAGACCCTGTCTATTCAAAGCTGTTACTAGCTTTTTTGGGACCCTCATTGGGCCCATCCTACACTAAATTTAATGACTCATTTCTCCAAAATAATAATTTTAACCAGTAGTAAATAAACGAATTTTGGAGGGAGCTAAATTTTTTTACATAGAACAATTTTTTAATTTACGTGTATTTCTCTTGTTCTTTCTTTAGTTATTATGTTGTCAGGACAGTAAAAGGGAAGGGGAGAGGGGGGCTATTGAATTCGGACAGATTTCTAAAAAGTTGTTAAAAGATGTACAGTTTCTGGGGTCCCTTACCGTCTGGGCCCTGAACACGTGCCCCTGCTTAGTTACGACCCAATGACTATTTTTTTGCGTTTAGAAAAAAATTATAAATTTAATCCTACAGCAAAGAAATATCTTAATTCATTTTTAACTCCCGACCCCAAAAAAGCAGGGATGTAAGTTTGAAGCGTTTGTCAATTCCAGTGCTATAGAGCATAGAGTAGGTACCTAGCCTTCTTTGTCATCCCCAAAATGCAGTTTAAAATAAATTTTAGTAAACAGTAAACTTTAAGACTGTTCTGCTATATTTAATAAACATTGTTAGAATGTTGTCATAATTAGTTTATTTAAAAGTTTATAGCTACCAATATTTAAGGTGTTAGTCATTTTTATAATAATGTTCGCTTAAAGCAGTGAAACAATGTAAAGCATTCCCGCCCCATGCTTAAGAACTATGCCGATTATATGAAATATAAGTATATACCCGCATTAAATCTATACTAACATTATAAAGAGGTAAGGTTTGGATGTAGGAGGTAATCTCCGAAACTGCTCATCCGATTTCGATTTTTTTTTATCAATATTTAAAAGGGACCGTCAGGATGAACATAGGCTATATATTATCGCGTTAAAATAAAAGCGCTTTTCGTGGAGACCAATTTTGCAACGTAAGTCGACGAAAAAACGGTGGCAATCTACAAATTCGGGCGAAACCGGACCGGGCCGCTAGTTTTGAATACTGTGTACCACTGGAAACTGTCAAAAGCAATATGATTTATTAATTCTACTCCATTTTAGGATGAACTGTCAATTATATTGTTTCATGACAGACATAATATTATTTTTACGCGTCAGTCCAACCGAAACGTTTTTTCGATCGGTTGAATTTTATATTTCGCTGCGCAACGCTGAACAAGTATTTATTATTTTTAACGTTGTTTACTATTTCTTCGACTTTGATAAGCTGCCTTAAGACTATTTATTAGTCTGGAGCTAATGGTTTCCAGTCAACAAAACCCGCGTTTAGTGTGTAGAATTGGCTTTTAAAACATAAATGTCACTAACTATTTGTGACTAAATATAAAAATATTGTTTGTAAACAAACTGTGGCCCTGATAATAAAATCACGTAATACACTCGAACAGCGGTAACTAAACTATAACGCAATATACATCTACTAGTGTGACCTGTGCGAATTATCCGCACTAAATAAGTATAATAATTATCACTTTATAAAATTATTTTTTTAAAAATGATTGCAGGTATACAATTCGTTTCTAATTTTGCACACTACTTATAACGTTCTTATTTCTGTTGTAAAAGAAATATTTTACTAAAATTGTCATATAGAGGCGCAAGTAGCAAAAGTGTTGTTCAGCGTTGCCCGTCAGATGGCAGTATTTACAATATGATGATCAGATGACAGATCGAAGTGTTAACGTTACGCCGTCAGATGGCAGACGTTGTTCAGAGTTTAATTAATTTACAAAAACAATAACAATAATAATTTTGTTAGTTGTCGATGTCAGTAGAGCAAGCAATTATCTGTAAAATGATATATAATTTATGTGGAGAAATTGTGTGGTTTTTTCTAAAAAGGGAGGCAAACATCTTAAACCTAAGCGTATTAATATATATGATGATATACATTATTAGATCGATAGATATATTTTGTGTAATCGGAAAATTCTGCAAAGTGTATTTCATTAAGGACATGCGTCTAAGAAACGACTACAGTGCATAAATGCCTGAACTAATAGCTTTGAGCAAATTTTATCTGATGTCGCTAATATAAAATAATTCATAATGGCCCTAAAAAATGACTACAGCGCAGCAATGTCATGTCTGAACTAATAACTTTGAGCAAATTCTACCTGATGTCGCTACATAGTACGAAAACAGTTTTTTTTTTACAAAACACCGTCATAGTTCAGCCATTTTGTACAAAATATTTACAAATTATATACAGAAACCTTCCTCGTTTACCACTCTTTCTATTAGTGAAAATCGTATGAAAATCAGTTCGGTAGCTTTTGAGGGACATTCTTTTATATGTATATGGATTATAGACGCTCTTCAGACGACAACTAAGCTCATTTAATTACAGAAAGTCAAGTAAAATAAACGACAGTACAAGACATCTAAAAACGGAGCTGGAAACGAACCGGCGACAGTTTGATCTAAGGGCCACCCAAGCTGTCCTCATTTGAATTTTTGATTGCTCGCCCAACCCTATTCTATAGCATAACAATTTATCAGTAGATATCACTGTTAAGGCCCCCATACACCTCGTTCTTTTTTGGCAGTTTTAACCGCCGGGTAAAACTGTACGGTTAAACACGAACAACGGCCATCCCCATACACCTCGTTCTTTTAT
Organism: Xanthostigma xanthostigma; assembly: GCA_963575645.1. NCBI lineage: Eukaryota > Metazoa > Arthropoda > Insecta > Raphidioptera > Raphidiidae > Xanthostigma > Xanthostigma xanthostigma. The sequence goes on from OY754474.1 coordinate 24,408,042, forward strand.
GGCAGTTTTAACCGCACGGGTAAGGCCCCGGGCACGATACGAGCGGTGAGCGTCGAGCGATGAGCGTCGAGCGTCAGAGCGGCATCGCTCTGCCACCGCTCTGCAATCGGGCTCCATATGTTGCCGTGCAAATTTGAAGAGGGGTGTCACGATAGACGTGAGCGGTGAGCGACAGTGAGCGGCGCCGCTTAGCGTCGAAGGCACCGCCAAACCCTGCCCGATTACTTTTTGTACGACGCTCGACGCTCAGATGAGTCATGCTTCTTCCCACGGTTTTCAGTCTAGTTCAAGATGTCAGAGGAGCAAGAACCACGTGGGCCTCCGGCTAAACTTAAGAAAAAGGACATTGTTGCTTTGAAAAAGCTTAGAGATACTCAAATTGAAAGTTTGATATGTGAAGTTCAGTGTCGTTCAACATTGTGGAATGATAAAGACAACTTCAAGAACACTACGTTGACAAGGAAGCTTGCACCCCCGAACTACACGCCTTTTCAATATTGAATTTTCCGATAACAACAGAAGATGTACTAGGTCCTCACTCGAAGGCATATTGCGACACACTGGTGGCTCTATACAAATCAAGGTTGCCGCTCAAACAGTCGCTCTAACGCCGCTTGTATCGTGACCACCCTCGCCGCTCTGGTGACGCTCGAGTGCCGCTCGACGCTCGCCGCTCAACGCTCACCGTTCGTATCGTGCCCGGGGCCTAAAACTTTACGGTTAATTTAAACACGAACAACGGCCATATCCACACAGAGGCGTAGTTTCGTTCAGTTTTTCTGAAGTCGTGGCATCATTAATACGATCTGCTTTGATGGAAAATACAATAATATTGATATTATTTTATGTTTAATAAACATTAATAAACAATATAATGCAAAAATAATTAATAAAATTGATTGATATTTGTCTAAATTAGAGTGTTTTATTTGACACCATTATTTTTTCCTCTAAATTAATCAATATGTTTATAGCAATTTTCATTTATTTTTGTCAAAATTGCTTAGCACTAAAACGGTTAAAATATAAATCAATACTCAAACTAATTACAATCATTTAATTAATATGACTTATTTGCTGTACGTCGCACCACTGAATAAACACGTCGATTCTTATCGGAAAGCGCCACACATTACGATTTAAAACGACAACCAGCAAACACGTCGTGTTTAAAATCAAGACTCGGCAGATAAAAAAACTGCCGTGTTTCACCGACAGTTTTTGCCCATACACTTCGGTTTTGACCGACGTGTTTTATCGTGACGATGAAAACTGCCAAAAAAGAACGAGGTGTATGGGGGCCTTTAGAAGTTGTTACACAATTTTGTACAGCCTTCATTTTCCACTTTATCATTAATAATTATTATCATTCACAAATTACATTAAATATGTGTTAATATGTGTGCCGCTTATCTCTTATTCAAAAAATAAATAAATATTTGACATCGGTTATATAACTAAACAATGTAATTACATCGCATATCGATAACAGGTCACTAGTTGTAACGATTCGTCGATAACAAACGATAATATCAGTCATTTTTTTCGGTTTGCTTTCTATAAAACTAAGCATATAGTCCAGTCAAAATAAACAATTTTCTATAATTCGCATAGAGCTGAAAATTTGGTACAGGTCTGAAGTACACTATTAATAAAATATCAAAAGTCCCCAAAATTTATTCAAGGTCAAAGATCAAAATTATCGGTTTTTTGCATTTTTCTCGTAAACGGTAAATGTTATCTAAAAATAGGTTGTAGATCATGCAATTGTCTACAAAAACTGTTCTCATATTTTTTTCCTACGAATCACTATTCCTGAGATATGAGGCCAAAATGTCTATGCACGCACTGAGCGTATTTATAAAAAACAATAAATTCAAACGTTTTGTGAAGCGTGTGGGACAAAACAAGCACGGGGACCCGACTTAAGAAATTTCTGATTGCCCTCCTTCCCCCTGGACCAAAAGCTGGGTACGCCCATGGACTACTTCGTCGAGGGTTCCGCACATTGTTTGCTATAGTTTATTACTTAAAACCCTACGTTTAATCAAGATGCTCAACACCCGGTATAATAAGCCATCATATGTGTAGATAGTTAATATGATGTTTCCTATACAAGCAGTTAAGTTAATTAACATAAACAAAAGACAGTAGGTATATTTACATGCACGAATTTCAACATGTCCGCGTGTGAAAACAAAAGATGAACCTAGTTAGTTAACATATTATGTACGATTAATTAATAATTAATTAATGATGGATAATTAATTAACCTCGACTTAAATAAAACGGAGGAAAATGAAAACTTCATTGATTTCTGATCATTTGTTCAAACATTTTATTTAGAACTACCTAGCGGCCCGCTTTCAAAATTATGCGACTTTTTATTTGAATGCCCGATAAGAATACGCATTTTTTCATCTTATATTAAACATTTGTCGTTTTTATTATTTGAATGTTCAATGAGACCAGATTTTATAAAAAAACATTTTTCAGATTGGTATTATTTAATTCTCTAGCTTTTTTTTGGAAGTGTTATTTACAAAAAAGTCATAAAAAACATTTTTTTTTACTATAGAGAACTTTTTGCTATATTATTATTAATATTTTTTATGTACTCATAAATAATTCATTTTACGAATACTTGCATGTACGAATGTGGTTAATTATGCAGCTACTTTATGCAATAAAACGCCGGATAAATGTGTTAAATTAACCTTCTAGGGATGCGCAAGCATTTACATTTCGCGAAGATCAACGTTTGTTTTCTGTTCTGTTGCAGTCGGCGCTCTCTGAAAACGATGCTATGAGATCAAAAAAATCAATTTTTTTTAAGTTTATTTATAATAACAAAGAATACTTTCGAGGGAAGGTATCAAGCAAAATATTAATTCCCAAACTAATTATGTCACAAAATACGCTGTTGCAAATTGCAATCTAATCTAAATTTTGTTTTTTAGTTAGGTATTCGTAATATTTTCAGTTTAATTTTTTATTGTTATGATCCTGGATGGGATTATCTCATTTACCCCCTCATATCTACGCCCTTGACTGTTGCTGACAAGAAATAATTGTCTGTTTTAATAATGGAGTGATTGAGAACCTTTAACTGTGTGAATAATAAACAGTACAATTTGCCCATCCCTGACAGTCGCGCGATCTTGACCAAATTATTATCGCTAATGATTACAATTTCCTAAGAAATAACAATTTAATTATTTATTTTTTTGTTATATTGTAAATACTTTTACATGTCATTGTGATACAAATGATATTCCTATATATATTAATTAACCTTTCTGAACTGTGTTTATGTTATTTAAATATTCATAATTTAAAGTATACGTTGAAAAATTGTCAATTAGTTGTTTGAAATTTGAACCACTGTACCGATTTGTCTGTTTATTTTTACCATTTCAACTCGGCGAGTGGGGTCAAAACTCACTTTTAAATTTTTTACAAAAAAAAACCGTATGCTGTAAAAACCGACCGAACAAACTTTGTGGCTATGGTAGATGAGAGGTATAGTGGCAGCCTCGTAACCTAAAAGTCGTATAGGCTCGATCCCGACTGTCGGTGTCAGTATCATTTTTTTTTACAATTATACCAATTTTAAATCTTTGATTAACGTCTGATTAGAACTCTTTAATAAATAAAATTATCGACCAATTTTTCAGACAATATATTAACAAACAATATAAAATTAATACATTAACGTTTCGATCCGGATTTGGATCTTCTTCAGAACGGATCTAAAAATATAAAAAAAAAATATAAAAAAATAAATAGAAACTAATAATTAATTATTTTTTTATATTTTTAGATCCGTTCTGAGGAAGATCCAAATCCGGATCGAAACGTTAATGTATTAATTTTATATTGTTTGTTAATATATTGTCTGAAAAATTGGTCGATAATTTTATTTATACCAATTTTACTTCTGTAGTGTGTTGTGTAAAATACACAGTCTCCTTTTTTTTAATTATTCCATCGCTGAGACAAATTATCAATCAATCAATCAATTAGTACTGTATTTGAGAACCAAATCTATTACAGGAATTCGTCACTTTACAAATTTATATAAACAAAATTTACAAAAACAAAAAGGAAAAAAGAAAATTTGCAAAATAGCATATTTATGACTTATTCAAATAACATGAAGCTTCTGATTTTGACCATATTTACAATATAATAATAAATGTCTGAAATTTTTTTATTTGAGAGGTTTGACAAGAGCTGCTCTAGGGGAATATAATTGCGGTCCTTTACAATATATTTTGCTATCCAGGCACTTCTTATATGATGGTATATCGGACATGAAAATAAGACATGATGTAGGCTTTCTTCTTCCCGCAAGTTACATACCATGCATAAATTGTTTGAGTCCCAAGAATATAATTTGTCTCAGCTCTAAACGCTGAGACAAATTATACGAGCACCACAAAAGTCTTTTCGAATTAAAGAAGTTTCACTGTAAATTGTTGAAATTTGATCATCGAAATGTCGCAGTGTATTTTATCAGAATACAGTTTGGTTTGTTGATATTATATTTACAATGTTATTGTGATTTTATAATCAAAACGCTTATATGCCAGCTCAACTACAGGAACTGAGATAATATTTTATCATTTAACTACTATTTCTCATCGATCTAAAACGGACGCATACATATTCCACTTAAAAACTGATTTTTGTAAGCAATTTGTTTGTTTTGTTTTACATTCGATCGATATTAATTTAACTAAATAAAATTTTCAATTTAAATAAAGTGCAGTATCGACCGGAAACTTATAGAATATATGGTTGAAAATGACTTGGTCCTATGCAAAAAAACCTGCTGAATCGAATGAGCGTATCTAGAAGTCTGTAGCTATTGTAGTTTTCAAGTTATAGCGTTTTTAATTTTTGACGTGATAACGTCTTATAAATTGATGAATCACCAATCTTATAAATTGATAAAACACCGGCTGCATGCACGAAAAAGTGTAACGTTCCTAAATCGTAACGTTCCTAACGTTCGTAACGCGTAACGTTCCGCCTGACCCTGTGCGTGCTTTTTGCTAATTTCTCGCTCAATTTAAATCAGATCGGTTTGAAACCAGTCTTAAACGAAAGAGGAGAACATTTTACATAGATTTCGTATAACAGAATTTGCCTAAACAGTTTTTTTATACAAATTTATATAGAAAAATAGCTGTATAAATGCAATGTTGTCTAATGCATGGCGCGACGCGGTCGGTCGTCTTTGTTTGCCGTACATGGAAATTAGAAGATAACGTATGTCTTGTCTTAACATGAAAACGGCTGCATTTCTAATGTTTAATTCAATTTTTTGACATTAGTATTTTGTGAAATGCAACGCCTTCTAAGTTAAGTATTGGAATAACTAATTATTATTAGAACATAATACTTTGACAGTTGCAAACGTCACTTTTGACATTTCTTATCATTCCGACACCAAGGATAAGCGGATTGAAACCAAATTTTGGGAGGTTTAGGTTATGTATTACGGAATACGTTATCACGTAAAACTATCGTCCGTAAACCGACTTTACAGACAACCAATTTGTTTTTTTAAACGCTTTATATTAGCTTGGGTTGTAACTAACTATGTATGTATGTATGTAACTAACTATGCGTAACGGAATCTTTGAGCATAATTTTCACCAATTTCCCGAAGTCTGATTAATTTGAAACTTTGCATACGTATCAAGGACCGATGACAATGCAATAATTTGATAACAGTTTCCCATTATCCTTATTAGGACCCCCAGGATTAATAAATTCTTTTATAGATCCTCTGTAGTAAACGCTTTATTTTCACCAATTTCCCGAAGTCTGATTAATTTGAAACTTTGCATACGTATCAAGGACCGATGACAATGCAATAATTTGATAACAGTTTCCCATTATCCTTATTATTAAACGCTTTATATTAGTTTGGGTTGTAACTATGTATGTATGTCCGTAACGGAATCTTTGAGCATAATTTTCACCAATTTCCCGAAGTCTGATTAATTTGAAACTTTGCATACGTATCAAGGACCGATGACAATGCAATAATTTGATAACAGTTTCCCATTATCCTTATTAGGACCCCCAGGATTAATAAATTCTTTTATAGATCCTCAAACTAAAAAGTGAAAAATAAAATATAGTTTAAAAAAAACTAAAAAACACGCTTTATATCGGACTAAAAAGTAAAAAATAATTGTTTTAAAATAAGCTTAAAAAGCGTTGGGCGCTCGATGTACGAAAATGTGGAACAAAGCGCCCCACGCTTTTTAAGCTTATTTTAAAACAATTATTTTTTACTTTTTAGTCCGATATAAAGCGTGTTTTTTAGTTTTTTTTAAACTATATTTTATTCAAGAAAAATTTATAAAAACGCGTCTAACTCCTAAACCAAAGGAGATACAGAGTTGCGGGTGGTTTGAGAGAAAGTTTGAGAGGCACTGCACTGTACGAATATTTACTTTACATAACCCAAAGTACGCCATGCGCCTATAACCATTGACATAGAGAACATGACTTCGCATTTCTTATTAGCAGAATGCTGCGTCTACCATAATATGTGTGAACCATAGATATATATTAATAGATAGCGGATGCCTATCCTTGAGCATTGTGGGGAATGGTTCCAATTAGAAGCCATAAGGAAGCCATTTTGTACGTGGAAAATAATTAATAATAATAATCATGCGTTTAACGTCCGTTTCTCGACTTTATGTCATAACAGACGCCATTCGCACCATTACTATTTGAATCTTTGACGCTTTCCGTTATTTTCTACATTTCTAAACTTCCACTTAATTAATAGCAATGAGCAAAAGAAGGAATTTTTAAGACACCAGGATGAGGTAGGCAAATTTTGAGCATAGGAGACTGACAGGTAATCGGCCATGGCCTTGAATAAGGCACCATCTCGATATTAATTTATCTATCTACTATGGAAAAGAGAAGAGAGAATTCGTCTACATCACAAAATTACTTCGTACGAAGTCAGAAGTTGAATGACTTGTTAGTCTGTTTATAACACAGCCCGCGTTTTCTGGTTTGTTGGCGCTGTCTATTCTCTTTAGGTCAGTTTGCCTGACCGCAGTAACTGATATAATTTTCACGGTTTAACGGATATCCCCGGAGGTTATGTAGTTAAATTAACATTGTTACGATTTCGTAACTTGCATAAATCGATGGTCTTGACCGCTCACCATATTATAATAACGTAACGTCATAACATAACTGAGTGTTGTTAATATATATTTGGTTACGAAATGTCAATTTAACAGTTAATGGTTACAATAAAACACATATAATAATGCATATCTTCAGTCACACTGCAAAACTGCATATCTCCTCCAAAAATTTGGTTTTGGTTATCGTGTTCACAAACAAACGCACAAGCTTTTCCCAAAAATATGTTTTTGGATTCGGGAGATCTCGAATCCAAAAATATGTTTTTGTATCTCGAAGCAAAAAGTTTTAAGAAATCACGACGCAAGTGATACTTTTATTGGATTGTAGGCGTTGGATTGTAGACACTTATCCATCACGATTAATTATAAACAACAATATTCACATGAATACACGAATAAAAACATGTAAACACTGTACAGCACTTGCCCGCATGACAGACTGACTATGTGTTATACATACTACACGGTCAGCTGATGCTAACCATGGGCGCCGCCATATTGGCCTTGGCTGCTCTACCGAGCGCCTACTCCGAACGCCTTTCACTTTACCCCTACTCCGCGGCCGCCTGTAATGCGACATGCAACAGACGGCCAGAAAAATTCGGGGCGATAGAATAAAAGTTTCACTTTAAAAATATTGTAAAATTTTAAAAAGTGACTGCCTAAATTTGCATCCTACTTGTGAAGTTGGAGTCAAAAACAAACGCATTGAGATCGGTTCATCCATCTTAAAGCTACGACAAAGGCTCCAAACTTATAACACTAATCCTTTTTTTGCGTCGGGGGTTCAAAGAGAGCATGCCTTGAGCTACCTTCGAAACGACACAGACGACGCTAATAACGAAATTATTGACGTGAATTTTTTAAAAATAAAAAAAAAATGATATAAGTGATTTTGTCTTGTCACCGCTATTCGGTATTATAATTTGTACAATAAAAGAAGCCGTTTTTAATTTATTTTACCGGTGTTCAAATATTGCACATATATAAATCATAAACTAATTCCAAGGCAAATAAAAAGCTTAGAATAACAATACAAGGTCTGCAACGAATGTGAGTAGGTAACTATATCTAATATAGCTTTCTATGAAGGCACAGGACTGATCACTGTTTAGAAACTTAGTAGTTACGGAGCTGACGCGCAAAAATCCAATCGTCCCACACGCAGTAGCTATTTTAGTAATTTAGAGCATTTTTTCTTATATGATATACTAGTGGTCCCGCCCGGTTTCACCCGGGTCACCGGGTGCAAAAGAACGAATGGGGAAGAGAGACATGAGTACCTACGCACATTTATCTTAGTTTACCGAGAGGAATGTTGTGTCCAAATTTCATGATGATCGGAGTTACCGTTCAAAAGTTTTTGTCGGAAAGACAAATTTTGAGTTTATTTTGCAATATTTTTCATTGATGCTCCGCTCCTATTGGCCGGAGCATGATATTATATAGCCTATTAAATTAAAAAAATAAAATAGAAGCAGTAAAAATTAAAATTAAATCATTAAAAAATTGAAAAAAAATCACTAACATAAAAACATAAAATCTATTAAAAAAACTGTATTTCAGATTTTTTTCATTATTTTCGTTTTACGCCTCAACCTCCTTAATAATTTTTGATAAATTTCATTCAAGTCTACCGCACTCCTCGAAAAAATGATTAATTAAGATTACAGTCAACTCTGCCTGAGAACGCTAATGTTCCTTGACGTAGCACAGGTTTTGTCTGGACATTCTTTCGAGGAACGCATTAATCGAAACTTTAATGAAGTCACGTACTCTAAAAACAATCGATGGTGTTGAATTACAATCGACAAGTAATAAACAAAAATATATATTTTTTTATTTCATTTTATTGCAGATTCAGATGTGTCAGCGTCTTATAAATAGTAATTAATGGATTTTTATTCAATTTTTTTTAAACAGTGGCGTTCGGTCGTTTAAATACTTCTAATTGGTGCATTCGAAATTAAATAAATATAAAAATTAGGACACCGTTCACTATAAAAACCTAGGGCACCAATAAAAATAGGTAAAAAAACTTTTAATTTAAACGATTTGATTGCACAATCGATAATGTACTAAAAACTAGAAATAAATCTGAGTCACCATAGGGGGCCTTGATTAAACTAAAATGAAATCGTCGGCGGCATTTAGTAGAAAACTTTTTTGCATTGTGATCACGTATTAATGAAAGATGAATGAACAAGAAAAAAAGCGTGGAAAGCTTTTAAGAATAGTCTCTCATAGTTATTGATTTATGTAATTATATTATAGTACATTTTGTTCATCTGCTTTTGACATTTTGTGAGGACGTCACACTGTAATTCTATTGGGATTTGATATAAAACGACACACCATCTGGTGGCTGAAATTTAAACCACAATCGCATTACAATTTACATGTTTATATTAGATATCGTGTCCATCGAGATAATAATTAATAAGAAAAATCGCAGGATCGTGGATTTATTAGTGTACAACGTTTCGTCTATAGATTTAGACTTTTTCAAGTACAATATGAAAATTCAAAACAATAATTATGAAAATAAACATTAATTACTAACCATAGCAATTAACATAAAGTAAGGTACATGTTTTTGTCTTATGTACCTTAACGTATGTTAATTGTTATGGTTAGTAATTAAAATATGTACCGAAATTGCTTGCAGGGGCTGATTATTTCGACTTATAGAGGGTTGAGAGGTAATGGAGGTTTTGGGGCTTGAAGGGAACGGAACAAAACATTTTTTCGAGTTTTGGGGGTTTTCGATTTATCGAGGTTTGACTTAAAGCGGTTCTACTGTATATTTTTTTGAAAGTGGCTCTAACAATTTTCATGACATTTGGGGGGGAGGGGCACAAAATCGATCAGACATCAAGCATAAATCGACAGGCGTTTTCACAACTGCGTATCTTTTTTTTACAACAAACCGTTTTGCCCTTTAGTAGAGTTACCGATATCCTTCCTATACCTTTTAATTATTCCTTGTTACGACACCAATACCTGTATTGATCTGTTTACTGAATATCTGCCATCGACGTACGACATCGTAAAATTTTATGCTTGAACCATGCAAGCACTAATGTAACTGTACATGAAATCAAAAGCTTGGATCGCAGTGCCAAACCCTGCCGACAATATAGTGTACACCCATCCCCCGATTTACACGGTACTAGTTTTACACGTTTTCGCTTTTACACGGTTTTCCAAATAAGTTTTTTTTTTGTTTTTATCGCACTCTACTAAATGCTACTGTGATTGAACACGTGCGCTGTGTACACATCTCACGGGGAATCCCGAGCTTATGTGCTGACTTGCTGCACACGCACACTGTGTCTGTATTTCTTCGCATAAAATTAAAGTTTTATCTACGGAAAATTGTATTTGAGTGAAAGTTTCACAGTTTCAGAACCTGTCAATGCATTTTATTTTTATTTCTGTGTACACCTAAAAATATTGAAAAAAATCACAACTGTTAAATAGCAAAATTATGCATTTTCTGCAAGCTTTTCGATTTACACGGTTTTGACTTGAAAATTTTTAATTTTCGATTTACACGTTTTTCTCAGGAACGTATCTACCGTGTAAATCGGGGGATAGGTGTATTTGCTAATGCGGGCATCGTGGCTGTATTATGCTCGCTTAAATTAGTTTTTAAACAAAATAAAAAAATACTCCTTAATACACGCCTTAAAATTTTGCGTTTTTTATGACAAAAAAAATGTCAAAATTTGGGCACATCGAATTATCGTACTGGACCCAGTTGTGTTAATTTGCAATGCAGGCGTCATACCACTTCGATCATGCGTCGGTTAGAAAAACTTTGTTACCTATTCACTTAGTGAGTGCGACCATTCGCAGTAAATCATTAACGATATGAGCTATAGAATATATTGACGACAGAACAAACTGCGCTTTACTTACTCGATATATCTACGACCCACGCGTAGCCCACGCCCTTCGTAGCATCTGTGAACTTAAAAGCTTCACGTGCCTACGGTTTATCCGATAAACATTATTCATAATTACTTTGTCAGTCGGTTGGGGATACGTTGATATTATTATATACTAGTCTACGATTTGATAAAGGCGCGGGAAGGATATAATTTCAAGGTCTCGGTCCATTAATTTTTTCGAAATATCGACTCGACATTGTATTGAACGCGTTTTGGATTCAATAAAACACAACGTTTCGAGCACAACACAGTGATTTCGTCAGACAAAACTCCTAAACTGTCAGAAGAAGTCACCGTGCTGTGCGAAATAATTGTTATAAAAAAATAAGTAAATGAACTTTTTTTGGATACCGGCCATCTTGTTGAGGTTTTCCATGGTTTCCCTCAATAATTCCAGGTAAATATCGAGATGGTTTCTTATTCAAGGCCATGGCCGATTACCTGTCAAACTCTTATGCTCATTTTCCTAACTTATCCTAAAACTCCTTAATTCGCCCATTGCGAAGTTTAAAAATGTAGAAAATTATTGATATTTACAAAGGTTAGGGAAAAATAAAATAATAAAAGTCATTTTATTTAATATTACGTTTTTATTTAAAAGTACTGGAGTGTGTTTAAGACGACGATACAGTTTCGACTAACTAATGAAGAATACTAATTTGTATATTTAGGTTTATTTCTATATGATCCCTTTTTGGTTCATTTATTTTAGTGTCACGTCATAATATTCTGAACCATTTAACTATTTAATTTATCGGTTCAAGTGCCATAACGTGACTGAAAAAGGGATCAGACATAAACAATATTCTGTGTGTATAAGTACATAAATATATCGCATATTTGTATAATATTATTTTTATCAAGCTCTATATTTTGTCTCTAAACTCAATAAAAATAATGGGAAGTGTGATAGATGGAAAATAGTAATGGTGCTAATGGCGACTGTTATGACATAAAGTCGAGAAACGGACGTTAAACGCTATATTATTTAAGTATTTTCTAGCTTGTACAATACAAGCTAGAAAATACTTGTAGGTCAACAATCCTGGACTTTTGATCAAACTGAAATAAAATCGTTGAACGCATGTAGTAAAGAACTTTCTTTTGTTATGGAGATCGAAAATCATGCCCGTCATTTTTGACTGTTTTCTTCGACTTTAATATTGTTAAATGCGGCCCACGCTTTTTCAGTGGATTTTATTTATAACGAATTCGGTTGTAACGACTTGTCGGTTATAGCGCGGACGTAACACTTAAATCCCTTGAATTTAAAAGTATACTTTTCTTTCTATATAGCGACTTCCGGATATAGCTACCTCCGGATATAGTGACGGACTTATGTGATCCCTTCATTGTCGCTATAACCGAAATCCGCTGTATTTTAGTCTGATAAAAGCCCAGATTTTGACCCACAATTATTTTCTAGTTTTTATCTATTTTGATTTCAAGTTTTTAGTGTGCTTCATTTGCTTAGTCCGATTTTAATACGTTTTATCCGATTCGACTTGCATTTATAGTTAAATATTTTAATGGCGAATTTTTTTCAACAAATTAATATTGACGTCTAAAAATGCCATCGAATTCGTTTGTTTCGTCTTCCAACATCTGCACGTGTGGTCAAAATCGCCAAGGTCACGTTGCCCTGAATCGCGGCCCTGTCTGTGTGTCAGTAGTTCTTTGTGTCGTTGAGCCATCTGCTCCGTTTTATAGTCTGTCTCTCTTTCGGTCATACAATTGAAGAAAGATGTCAAGATAAATGGAAGATCGCTTACCACTTTCACTTTTAACGATAGGAAATGCGCGCGAACTTGACAAAGAATCGAACTTGTTATTATTGCAGGTGCTCGAGTTTTGATGGCACACTGTTTACCTTGTAACTTTGTCTGTTGTATCTAGGGCTGCCAGTCTATACTTATATTATTAATGCTCATATTGACCAACGTAAGAATTTATTTATTCGGTTCATTTGTTCTTCAAGTAAATACTCCTCCGAATAAATAGCGATAATTCTTTTCACCAATCATAATTATGTTTACTGCAGGTATAAATCTATTCTGTCTCACTTCCAGGATATGAATATTTATTCGCCTGATATAATAATAATGGCCGCAACTATAGATCATAATACCTAAACTATAAACGTGGAGTATTATATCTACAGTTTGCTCTTGTGAATTTATTTATGTTTTTGTTACCCTTTTGTGAAGTGTATAGTTGTAAAACATTAAAGTTAGTGGACGTTTTGTGTGCAATTGGGTTAGGATAAAACATTATTGTTTTGTGGAACTTTTTTTTCTGACATTATCATTATTATTAATATTAATATTATTATTATTATTATTATTATTATTATTATTATTATTATTATTATTATTACCTATTATTATTAATTAGTGTGAGATGCTTACTTTGCACTTCACATGTTTGTGATCGTGGGTGTTCCGCCCTCGCTATTTATTTTTTGTGAGTACTAGACACCTCAAACACCTACGCAGTCGACACCTCTTATTCAACCGACCCTCGTGTATCCTATATAGCAGAAAGCTTCTGTAAAAACTTAATTGTGTTTTTTCTCTCTTTCCGTTTCTGAAGTGCGAGTGAGTGGATGCTTTATCGTTTTTCTCTCGACAAATGAGCGTGGGTTGTTCCTTCATTTTCCTATCATCGTACTTATCTTTTCTATTTACCCTCAAGATAACATTATATTCTACCTTATTTTCCTTCTATATATATTATACCGTATGTTCGATTTTACTTTGAAAGTGTATTTGGCTAATTTCTCATGCGTATTTATACTCGTAACTAGGGTTACCGCTGTCATTTAATATAATAAATAACAGGGAGGAAATGTCAAACTTTCGTCCCTGCTATAAGGGACGAAAGTACGTACTTTCGATCGAGGTATGAAGAAAATTTTTTTTAAACTACACTCTGTATATAGGTGTGCGGAAAATGTTTTACAGGAAAAGTAGAAGAACGGAAATTAAATAAAATTTTTGAGGGAATTCCACTTAACGTAAATGTTTGTGTAAGCAGATTTTTTTTTACAATTTTTAGGCGTCAAAATTGAGCGAAAGATGAATAAACACATAACAGAGGAACTATATTATTTTGTTACGGAAAACTTCGATAAAAATTATGAACTTTGTGACCTATCGAATGAACTTTGGGAAAAGCACAAAAAATTACATAAAAATAATAAAGTTTAAAAATTAATCAAAATTCGTGGCTGTATTTACTCAACATATTTCTCTCATCAAGTTTGTTTTATTAAACTTATTGAAAATAAAAAAAAACTTCTCATGAAAATATCATAGATGTTAAAAATTTTATATAAAATTGCAACGTCTGTGATTTCATTTCAATTTTTAATTAGATGTTGAAACGTTCTCGACGTCTTGGAACTCTGTATTTGAAGTTTATAAGTTATGGCACTTTTAAATTTTTCAAGAAAATAATCATAACATGTAAACGCTCATATATCAAAACGAAAAGAGACACAGAGGTGCATTTTAAACATTTATGAAAAAAAATTATGAAATCGGATTAGTAGTTACGGAGATTACCTCCTACATCTAAACTTACAAACTTTACCTCTTTATAATATTAGTAGGTTCGACTGTATATGCAAAATTTTCTCATATTTAACCTTTTGTCAAATTAAAATGATGTGCATATGGAGTGCTAATATAATTAATTATTGTATCGCCTTTGTTTACAAGGCTCACCTAAATAAGCCATTAACGATAGGTCAGGGGTTAATTTCTTTAAATAGGAAGAGCTAAATAATATGGGAACGTCGCTTAAATATACGGCGACGCGCCGTACGTCCGATGTTATCTATACTAATACTAGCGGCCCGGTTCGGCTTCGCTCGAATTTGTAGATTTCCACCGTTGCAAAGTTGATCTCCACGAAAAGCGTTTTTATTTTAACGCGATAATATATAATATATATATATTCGAGCACTCCGGCTGCGCCGTCGTGCTCGATACCTTAACCTCAGCAACACGTGGTGGTTATGCTATTGAATTGTAGCTTATATGAAACGTTGCGCCATCTATTGAATATTCACTCAATCCAGTCAACAGATAATTATGACTGTCAAGGAATAGACAAATAATTTGCAATAAAATAATATTGCGACTATAAATTGAAATGTAAGCTATTCTATCTTTCAAGTTGGGTCGAATTGCACACGGTGTGCAAATCAAATTTAAAATCGGTTCAGTAGTTTAGGAGTTCATCGCGCTAATCAGGAACTACTAGTTCGAATTGAAAAATTATTTTTGTGTTGGATAGTCCATCTATCGAGAAAGGCTATAGGCTATGTAATATCACGCTACGAAAAGCGCTTTATTTTAACGCGTTAATATATAGCCTTAGGTTCATTCAAAATATTGATGGCAACAATTTTAAAATAGGATGAGTAGTTACGGAGATTATCTCCTAAATCCAAACTTATACAAACTTTACCTCTTTATAATATTAGTATAGGTTAAAATATATAATCCATGTAGCTAATGCTTGTTTCACGCTACTGTAAACGCCAATAACAGGAAGTGATAGTTGGTAGAAAAAAAAAATGAAGCCCGCATAAATGTGCACTTAATCCGGTTAAGGCCACTAATTTGTCAGGGTCATATGGGCCTAAATGTCGATGATGCACTAGTATCAATTACATCTCTGACTGTAAGACACAAAATACAAAAAGAAGGCCTTATCGTTTAATGCAACTTTGTAACAATTTTACTAGGGGATTTTCATCCATGTTTCTCTGGACATAATTTATACCAAATCAGACGTTCCTGGTATTTATTATTTGCGAAGGTTATTTTTATAAATACAATTTGCTAATGCATTTTTAATATAACGGCAGTTAAAGTGCAGCAATAATAATTAGTTTAAAAACTACCCTTTTATCTTCAGATGTAATTAGATTAACTTGATATTATGCTGGTACCAATTTATTAATAGCGACAGTGTTGCATCATTGCAAGACGAATTTTAATTGTCAAGTCGTTTTTTGAATAGGTGCTCTTTTTTTCTATAAAATATTGCTAAATGCAGCATATTTGAGACGGTACAAAGTTCCACATTTTGTTAAATATTTAATACATTAAATAAAATTGAGACGTCAAAATAACAACTTTTTACTAAATGCATATTATGAAAATATATACGGAACTTCTAACAAAAAACAATTTTTTTAAAGTTTGTCTGTCTGTGTCTTTGTTCCGGCTAATCTCCGAAACGACTGGACCGATTTTGACGTTACTTTCATTGGCAGATAGCTGATGTTATTATAGGAGTAACTTAAGCTATAAAAAAATAGAGAAGTTTTTTCATATAAACTTTGCGAACTGAACAAAGATAAATTCTACGCGGAGGAAGTCGTGGATTACTAATACTTTCCTCTCAACTGCCGATTGAAGTCGGAGAAGGAGAAGCGTTTCGCTCTTCTTCTGATTCAGGCCAATTTACCGCGCCTAAAAAAATTTTACTTTAAAAATAAAAATTATACTTTCATCAGCGCCCAAATTAGAATTTGGGAATTGGAGGTTTAAATACTACATAAATAACAACTATCCAGCATATATCTAGTATCTACCCGAGTTTCCTGGAAAATTGAATCAGCTAGAGCCCAGAAATTCAAAAATCTTTAAAGTGCTGTCTAAAGGCGTTTCGATGAAAGAATGCCTTCACGAAAAAATCAGCGAAAAACATAATTTTGCTGTTTTCAGCAAACTTTTTGTACAAAGTTGCGCTTGAAAAACTATTGCAAAATATTACACCAAATGCGGTATGCGTTATTATGCAATATAATGTTGCACAATGTTTGGTTTATTTCTAAGTAGCGTCTTCCCGAAAAATGGGTGTGGTAGGCACAAAAATTGATTTTTAAGGCTAAACATACAGTCGGCGGTCTGTAGATGTTCTAAACTACTATACTGACTGCAGCTGGCTAGTTCAGTTTGGTTAAAAAGAGGTGTGACTTTTTTTCATATTTTAGAGTCACAAATTAACCATGTTCCAAATTTCATTCTTTACAACATACTAGTCTCTAACTTCCCGCTATTGAAAAATTTCAATAAAGGGGAAGTTATTGATTTTGATCCGATTTTTAAAAAACGTGTTTTCATCAAATCTCGATCGTGCAGGTCCGTGCTGTGCTGATCGTGCTGGTCTTTTAAAGCTTCCAAACGCCAAGATCTCTATCACTGACTTGCTGACTAGTATATTTATTTACACCCAAAATACAACAAACTCTTGAAATTGTGTTAAGTTTTTAGTGCATTTGCCATATATGGTATAAATTTTGCAAATGCGTCTTGCTTGGTCTAACTAACGCTATAAGGTAGTTTTTATTAAATATTTTATACAAAATTGCGGGGTTTACTAAAGAAAACTGTTTTAGTAACATGTAGCGACATCTCCTAAAGTTTACTCGAAGCTGTTAGTTCAGAAACAAACAAAAAAAATGTTTTAGTACCAAGTAACGACAAAGCTATTAGTTCAGAATTTGCTAGTTCGGACGCCGGGCCGGAAACGAAATACATTTTGCAGAATTATATCTATCGCACCCGGGTGAAACCGGGACGGACCGCTAGTCCAATAATAAAATTTCTGTATTTATAAGAAGTGACTAAACTGTTGTTCTTTATAGATAAAATAGATAAAAAAAAATGGTGTAAAATCGCGCCTACTTTTATAATGTTTACGTTATTGTGTCCCTATGTGTGCATGAGTCCATAATAGATAAATAGATGATAGATATATTGTGGGTAAACAAATAATAGAATTAATCTGTTGGCGTCGATTTCTTATCATCACCTGGTACGTCCGTTTATCTTGGTATATAAATCCGCGACTTCGGCAAATTTGATTTAAAAAGCAATTTGTGACGAAAGCAGAATGAGAAATTAAAGTTTGCTGTGACATTTAAGTGTTGACATCAACTTCCAGGATTAATTAAGTGAATTGACAATTAAATCTGCAGACATACCAAAGAGGTAGCTCTAATTTAAATATGCTTTATAAATTAATTTTTAATCGTATTATTTTATCTGTGGCGCAATATCCAATCTCTCCTTGAAGGAAATGGAAGTAGGGTGATAAGAATCTAAAAATAGTCGGATTATGTTTGCACTATCCTGACAACGTAAAGATGAATTCATTTTTTACCCGACTGCGGCGAAGCCTAAAGGAAGGGTTATGAGTTTAGCAGTCTATGTATGTTTGTTTGTACGGATGTTGCACCGTAGCGCCTAAACTGTTCATCCGATTTTGATAAATAAGGTGTCAATCGATTCGTTATTATGGCCCGGGTAACATAGGCTACATTTTTGAATTTTGGTCCCAGGGGTAAGCAAATTGCAAACAAATCAAAAATAATTTTTAATTTTTTTTTCTTCCAAGGCTTACATTGAAATTTATTTTAATTTAATTTACGACTAATTAAAATTAAATAAATCTAATTAATAGCTCATTTGAAAACTGTTACAACTATAGGTACCTATATAAAAATAATTTTGCTACAGTGTTTTCAATTAAATATTTACAGTAATTATTGATTTAAACGACATTAACTTAAAAAAAGTGTAAATACTGATTTTTATCGACAAAAACTTTTGAACGGTAACTCCGATCAACATGAAATTTGGACACAACATTCATGTCGGTAAACTAAGATGAATTTGAGTACTCATGTCCCTCCCTTCCCCATTCGTTCTTTTGCACCCGGGTGATACCGGGCGGGACCGCTAGTCGTATATACGCGCAGATAGAATTTGTGTGATTTATTTTTATACTAAGTATTTTCGAACAAAAAGACGTAAACATGCCTTAAAATTCTTGACTGACAGACGGCCTTTCGTGATACGGGCTGTAATTAACCTTAGCACAGTATTAATTGTATTAATTATTATGTAAATGCAGATATTTATGGAACTCGTCCAAGTTCGATAGTGTCGTGCAAATCAATAAAATCAATCGGTGAGTGAAATGTGACTAATTATATTTTAAACACTCTTTTATTAACTTCATCTGAATGTATCTACGTATGTATGTATCTATCTAGTGGAATCTTTCAATTTGATTTTCATCCACTTCCAGACGTTTGAATAATTTGAAATTTTGTACCCGTATTGAGAACCCACGACAGTACAATAATTTATATAAATATAAATAAATAAATAATTTAAAAAGTGTCGCGCCAATTGCGCGGTTTTACTCCCAACCAAACGCGCCATTAGATGCTTCACATATGAAAATCGCTTGGACCTGGATTCTCTTTCCGTGGTCCTGCAATCTGCATATGTACTTTATCTACAGGGTGTCCCATTAAGAATGGGACATAGAACAACCGCAGATTCTCCAATTCAAAATAAAACGATTAAGCGAAATATGCTTAGATATAATGTTGCTCGTTTCCGAAATACGGGGTGTTGAAGTTGAAAACTGAAAAATTATTAATGTCCATAATTTTTTTAATACACCGTATAATTTTACTCAAATCGGCACACTTGTTAAATATCATAAAATGCACCTAACAATAAAAAAATTAGTTCAGTACGCTCTACCAGTGGCGTACGGCAGGAGTAAGTAATGCTTGTACCCCTTCTAAATGTTACGCCGCTGTCTAAATTTTAATTTTGACTATAATTTAAATTTTTTTGATATTTTCTAAGTCAATAATGTACACTTGTTAGTTTGTTGTAAAGTCATTGGTTTTCGAGATATTCGCAGTTAAAGATAGATAGACATGTACTTTTTATTTGTATTATTATTAATAATATTCATTTTTACAATTTTGTCTTAAAAAAACTGCGAATATCTCGAAAACCAATGACTTTACAACAAACTAACAAGTGTACATTATTGACTTAGAAAATATCAAAAAAATTATGGACATTAATAATTTTTCAGTTTTCAACTTCAACACCCCGTATTTCGGAAACGAGCAACATTATATCTAAGCATATTTCGCTTAATCGTTTTATTTTGAATTGGAGAATCTGCGGTTGTTCTATGTCCCATTCTTAATGGGACACCCTGTATATGTACTATACTTAAAATTTAAAGCACCGGCATCTGGTTTATTGTTCAACTTCGCGCAATGACTCCTGGGTATTTTTAGACTCTGCCTGTTTGCCATCATGTGAGTGTTTGGCATTCCTTTCATATTCCGATTTTGTTTATATTAAATCGCATCTAAATGGCATTTGTGTTCAGAATCTGGAGACGCAAAGAAAACGACTTGAAATACAAAAATATAAAACTCGGGCCGCAGTGCCCAACCCTACCGACAATCTAGCGTATTTGCTAACACAGGCAGTGTGGCTCTATTATATGAACTTAACTTTGTTTTTGGACAAACTGAAAAATTAATACATCCCTGAAAATCACATTTTAAATTTCAAAATTATTAACAATTCAAAATTTGCACTAAATTAAATACATTATTACAAGTAAGTTAATCCATGCATTTTTCCATCCCTTAAAACCACCCTTAAATTTCCCTGATTGAATTCATTTTAAGTACACTTCGAGCAGTAATGGATTATGGGATTTGGTTCTCGGTTAAATTGATCGAAAATGGTTTTATTTTATAGTTTAAAGGCCACTAAAAAAAGTGTTCATGAACTAATAGATTTTTAGCTGCAGATATGTTTAGCGAGATTTTAATATAGGGATATCTATTGAATTTACAATCTTTAAAAATCCTAAGCTCTACAAGTGTGTTTTCGAGTGCGCTAAATTTGGATATGATATTATTATTTTATACAGTATGACACCTTCCAACATTACCTAATTTTCGAGTATTTTTCTATTTCTAAAAAAAAGCACAAAAGTTGAACATGGAACATATTTGTGAATTCAATGGATATCCCTATTTCTAAAATCTCGTTTAAACATACCTGCAGCTAAAAATCTATTGGTTTTTAGGCTATGCGCCCATGGACACTTTTTCCTATAGTGACTTTTAAACTATAAAATAAAACCATTTTCGATCAATTTAAACGAGAACCGAATCCCATAAGGTTTGTGCGGGGTCCTTTGGTTAAAATTCTAAACTCACCGATCTTCTGTGAATATGCATGATATAATGCGTTTATAGTCGTCGCAATAAAAATCAAAATTATGTATTTAGCATCTTTCTAAAGAAGGAAGTGATCGCGTAAAAACCTTCACTTATAATTTACATCAATTATGATGAGACGACATTGTAATCGATCCGCATTTGTTTGACAAAAGACTGCATTGATTTGACTGTCAAGGTGGTACAATAAATAATAATGTTCCAACTTCTCTGCGAATGGTAATATTAACGTCACGCTCGTGCGCAGTAGCTAAAACGCATTCCAAACGAGATATGGACAGTTCTCGAACTGTCCTTATCTTGTGTGGATCATTTTATCATCCCTATATAATTATTACGCAAGTACTAAGAAGTTATCCTGTTCAATATTAATTCAGTGGATCCGGCTACATTACTTCACCAATTTTCTAAATTATCTTACAAGAAAAAGAACATCTCCATAGACATCTGATTTCTTACACAATTTTCTTGTATGATAACATGAGGATGACCGTTTAAGGTCGAAACTAGTCGCTATTAAATTAAAAAAATGTATCTTGTGTGGATCATTTTATCATCTCTATATGTCCTTCAAGCGTTCCAACCGAACTTGTGATAGTTTGGTGACGGTTTTGAATCTATCATTTCGGTACATGACCTAAACATTAAACCAAAATGAAACTGTGGAAACTGACATGCGCATTAAGGTTTCCTTCTTAGATTGCTTGTTTCTGTTTAATAACTATAGGTAGTTTCTTGTTTATAAACAAAACACTTGCTTTTTTCCGAGAGTCTGTTTTGGCTGTGTAACAACTCAGTTGTTACTTTGTGTTTAATTTAATAAAATTTAAATTATTTTTGTATGCGCCGCCTCTGGCCTACATTATAATTATTCAGTATTACCAAATCGTTACATAACTTGTCATTGTGTCGACTTTAGCTCTACGCAAATTCATTTGAAAAATGTTTAAATATTCAATACTAAATTATTACAAGGCAAAGATAAATCAATCGCTAAACTAAGAATCCTGATTGTGGCGAGATTATTAATCCTTCATTTATTCCACAATCAGTGGATCTTGTTAAACAAGTAAGCGCAAATCATATTCACGAAATTAAATCTAATAACACCAGCTGAAGCCGACACCAGACAGTTATTTCTGTTCTACTAGTTGCTTTATTATTATTTTCTTACAATTAAAGTTTTTTAACTTAATTCTGAGTTGTGCTTCATTTTTTAATATCATCGGGTGACTGAACAATTTGATCTTCATACCCTAACTAACTTCCACAACTTTCCACCGTCGATACCTAAACTGTGCAAAGCTTCGTCAGAGCTGCATTGTGCGAAATTATTAATTTAATTTTAGTACCTAGTTTACTTTTATTTCTTTTACGAATTAATCGGTTCGATTATTTTGTAATTGAATCCATTTCTTATTTGAAAAACAAACTATGTTTAAATCGCCTGTGGCAACCCGCTCTACTTGGTGTCTAAAGCTTTAGCACCTCTACCGCCAGAATGGGAACTCTTATTTTCGGCATTTTTTAGACAACGGCTAGTACCTACATTAGGTCTTCCTTCTCTCTATCCTCTACGCTACAATGTATAATAATTATTGTTCTTTGTATATTTAGACGGCGACTTGAAATTCGCCAGCGCTTTTTGCGGCGAAGGCATTAATAGAATTAGCGAATTTGAACAATAGACGGAGCACAGAAGTCTATGTCAATATTATTTTATAAGTCTCAGTCGCTAATTATACATAATTTATTAATATGGCAAACATTTAACAGCGGCGTACTTGTTCTTTGCGATTAATGCCGGGTTGCAGAAAGCATTGTCCGAAAAGCCGGGTTGACAATGAAAGACCGCGCACACGTGTCAACCATAAGCCTGCGCAACCAGCACAGCACATATGCACAATGTCGCACACTAGATCAGCACACACCTGCAAACTTTAGTGCGGTAGACCAGGGGTGGCGAAACTATGGCACGCGACATATTAAAGGCACGGGATTGATTGAGATGAAAAATTGAAATAATTAAAAATAATGCTAGATGTCGAAAAAAATTTACTATCACCAAATAACAAATATGCTGTTTTAGTTCGTGGTGGAAAATATTTATTTACAATAGTGAAATGTTAACAAACAAACTAAAAGCACTTCTCTATAATGTAACAGAAACAAAACAACAAATTCTAACTAATAAAATAAAAGAATAAGTAATAAAGAATACAAAGTCACTATTTATGTACACTATCCCTATATCTAAAATCTCGCTAAACATATCTGTAGCTAAATATTTATGAGTCCATGAGCACTTTTTCTTAGTGGCCTTTAAACTGTAAAATAGAACCATTTTCGAGAAATTTACTCGAGAACCAAATCACATAAGGTTTGTGCGGGGTCCTTTCTGTCTCATTTTAACTTATAGCTCTATTAGATTTCACTTTAATACAGCTCTGTAAAATCTAACACTTTCGGTTTTGATCTTTTTTATTAGTAGAGGCTGAGTTTTAGTTTGTTTACATTACACAAACGAAACGATATAATTTTTATGTTTTGCAAACAACATTAACATCTTTAACAAAAATGTAATCGCTTCAAGTAAATAAAACAATTATTACATGTTTCCACTTTAGATTAATTGTTGAAAAGGAAGATGCTTGTTTGTTTTGAAATATTTGATATTGAACTTTTATATTTATTTAAATTTTCCGTTAAAAAATAACACCTTACCAAAGCCGCAACTCAAATATAATAACGATGACAATCTCTATTTAAGAAGGTTTGAGAGCTCAAAACAAAGGCCGCTGCACACGAGGCTGGAAATAACGTCACTGCGGGCTCGCCTGCTAGTCACAAGATAGATTTTAAAATTAGAACAGGGGCTATTTTTGTTGCTAGGTCCTCTGCTTGCTCTGAGCAAGAACCAATCAGGAAACAGTATCCTGTCACGTGGGCGACATGAACAAACGCCCACAAACCAACATGGCGTCATTCTGCTCAGAGCCAGACAACTGACACGTTTTGCTCTGTGTTTATATTCGAACTGTCACTGCGCGTGCACCAGATCTATCCACAAAACAAGCTTGAAAAGACGTCTCGCGTGAAGCGAGCACATTGAAGCAATTAAGAAAACCATTAGCGCTAGAAAACTAAAATCTATAGCAAGGAATCTAGCGTAAAATCCAGCCTATATAATGAATAGCGGTCCCGCCGGGTTTTTACCCGGGGGAGGGACGTGAGTACGCACTTTCATCTTAGTTTACCGAGATAAATGTTGTGCCCAAATTTCATAAGGATCGAAGTTACCGTTCAAAAGTTTTTGTTGGACGGACACATTTTGAGTTACATTTTGCAACATTTTTCATTGATGCTCCGCTCTTATTGGTCGTAGCGTGATATTATATAGCCTATAGCCTTCCTCGATAAATGGACTATGCAACAAAAAAAAAACTTTTCAATTCGAACCAGTAGTTCCTGCGATTAGCGCGTTCAACCAAACTAAAAACAAACTATTCAGCTTTATATATTAGTATAGATTTACATAAATACAAAAATTTAAAGGCAACCTAAAGGCAACCGACGTGAATTATCGTCCGAAATAAAGAGCTTGACAACAATCTATGGATTAGTATGTATAAAACGGTTGAATCCCTGCCCCCCTCCCCTTCTCTGCCTAAGCCCTTGGGCACAGCTAGTTTTTTTTTTTATATATAAAATAGCAGCTACTTGTATACTACTGTAAGTGTACAATATAACAAAAAGTGAATAGTCAATAGACTCATTGTTAACTTGTACTTGAGGACATAAAAAAGTCATAAAATATTGGTGAACTTGTGGAAAATAACTAAACGTTCGTTTTGAATGTCTAGTTCAAGATATCAATGACATACGTGTATTCATTTAAAAAATAGCATAGCTTTGAATCCAAAGATAATTTATAAAGAAGTCACGTCGTTCATTTCTGCCTAATTTTGTCACCCAAGAGCCTCGGGATCATCCATCGCCTGACGTCTATCATTTTTTTTTAAATATATTTATAAAGGCAGAATATGTTCTACATATGATATAGGTATTAATGTATAATAAATTCCGTGTTTTTATAAAGGGTACTACAAAAAATACAGTAATACCCCGTTTAACTCGGGGGATACGTTCCAGCAAAGTAGAGCGTAAGGCGAAACAGCGCTAAACGAGGCTATCTTAACATGTAAATAATGGGGTTAGGGGAAGATGGATAGGAAATTATTTATATAAAAACAAATAAAATTCTAAATCATTCAGTCTATTCTGTGTTTCCAATTTTCCGCCTTTTTGTCAAGAAGGCATCTAATGTAGTTTTGGACAAGTGGAAAAAATGTGTCACGTTCAGATATTTCGTCTGTACAAGTTAATCTGAACGTGAAACTATCTCGTAACACATTTTTTCCACTTGTCCAAAAGCAATCGTATGATTTGCAACTAGAAGTTTCACTTCTGTAATGCGTCCTCGTAACACATTTTTATTTATTTTTTTTTTTTGATAATCCTTTCTGCAACCCAGCATAAATATGAAAAGACGGGTTGCACTCCGGGAGTGCCGGCAGAAGTGAAAACTTGAATATTACCTCTACTCTCCATCCGTCTTACGAATTTTCGATCGGGTCACGTGTCTTGACGCGAGTTTAACATTTTTTACCCATTACAAAAAAAGTGTACAACGCCGCTAAAGAAGTTTTCTCTTCAAAAAATATAATTCATTCTAAAATTATGAAGTCTCTAAGCTTTTGGTTGCTCACAGAGGAATAGCCAAGAGTCGTGATCATAGTCCAGGAACTTGTGCCTTTACCCTATGTAAACAATGATTATAAGCGGTTACTCAGAGATTGCCAATGCGTTGGTCGACTCATAGACGAAAAGGTTTCGGTTAATTATGTTTTAATTATAAATAAACAATATAGAACGTATAGACAGCACAGCTTACACTCCTCTGTATCACTAACAAGTGAATAATAATGATGCTATTTATAAAAATAAACATTGATTCACATTAATTTTGCCAACAAAACAAAAAACGTAAACTTAATATACAGGCACGTTATTAGTCGAGATCGTTGCGTTGCCGTTGTTTATAACGATTCTTCCACAGGTCGTAATTACAGCCCCCAGTTATGTAGGTATTTAACCTCTTATGTAAAAGTCTAATGGCCATATTCACCGAACGTAAGTAGTTATTTATTCGATTCATTTGTTCTTCAGGTAACTATTCCTCCGAATAAATAGCGATTATTCAATTCACCAACCATAATTATGTTTACTGCAGATATAAATCTATTCTGTTCAAATATTTATTCGCTTGGTAAAATAATAATGGCCCACACATAGATCAGAATACCTAACCTATAAACATGGAGTATTATATCTACAGTTTACTCTTGTGATCTTATTTGTGTTGTTTATTATCCTTTTGTGAAGTGTATAGTTGTAAAACATTAAAGCTAGTGGAAGTTTTGTGTACAATTGGGTTAGGATAAAACATTATTATTTTGTGAAACTTTTTTTGACGTGGTCATATTTTTGGGTGAACGTCAAAGTATAAAGTATTCAACAAAAAGAGTAAGGAGTACAGTGCAGTGTACTCTTTAACTAACTTTTCATTGCTTCCAAGATTAGTTATCTTCTTCTATCTTAAATAGTGATCGATGAATATATAGGCATAAGATATCTTTCAACTATAATGGAATTATTTTGGCGGTCAGTCATAAGATTAATGCCCTCAAAGTCAAGTTGAAACTGTCTCTCAAAGAGAATTCATATTTTGTCAAAAAACTAATTTCCTCTAACAGGGTCTTCCTATATTTTCGTTTAGCCTATATCAAAATAATCTTAACAGCGATGCAAAAAATCTGATACCACTGTCATGAGTAATTTATTAAACAGTTGTGAATCAGCGTTTATTTTCAGGGAATACCCTTAAATCGTAATCATGTGTGATAAATGACAATCGGCATTATTCAACTGTTTCGTCTCTTGTTTCAGAGATCTGCATAATTGAACGGAAAACAAAGATGAATCATTGTTGGATTGCAAAGCACTGTCACAAATAAAAAATTACACTGGAAACGTTTGTGCGTCTGAAAAGAAACAAAAGCGCAACAGATAACACAACAATGACTGTAGTTTACGATCACGGCGGCGGCGGCAGCAGCGGCAGTCAAGGAAGCAGTAACAGTATCGACGCGGTAACTCTAGCCGCCGATAGTAACAGTATGAACCGCAATCCTCCCGTGTCGCCACCGTCTCAGGCCAACCGTCATTTGTTCGACAATGAAGAACACAGCGACGTTAAATTCATTGTCGGATACGGTAGAGGCAGCACTTGGCGATTTCCAGGTAGGGATGTGAAATAAATACTTTACTGTTAGGTCAAAAATCACTTTTCAAAATTATACAATATCTTTTCGTTTTGAGGGCGAATCCAAAAACCATATTTTAAAAAAAACTCTGTGCGTCTGTTAGTCTGTTTGTCTGTGAGCACGATACAAGTCAAACTGTTGCGCGGATTGAAACCAAATTTTGGGCGGATGTTTGGCATGCAACTACGAAGAGCCCTATTGTTTTTGGGGAAAGTCGGCGCATGTGCAGAAGAAATATGTGCTATAATATATGCTTTTCACAACGATTTATTATTCTATTTTTTACAAGAAAGTTTTGTAATAAAACATTTTCATAGTCTCGGAAATAATTTCAAAATCAAAAAAATCAATTGTTCTTTTGCTCTGAATATCTTTTAAAAAGAAATTAGCTAGTTGACAAGCATCCTTCTGTTGATTTTTACATGTGAACCACATTTTTAACCATGCAAACAAATAGCAAATATAAATCATAATATAGATTACTAGTCGCTACCCGCGTCACCGCATGTGTTAACAGAAATTTTATTTATTATAATCAAATCAAATGTTAATTTTAGAAGTTGGAATGGTCCTGTCGCCGAATTCATTGAAAAACAAATGCAAATCGATTTGAAAATGGCGTTTTATTTTTGTTTTCAGGTCATACAAAAGTATTGGCGGAAACAAACGAAGTGTTCCGAGACCTGTTTAGACAACACAATCTAGTTCACAACAGAACAATTTATATTGAAAATGTGGAAAAGCGCGGATTTGAGCAACTGCTCAGGTAAGTTCCGATTTAGTTTTTAAAGTTCCGCACTTTAAAAAGAAATTCTTATGGAATCACTCGTTTATCCGTCTGTCGTATTCGAATTTCTGTACGGGGGTTCTTTGACGTAATTGTAATGTATTCCAATAGTATTAAATGTGGCGTTTTGTTTCAGATTTTTGTACGGCCACAAAGTTGAGTTTCCTTCACTGTACACGGCAATAGACACACTGAGAGCGGCGGAAGTATTCGATTGTGCTCCGCTGGCCGCCGTCTGTATAATCCATATCGATTCGAATCTCGATGAGACGAACGCCCTCAACGTGTTCAGATCTCTAGGATCTCCGAACGGTACGCCAATGAACGGCCACGGTCCGTCGGCGCCACCATCAATTGTTTCGGCACTCATCGGAGAACTTCGTCACAATTGTCTTGTCATCATTGATAAAGAAGCGAAGACAATATTGAGAAGTGAGACTATGGAGGAACTTTCGCGCGAACAACTCGAATGTGTCTTGAGACGAAAATCTCTACAAGTGAACAAAGAATACGACGTCTGGTTGACCCTCGACAGATGGTTGAATCGAGAATGCAAGAGGACAAATGTTGAAAACACGAACGCGGCAAAACGCCGTGTCCTCGGCCCGACCAAATTCGTAGTCAAGTTCTCGACTATGAAGAAAAGCGAATTCATAAACGGACCGGGAAAAATACTTTGTGTGAACGAAAAAGAAGAAATTTTGAATCGCATGAAGTTGGCGACGAAAAACAGTTGGCGGGATCAGGAAGTTGCGTTGCCAAAACCGCTCAGCGCAAGAACAAATGACGGAGTCAGCGGTTGCGCAAGAAGTGATGGAAACAACAACAAACGGTCCAAAACCAGAACTGGAAAGGAGAAACTCAATTGCGTGATGGATTGCGTTTGTCGGACATTGATCTGCTTTTTTGATTAATCTCTCATCCGTGTCATTTTTGGATGGTTCTCTTGTTTCGTCCTGCAGTTGTCTGTTTTTCACTGTCATAACATTCAGCAGTGCGGTTTTTTTTGTAGGAAAAAATAGACAACTGAGTATCCAATTGGGTTGATGTGTGGAGAGTGTAGGTGAGAAGAACCATCTCAATATAAAGACCACTGCACACGAGGCTAGTAACACTGATAGGAGTTCTGCTGGCCGGTAGGCTGGGTACAAAGATGGAAATGACGTCACTGTAGGCTTGCCTGCTAGCTCACAAGATAGGTTTTAAAATCAGAACAGGGGCTATTTTCCTTGCTAGGTACGCTGCTAAGAATGATCAAGAACCAATCAGAACGCAGTATCTTGTCACGTAGGCGACTTGAACAAACGCACACAAACTAACATGGCGTCATTCTGCTCAGTGTCAGACAACAGACACGTTTTACTCTGTGTTTATATTTGAACTGTCACTGCGCGCGCGCCAGATTTATTCACAAGACTAGCTTGGAAAGATGTCTCGTAGTAAGCGAGCACATAACAGCAATCAAGAAAATCAGCGCTAGGAAACTAGTAGGCAAATCTGGCAAGGAATCTAGTAGCGTTTCTAGCCTCGTGTGCAGCGGCCTTTAGAAAAGTGTCCCTAAATAGCATCAAAAAGGCTATCAAAATGTCAAACCAGCAGTCGACCATGTTTGAACTATATCTATCTGTCTCAGACACATTCTCTTTGTCTACAACAGATGTTAATAATATTATATCATGTTGGTCCACCAACTCCATTCTGACGAGTTATTATGCATTTAGGTGACCACTTTTTCAACACCCATAAGAGATTGTTCTTCTACCTTCTATGCTCCATAGGTTTGATGGTAACAAAATATGTACCTACACGTTTTCGATGTTCATTTGATCGGTATATATTGCCAATGGTCAAACAATTGATTTTATGTGTTGTCATTTGTTTGTTTAAAACAACTGAGTGGAGAGAAACAGTTGATTAAGTGGAAGAAAATGTTTTTAAATGGTTCATTGTTAAACGTTACACTATTTATTATATTATTAATTCTTCCATCCCTAATTCTGTAAAGAAACATTTAAGCCAAAGTCTGAACAAATTATTAAAATTTAGATAAATTTTAGAAATTCGTAGAATTTTTATAAAAGAAAACATCGTGACAAAGAATATAACTTTTCTACAATTTATTATAAATGTAAAATTTTTGATAATCTCATTATAAATGAATACGAAGTCAATATATTATATCTTTATAACATTAATTGTGAAAATTTCATAAAAATGCCTTAAAGCCAAAAAAAAGAAAACCGCTTATAATGAAAATATTTTTCACGAATTCTGATTTCAAAGGTAGCATGAATCCAGAGCCGTATTTAGATTTTTTAACGACGATTTTGAAGCCATAGGCTGTCCACCGTATTTAATGCGAATAAATCTAGGAAAACGGACAAGAAACGTTGATTAATATTTAAAATAAATAAATTGTATTCAGGCTTGCATGTTTTTGAAACATTTTTACTTCTTGCTTATATAAATTTGAATGTAATAACTAATACCATATTTACACTGTAAAATAGCAGTGTTAAAACAGATTTTTTTAAAACTAATTTTGATCAAACTTGCAATTCCGGTGAGATTATTTATAGAACTATCAAAAAAAAAACCTTTTTGTAACTTCTGTTTTCAAAATAACGAAGGAAATTTGAACATCGTAGGTAGTACAGTCTACTGAAAATGTTTTTCATGAAATTGCATGATATAATATAACTCTGACACAATTCCAATAATTGTGTAGGCTTTAACGACCGTTGTTGTTCCACATCTTCTTGGTTTCCGGGTTTGTAGGCCGTGGTTCATTGGTATTTTTAACTGGCGTTTCGTCTACAACTGCAGTAGACATTATCAAAGGCGATGTGGCAACAGGCTCACAGGTAAGTGTGTCGACGACTGTTGCTCTTCCTTCTTTTATGCATAGCGTGCTATCGTTCTCTGCTCGGTCGTGGTTTGTTCTTCTGTGAGTGGAGCGACCAATCACAGAAGAGCATCCTACGACCGAGCAGAGAACGCTAGCACGCTGTGCATAAAAGAAGGAGGAACAGCAGTCTTTTATAAATGTCTACCGCAGTTGTAGAAACGCCAGGCAGAAACAAAGAAGATTTGGAGTTCCAATAATTGTTTTACTTTTTGCTTGAAACTAGTTTAAAAAACTGTGCCATCGAGACTTAATTTTTTATATATTCATTTGGAAGCCTAATTAACTTTTAAGAATACACTTTATTTTTTAAACCCAAATCTGCCACATCTTTCTCACATTCTTCTTGTTGTTTTTACGCTTCTTTAATTTATATTAATTCAGATCTTTAATTAATATATCGAATTTATCACATCATATTTTATAAGTGTAGATTGTAGGAAAATTTGTGATTCGTTTATTTTTAATTTTTATTCTCTTGTAACTATAGGCTTACCTGCCAGATGCGAAGATAATGTCGTATCACTTCAGATGGCGTGTTGGTCTTGCTGAAAAAAACGTATGCAACGCTTTCTTTTTTAATTGAAATTTCTTTTATCCGCAGTCAGAGTACTTTTGTAACAGCCCCACGATCGTAAAGCCACACCGTCAGAGGGGGGGAATCAGTTGTTGGCGGGGAGTCGTAACCGATTGGCCGGCGGATAATGTAAGCGCGAATTTATTGAAGGGGAAACTCGATCGACACGCCCCTTTCAAACGAGTGAGATTTACACGCATCCAATATTTTTTAATCCCATTTCTTAAGAAGACTTTTGAATTACTAGATTACATCATGAAATTATAAAACGTCTATATGATTTACGGTTGTCGGATAAATTGTGAGTTGTTTTCTAAAGAATAAGCCATTGCTGCGCTATTTTTTCTTCATTTATCGCTAAAATTAAAAACGAACAAAAGTACCATACTATGTTTTCTTTTACAGCAAGAAAGCTGAACGGTTACAAAAAGGTTGCATACGATTCATTCAGGGTTGAAGGTAGTAAAGCAGTTAGATATGTATTAATAAGGCTGGAACCAGTGCTCGAGCGACGGTAAGCGCGTACGTCGGTCGGATGTAGCTGATTCAATGCAAGTGCATTACGCGTTCAGTGCAGCGCTGACAATTTGCTACGCGCGTAATTTAGTACGATGCTGAACGAGCGACTGATTTCACTGAAAAAAGATTCATTTCTCTTCGCAACTCAGTTTAATATCAGTTGAAAACTAAATGCATTTTCACGATCGCCGATCAGCGCGTACGGTACGCGCTGACTGTCGCGTCTGTCGAGCACTGTTTCCAGTATATTTTTTGTATTCGTTCCTATATTCAGGTTGATTTGTCTTTACTGCTGTTCCAGGTAACTGTTATACTTCGTAAAGAACGTTTAATTGAAAGTTCGTTCTTGCGCTGTCGTTGGAAACGCGAACCAATCTTTATTGTACATAGTTAGAAGCTTAGCGAAATTTTTTTCAATGCTGGTAGAAATATTAGCCATATTATTTTGTGTTTCTATTCTAACACAAATAGAACACAAAAAAGGACGGATACAAAATTGCGTGACGCAATTATTGAATTTTTTTCATGTCAAATAATGAACTCGATTTTAAAAAGGAAATTTCATTTCGTAGAAGATTGTATTTTTCTTCTTCTACTTTGCTTGATCAACCAGTATTGCAGATCGAATAGCTAACAAAAAACGTATAATTTGTTTATTACTAGGCCCGATTTTTTCCGAATGTTTTGCCGTTGGTACACCCCTGATTTAAATTTTAAAAAAATAGTTTATGTATTTTATAAACGCAACTTTGTTTCCGTCATAAATGGCGTCAGCTTTAAAATAGGGATGGGTCAACGATTCGTTGTGGAAAAATGATTGGAATTGAAAATGTAGAAAAAAATTATTCCTAAATATCTTTGGTTTTTTTGCCAAGATTAGGAAAAGTTATGTTGTAGGCAAATGTTTGGTTTATGAAACCATTCATTGTAGATTGTTTTTGTGCTAGGAAATGATTGCTCTAAGTGGAAATTTAGAAAATTTATTGCTGTATTCTACGTAGAAAGCTTGCTTTTTTCATTTTACTAACTAACCTGCAACTTGGTAATGACTAGGAGTAGTTTTATTTTCGGGAAATAGGTTGTGTTGTCCAAATCTTTGATTAACGTCTGATTAGTACTCTTCAAAAAATAAAATTATCGACCAATTTTTCAGACAATTATATTGACAAAAATATATAAATATAATTTATTGAATTATATTTATGTATATATTTTTGACAATATAAATTGTCTGAAAAATTGCTCGATAATTTTATTTATTGTTGGTTGTGTTGTATTATCAGATTTTTTTTATATGTTTAAAAATCTGACCAGACTTCAGTACCTATATAAGTCCTCTCATAAAGTTAAAATTTCGTAACACAATTCTTTTTAATATATTATGTCTCAATTTTTTCTAGAAAATATTTTCTGTACAGGAGCACATTTATATTTCCAAATCCAATTTTGTCCTTCTTCAGAAATTTGTACCGATTATCTATAGATTTCTTAAAAAGGATGCAATTTTGAAAATATTTATGTGTTAACTGTTAATTAGGAAGAATATTATTTACAGGGTCGTAATTAACTTCTTTGGGACCCTGGGCAAGATCTCATCACTGAGCCCCCCTACACTAAATTTTATGAATTAAATAAATCTACTTATTTTCCCAAAAAAATCTGTAAGGAGTTAAAAAAATTTACCTAGGTTTTCTAAATTTAGGTATATTTTTCTTGTTTTAGCTACTATGTTGTTAGGACAGTAGAAAGGAGGGGGAGGGAGGCTACTATTTTCGGACAGAATTCCAATATAATGCGAATTTTTTCGATCTTTCTGGGCTCCCACTCCCGTCTGGGGCTCTGGACACATGTTCCTATTGCCCCTGTCTAGTTACGGTCCTGTCTACAGATACCAACTTACTTTTTTGTTATGAATTGAAACACTTGAAGTATGGTTTTAATTTTTTTAATTGTTTTCAGTGAGAGAATTTCAAAATTGTTGTGATTTTTTTACTTAACTGAAATTTTATAGAGGCGTTTTCAGTTTCGGGAAGAACAAATTGTGTTAAAAATGTTAACTTTTTTTAAAAATTCGGCAGCTGGACGACTCCTGCAAAATTTAAAAGGATATTTAAGTTACTGTGTTTTCTCTATTTAGAATCCAAAAAAAAAACAAAAAAAAGGTTTCGATTTTCGCACAAATTCAAATACAGAAATGAAAAACTTTCCGCACAGTAGCTTAGAATAAGGAATAAATTGTTTTATAACCTGAAATGTTCAAAAAAACAATCGAAATATATTATCCAGGGCAGGTACCCTCTTCCTTATCCCTATAAAAATGATTATTATATAATTGTTATATGTTAATTAAATTACTAATTAATGTAAAAAATAACACTTTTATGTGTGCCATTTTATTACGTATGTTAAATTATTTGTTTTATATTTATTATTGTGATATTTATATTTTTAAGACATCTATTTATTACCTAATCAAAATATTTTAAAAGATTGTTTTTTTTTGTAAATGTTTCGCGATGATTTTTCAGTGTTACAATTTTTACGTTTTCAGAATATTTTCAACATTGAAAAGATTGTTCACTCAATTTTTTAATATTCGATGGTATTTATTATAAAAAATTCATTTATGCTGGAAGCAATTTTTAAAAACCGAACTTAATGACAAAAATTTAAAAAATTGTAACATTGAAAATTTTGGCTCCAAGCTATTTATAACAGGGCTGGGTTTTTATTTATTTGTAAAATAAATTTTATGCAATAGCGTTCAGCCCTAGTTTAAAATATTTTTTGTGTTCAAATCTTGTAGACTGTATTGGGATTTTGTTTGGACCTTGGCTCAGTATTTATGCGAAGCAAGTAAGCATTGCAGGCTACGTCTTTTTGTAAATTTTTATAATTTACAATTATGAAAGTTATACACGGCATTGAAAAATCGGGGCAGAAGCATGATATGTGTTGATTATTAAATTGAAAAGTGACAGTGGCCAACTGATTACACACCGTTGATTTCAAAGACATTTGCATGTGGAAAGCAACAAAGTTAACACTACATGCTGCATCAATGATTCTGTCACATTTTACAATGTGACCAGTACTTGCGATTTTTTCCCTTCGATGTAATTACGTTTTGAAGGCTTAGTATTACTTCTACGACGAATTTCTCTCCCGAAAATTTTTTTTAAATAAAACAACGTGTACTCTCAAAGCAAACGCTTCGCATAGGACGACCATATTGAATATTGCGAAATGAGCTCCGTCTCCAGGTAAAATCCCAGTAATAAATTATATTATTTTTTGCACTGCCCAAAAAACCTTTCTAAATTGTAATAGTTAATTATTATCAGTTTCAGTGGATTTGAAATCGGTAACGGTAGTTTTTCCACCTTAGCTGGACTTTCATATTAGCAGATCTGAAGCGCCCAATCCAGGGTCTATGTTGATTTTTCAAAATAATGATCGATGGTCTTATTTATTTCTTGTTTCGTAGTTATAGAGTGTAGAATGCAAAATTATAAAACAGAACCTATATAGTTTTAACAACGAAATTGAAGAACTTCGAATTTTAATTAATTAATATTTTACAAAAGAACTGATATAATATATAATTTTAACAGTAAATACAGAATATTGAGTTCGAAATATCGAATGTTTTTCAGGTGGAAAAACTAAAATTACTTTTTTTGTAAAAACAGCTGTACATTTTTTTTAGTTTTTATATTGTAGCATTCAACATTGATTGATATCCTATACAATATGTATATTGTGATTTGATGATACCATAATATTATAAAAAGCACCTATGTCGTCAAAAATTCAAATGTATTTACCTAAAATGAATGTAAAAAAAAATATAATCGAAATATTATTGTTATTCGTTATATGTTTATTATATCCTATCCGTACCCACGTATGTAAATAAAAATATTATTTTATTGTTGTAACGATGCCGGCCCTGTGCAATGACATAATTTCATTTTATTACAAATTATAGTGTAGTTATGCAAGTTCCCGGCATCCTTACATTCAATTTTAGAATTCACAATTGTAAAAATATTTTGAAACAGTTCAAGACCACAGTCGCCAGAATTATTATAAATGTTTAAAAGAAATAATTTTGTTCTAAGATTATAATTTATCAATTAATAAAAACAAACAAAAAATTCCACTGCGTTACATTGTAATTAAAAAAACAAATTAGGGGCATTAAGTACAAAAAACGAAAAAAATATAAGTGCGATGGCCGGGAATCGAACCCGGATCAACTGCTTGGAAGGCAACTATGCTGACCATTACACCACCATCGCACGCTGTTAAGGTAGCGTTTTATGTAGTATATACGTTTACTTCGCATGGTAATTTCTTTTTCGATCTTTTTTTATGAGACCTCTTTGTGAAATAAGTAGAGAATTTTTAAATAAATTAAAAATAGAACAATATCGAAATCGAAAATAATAAAATTCAACATACCAGACAATTTTTGAAATTCCGAAATAAAACAATTTTTAATATAAACGAAGTTATATTATTTATTTATAAAATCACACTAAAGAAGGAAAAAGACCTTTCTCTGTATTTAGAAAAGATTTAAAATTAGTACAGTTTTCTTCAAAGTTTAATCGAATTATTTTTTTTTTATTTTTAGCTGGACATTTTGCCTAAAACCGGGACACTGGACAAAGTGTAAAATTGCTGGAGAATCCAGCCAAGTCCCGCCTATCTGGTAACCCCCTAATGGTAAGTGATTTTTTTTCTAAATTGCCAATTCTTCCATTGAACGCGAGTCAACCAACATCTTTCATATTAATCACGAAAGTAACAAGTTGAGAAGTCAAATTTTTAAGAAGGTTTATTTTAAAACATTTTTGTCGGAACAATTTAAGAGTAGGTACTCTATAGGTATAACACGACTAAATGAACAGTAATTATATGTTTAAATTTAAAGTACAGCCACTCAGAATGTAACGGCTCCTTCCCCATTGTAAACAATGGCGAACGATCATCGTTGATTAAGCGTCAGCCATAAAATGCCGACACTTAATCTGCCTCACGCTCAAGAACCGCCACTACAACTCGTCATCGTGGTTGGTCGAACTCGAATTTTTGTTCGAGTGAATGCGAAGATATACTACAGAAATGATCCTGTGAAGTATGATCTTGCCTATCGTTGGTTTTCTCAAACAGGTCATGCAGAAATGGAGTCACCATGCGTGTGAGAGCCTTATAGTATGTTACATATGAGAAATAGCTCGTGCTGCCATCTGTTGAATGCTCTGTTAAATACTGTTTGATGACAAAACTGAAATGAGGCCGTAATTTTATCCTGAGGGAAATTAATATTGAATATAACATATCCTCTGCAAACTGGTTTTGTGAGACGATCATACTATTTTTTCCTCAAAGATTTTTGCTTTGTGGCGAGAATCAAGAACGTGGAAACGAGTTCATTTATTTTATATGCTTCAGTCTAGAGCTGATAGATGTCACTAAGAGGTAGTAATTTTGTTGAGAAAACAACAATTGATTTTAATTAAAACGACAATCTATACAAAAATTCAATAGTTTCGAGGATTGTTTGGCCACTTTTTGCATGAGTTAGGTATTTGTTTTATTTCAAAGTTAAAGTTGGATTTTCGTGTATTCGAAATTTAAAAAAGACGACTTTTTTAAAACCTGCCAATCTCACTGTTCCATGTTAAAATTTGTCAACCTTTTTCAAGCTCACGTCATATTATCATCTTTGTAGTATCGTAGAATTTAATCAACAGTACAAATTATATTCCACTTCCTATGCACGATGTTCCTTTGTTTAAACAATTGCAGCAGTGAAACAGAACACTGTCGATGCAGTGTAATTTTTATCGTGGAATTAACGGTGATGTCATCGAATCATCATCATTCGGTTTTTTGTACTTAATTACAGTTAAGTTCCATTAAAAAAAAATCCATTATTTTGGGGTTATAATTTCGTGCCCTTTTCCAATTATCGGGTGCATGCAAGCAATGCCGCGAGTAACAGCTAGCAATATACATATTTTTAAATGTGCCAGTTAAGCCCTTTCATTTGATACCCAACACGGCATCATTAAATATTTTTTTTATTTCATGACTTTATGTCCTCTAGAGGGCGCCATATTTAATTTAATGTGACGTCACATAGCGTATAACCATCGGACGATCAAAACGTTTCCAACGATACCTCATTTGTCAAATCATGATAAGTAGTTTACAAGTTATCAGGGAACAGATGAACATACATACAAACATATACCGGTCAAACTCAAAACCTTCCTTTTGCTTCGCCCTAGTCGGGTAAATAGATCGATATCATATCTGGGAAATAAAATGGCACGTATCCATTTATATGGCAGACTAAATGTCATCAAAATCTATATAATGTTGAATGTTGATGTCCGTATCCAATAACAATTATAACTACTCAACAAATCTTTTCATTTGCAAATGAACTTGTTAATATCGTATTTTTACAAAGAAATAATAATATAAAAAAATAAAAATACAAAGGTTTGAGATAAAGTTTTCTACTTCGTTAATTTCCTAATTACCCTATAATTAGCGACCGAGATTGTTTTATTTAGTTCCATGCCTTGCCGTTTTATAACTGTGAACGAAAGACAAAACCGCGTATGTCAACTTTTTAGAAAAAACAAAATTACCGATTTAAAATCCCATGGCCAAATTCACCGAACGTAGATAAGTAGTTATTTATTCGATTCATTTGTTCTTCAGGTAACTATTCTTCTGAATAAATAGCGATGATTCAATTCAACAACCATATAATTATGTTTACTGCAGGTATGAATCTATTCTGTCTTACTTCGAGGGTATAAATATTTATTCGCCTGACAAAATATAAATGGCCGCCACATAGATCATAATAC
Organism: Xanthostigma xanthostigma; assembly: GCA_963575645.1. Classification (NCBI taxonomy): domain Eukaryota; kingdom Metazoa; phylum Arthropoda; class Insecta; order Raphidioptera; family Raphidiidae; genus Xanthostigma; species Xanthostigma xanthostigma. Next base: position 24,447,369 of record OY754474.1, read on the forward strand.
CTAATAGTAAAAAACGGGATTCATAATGAATATCAGACGCTAGAGTAAGACTTCACTACAAGTATACCTCCACAAAACAAATCTGAAGAACAATTGAAAAATGAACATTTCCATCAAAAGCAAATGCACATCTACCTGACAATGCGAAGATAAATCAATTAAGAAAAGGGATTAATAATTACTTATTTTTGTAAATACCAGCAATTGGACTAGTACGGAATTCATGTTAAGTATTACAGGTAATAAAACGAACCCCCATTAAAAGATTAAGAAAGTGCGCAGTTCAAGCACGTCCAGACTAACAGGCACATAGAGTATTTTTTTAAAAAAATGTTTTTTTTTGGATTCGGGGGACCTCAAAACGGAAAAATATTGTAAAATTTTGAAAAGTGAGTTTCGACCTAAATTAGTTCTATTCCACATTTTATGAGTTGGAATTGTAAAAAATGTATTTTCAGAAGATGGAACAATTCCCTTGTTGAATACATAATATGTCCTCGGAGCGATCTCCTTCCACTTGTTCAGTGGCATCTTTGCGTTAAAGAAAGGAAATGATTAAATTTTTCCTGAAGCGACAGAAGAAATCGTCATAAACGGTTTTGCATCGTGTCCACAGATATAATAAGTGTTCTTTGTGATTTATTTTTACAGATATCTGCACAGCATTTAATGTTGGTTTTGTTATCTTTTGTTATTAATTATGGTGCAGTTTGCACCAACAAGTGCAACGGAAAAATATAACAAATAAAATTAATTAGGTGTGTAAAGTATACACCAGCAAAGTATTCAACTGTTTTTTTTATCACGCTGTTCATCTTTTAAGGCCGGGCTTCGACGTTCTTTGAAACAAATACCAAAGCTTCTTTTTGAAAAATCAGTGAAGAAATGAGGATAGACTAGAATGTCAAAAAAAACTAGTCATTGATGACTAGTGGTTTTGTATGATATTGGAACGCTTGTTAATAAGGTATAATGCACTGGTATATATATCAGTCTATATTTAATGTATTTGTGAATATGTGTACTGGCTGCGCGCGCGCCAGTAAGTATTAACATATATTGTGTATATTACACACAAGTAGGATTGCCATCCGTCCGAATTTCCCCGGATTTGTCCTCTTTTTAATGGTGTCCGGAGAGCGTCCGGGCGGGGTTTTGTTTACAGTCCGGATTAGACTAGATAAATTTTTTTTATCAAGAAACGATAGTTGAATTTTGTTTTTTTAATTAGATAAGACTTATTTTTGTTATATTGTAATAAAGAAAGTAGAGTTATTGTTTGTTTTTTTTGATTTTTATACCGCTCTTTAATTTAATTACCAAAAAGAATAGATATATAATTACATGAAAGCTTGTAAAATTCCATAGATTACTTTAATTTTGTATACAAGATGACAAAAAAATAAGGTATTATTTAATAGTCAGAGTGCCCGTCGGCAAAAATTTTACCGACACATACTCTCCCCAAACTTTGTATATGGCTTCATTAGGCCTAGTCTGACACCTATTTCCTCTATGACTTTTCTTGATTTTGGGGCGTTTTCCCTCTAACTTTTCCGAAAGATGTCGTTTTGACGACATGTAAAAATTTATAGATAGGTACTGTTTGTGTTTTTTAATTGGATAGCTTAAAAACTTCAACCAAAACGCTAAAATAATGTTCTCCCTTATAGAGGGTTATAAAGTCTGGTATATGGCAATTACTCTCACTTAGAGAATTTTCTCGCTTACCCAGTTCTCACTCACTCATGTTTGACTGTCTGTATAGATTATTATTATTATGAAGTGTTGACACTGGTGCATTTTTGAAGGATTTGTTTTACTCAGAACTGAAAACGCCGGTATCGCATTATTTGTATATTGTGGATCGTTCTGTTGCCGATGGAATGCTCTGCTCTATCCACTTGACAATGCTCTGCTATACAATGGTCTAAGCGTCTCCCTTCACAATAGCTACAAGTGCAGTCAATGCAGGGACAATTATCTTTTGTGTATGAAATTCAAGTGGCGCTAAAAGTCGACCTTTTTTCGACGTCAGTGCCGTGCTTAATATTGTATTGCAGACACAGGAACGTAAAACTTTATTGTCCCGGGTTCGATTCCCGATAGATATACAACAAATGTTATTTTTATTTTTTTAGAGCTGCAAATCACACGATTAGTTTTTGTTTAATAATCATATTATTATATTATAAATAAAATTTTCGAATAATTTATCAGACAAATTAGTAAAAAAAATATTTGATACATATAATAATCTTTGAGACTCGATTCTCGTGATACATGTATTGTAATGTGAATCGCACTTTACAATTGTATAATTTATTAAACAGTTTTTATAGCGAGTTACATAATCTTTTCTGAATGGCATTCTTTTCTGTAAAAAATCAATTTATTATAATTCAATGATCTGTACTGAAAAGGTTATTAAATAAATAATTATTAAAGAGAATTATCCAGTAACAATACATGGTGTCAGGTGTGGTGGGGGGGTGTGGGCCTACGAGTTTGTACGGAACCCCCAGTGCGCGAGTCCACACTTGGCCGGTTTTTTAGTTTTGTATATTTAAAGTATAAATTTGTTTTTATATATAATATATATTATTTATATAAATTATAAAGCAAGAAAACGAATCGGAACTACACATGTGTGCAAAATTTCAACTCAGTCGGTCAACGGGAAGAGGATGAAAATTTTAAAAGTCCGATTTGCAGCCGGACGAAACCGGGTCGGTCAGTTAGTTACCGTAATATTGTATTGTAATCGAAACTACACACGTGTGCAAAATTTCAACTCAATCTGTCAGCGGGAAGAAGGTAAAAATTTAAAAGTTCGATTTGCACCCGGACGAATTCGGGCCGGTCAGCTAGTTACATTAATATTACAATATTTGAAAGACAGGAAAGCGAGTTAAAACGGGTTAAAAGCTATTTAATAAGATATTTATATAATTTTATAATAAATTTACCATACTTCATAAATAATTGAGTTTAATTCGTTGTCATAAATATAAATCTTTTTAATTTTATTAAAAATCCTTATTTTTTTGTCTATGGTTATTCGTAATTCGCACCTTACGCATGATTTGGTAACATAAAAATTAGACATCGTCGGATAGTCCTTGTCTAAAATGTCGATGGTCTATAGAAGGTGATAGAAGCTTTTCGTGCAGTGACGCCAGTGAAGTGAATTGAATTAAAGCCGTTTGACAGCTGCATAGTTTTTTGCAAAATTAATTATTAAAAAATGGTGATTTCAATTATATAAAAGTTGCATTTTGTAGTTAAACATGTTGTCAACACTTGTTTGATATTTTCAAAACGTGATGCTATGCGAAAAACAGTTTTTTGATCGAATTTAAAAATTCCGTTTTCTCCAATTCTGTGCAATTATTTAGCAAATGCGTAATTACCGACAATAACCGATTGACTTCGGTGACTCGCAGTCGTCAATATTCGGCTGTCAATTGGATATGAATCAGTGTTAGATAATGTTTGTAATTTGAGTGTTTTGTGTTTTTTTTTGAATTAACAATGCTAATTAATATTGTGCTAATTGTTGCTACTATATTGGTGAGTTATTTTTTCAATTATTGTTTGATCAATTATTTTATAAACTTTTGTGATTTAGCGCTTTCAAATAAAACAAATTCAGATGAAGAGTTCATTGTTTTTTCGTATACTTTTATAATTTCTATTATGTCTGATACGATTGTTTTTTTATATACTTACCTTTAGACATTGTGGAATTATTTAATAATAATAATTATTTGTACCTATGCAATACAATATTTGCTATTCATTGGCCTGGTTCCAATTAATCAAAGCATGCTTAACTGATTTCTATCAATCAAACACTTTTTTGGTATAAATTTTTGGACACATTAACCGGGTGCGCAGTACCTGCTGTACCACAGTAAGTCAGGCAAACATATTTTTTCTTGTCCATCTATTCTATCTGTATCACTGGTCGAAATTTCTACGTGAATCAAACACTTCGTGAAAAGTGGTACGTGAGCTCTCCAGCTATATGTGGAGCTCTTTTAATAACAAATTCTTCAAAGGTTATAATTTAATAGGATATTATTTTGGGTAACGTCTTTGGTGTGTATTGTGGGAAATCCACCTATTTCGAACCGCTGCATGTCTACATTTTGAAACTGACTTGTTTAGAACGCCAAATATAAGAATAGAAGAAACATTTATTGTTGAGCCCATTTTGGGATACAATAAGTACGTCACAAGAGAAGAAAAAAAATTAGTTACAAAATTTATGTAAGGAGTAAGGTGCCTTATATATTAATTATTTTTTTAGCTCTTTATTAAACTTTATAGTATTTTTTTCAATTTTTAAGTCGTTATAGGTAATTTTTCAAATATTTTTCTTGTATTGTAATATTTATCTATACTTTGATCAAAATAATCTAGTGAGTACCTACATATACTTCAGTAGTTCAAAAATATATATCCCATATAATGTCAACATTCTGTGCTCTTTAAATATTCCTCGACAAGTTTGCCTAATGCCTATATTTTAAGTTAAAAATTTGTCGTATTATTTTTTTTTTTTTGAATTTAATACTCTATCCACTTCAGATGATCGTCCCCAGTTTGTAATACCGTATTTTAATGAACTGTAGGCGAAGGCATAGTATATTACTACTAAATTGTTTTGATCAAAGTATGATTTTTGTAATCTTATTATTTTGCAGAGTAAGTTTATATGATCAGTCCATTTCAATTTATGATCTACCAAAAGTCCTAAAAATTTGACAGTGTTACATCTCTTTAATTGAACTGATATTACGCAACACGATATAATATAAATTCGTGGATATTTTTGTCAAAGGCGATTAGAATTTATTAAAATGTGTATCGGTTATTGTATTATAAATATGTATAAGGTTCTACTGTATAATTTCGATAAATTAAATTCTCCAAGAGGTTATGCAACTACTATAGTTGCGTAAACTCAACCTACCTACAAGATTTGCAGGTGACTATCAAAGAATGAATTTTTTTTTATTGAAAGCATTCAATATTTTTTGTATAAAAACGATTTAAAATTATTTTGAATAAAATTTATTTTTTTTAAGTTATTATCACACAATTATTAAAAAAACGTTTACATATGTTTGATTTAAAATGTTGTTAATCATTTTATCTGATTTTTGAAATGTGCTTCGGTATCGTTAAAGCTTAAAAATTCGTAGTCAGTGCGCAAATCCATCTTGTCAAAAGAAATTAGTTGTAAATATTCTTTTTCAGGAGTAATCTAAACGTCGTGATGTAATCAGTCGTACAGCCGAAGTGAAGATTCACCGTTTTGATGTTTTCTTCGAAGATTATGGGTGATGCCTGATCAGATGAGGAACTATTAGATGGTTTTTGGTGCGTCGAAAATGAATAACTAAATCAATTGTGAAAGTTGAAGAAACACAACATAACCTCCTAAAACCATCATACAAACTTCGTCTCCGAACGCTCGACAACTAAGGTCATGGTGTCTAATTACATCATTAAACATCACAAAACATCCATGAGCGAAGATGGAATTCGAACCCACGACAGTTTGATTCAAAAACCAGCACGCTAACCGCTACACCAATGTGTCATCGAACTTATTTTGTTTTAACTCAGATGCTAATAGTCTAACTCAAGTGAATTTAAATGTTTTTTTTTTTAATTTTTTTTCTTGTTATTATCGGACATTGGTGGGGTGATGGGGGGAAGTCATCGTAGGACCCATCACGGTGTAAAGGGAGGGCGGCGACTTTACACACAGGGCTCAATGATATGATTTGTTATGGCAAAACGATGCGCTCATTTCTAATGATATTATTGGGTCCAATTTTTTTAAATTTTCTTATCATGAATTTTGTATATAATGTGACATTTATGGAAAAACAGCGTCGCCCCGGCCCACGTGACGCTTCTTTTCTCATGGTGTTGCTTTTGTTATATTACTGCCCATATTCTAATGTTTTTTGCTTTTTATTTCAGGCATCGTTGGGAGTGGACGACGCTCGGCTACTTTCACCTTAAGTACGCATAATAGACTGAAATGAGAGAGATGGAAGACTATAGACGCTAGACAGTGGAAATCATTGACACCTATGACATACTTTAGACTGGACTACGATTTGCTATTGCGAATTTAAATTAGAGTGAAATGACCTGCAAATATTTTTATTTTTTGACATTCAAAGTAGGTCTTGTGCAATTTTTCAAAATTTAGTGTGGACTAACATTAAAGATAAAGACATGAGTTTCATTTCTAAATTCATTGGGCATTCATTTTACGCATGAATAGCTGCGTCGGCAAATTAAATTAAGATGTCAACAAGTTTTTCTATTGCAGATTATAGCTACGTGATCTAAGACTAGATACGACATTCCCAACGGAACTGCGTGAAGTCCCATAGGGAGGAAGAGTTCTTTCGGCGGGAAGAACGTCTCTTCAGTTTAATTTCGGGTTCTCGGCCTCGACTTTGAATTTGATAGTTGTTTTCATCCGCCGGATGTCCTAGGTGTTATCTGAAACGTTTTGGGCGGGTCGTCTTGAGCGGCATTCATTAGAAAGGTGAATCCGCGTTTTCAGTTTGATGCGAGCTGTTGTATTGAACTGCGATCCTCTGAGAGGGTGGCTGGGAAGCGGGGCGCTGTGGACGGACGATCCAAACACTCCAGATCGGTCTCATTCTCGGATACTTTACTGCTAAGTGCTCTACTTGCTAACTGTGGACAAACTTTGCCGAGGAACGTTGGGTAATAGATTTCTGTTGCAATACTAGTACAGGCTAGGGCGCCCTCAGACACTGTATGATTTTTTTTTTGTTTTTTTTGATTTTAATTGACTGCCACCGGTGCACTCCGTACCTTGGTTGAGAAGCCGTTTAGGCTGGCGTATTGCGATCACAATTATAAACCGCATCTGCTTGGATCTACTTACAGCGATATAAATTCATACCATTGAAATTCGAACTAAATTGCTGTTTGACGTCACTTGAAACGAAATTGCCTCCAGCGCAGCAGTTCTTTGTCAAATGGATTTTGTGGGATCAGTTCGCCCCTCAAATTTTCAATTATTAAAATAATATAAATGCTTATTCTATAGGCGTTCAGTTCGAAATTATCAGTTCTTCGTCAGATGAATCCCTCAAATGAATAGTGTTTTGAATAAAAATTTGTTTTTTTGTGCAGGGAAGCGTATGAGGGATATTTCTTTTTTTCTTTTTGGCTAATTTAGCACTTTTCTGGCGAAGAAAGGCGGGTAAAAATCACTTAAAAATATTTGCAGATTATTATGTACTACTAATACAATCTTTCCGTTTATCACTTTTTGAGTCGGTAGTGCGTGGCGCCGGTTACTGGCTCTCGCGTTTCCAGAAAGTGCGGGAGTGCCTTCGTTTTTTTGTAACCGAAATGGACTTGCCATCAGCTCCGCGATCGTGCGAGGAAGTGTTTAAATAATATTTTAATGATTAAATCGAAGATCCTTTCTTCTGATGTCGGAATTTCCAGGACAACGACGCGATCAACCAGACCAAATGGATCAGAACTGACCAGTGCAGTGTTAAAAACGTTAATTAAAAAGTGTGATCGCGATTTTAAACTCGTATTTATTAAAAATAATTTATTAAAACGATTACCCAGTGCAGTGTTTAAATCAATAAAATAACAGTCAGTAGTTCGCGACTTTTACCTTTCGTGTGCTGGACTGGAAGTTGGAACTGGAATGACCTACGAGCGCTACAGAGATTTCGTCTCAAGTATGTATTTTTCGTTTTTTCGTTTCTTGTTTTGTTTTCCTTTAAGTATTATTTAAAGGAATTTTTAAAATATTTATGCTAATTATATTTTTTTGTTTGTTGCAGGTGCTGACGAAACTGTAGTGCAGAATTTTGGTGAGTGACTTGTTTTTATTTATTTATCCTGTTACAGTGAGCTGGAGTCAACAAAAGCCCTCCCCTATTTATTGTGATTTACCTGAAAAAGTTGACTCTTTTAGGGGTTTTGGACATCTAGAATTGTTAGAAGCTCACGTGACAGATAAAGTGATCACTGATAGAAGTTTTATATTTTCAAGAAAAGTGTTTGAATGAAATATAAATCAGTAGTAATGTTTTGAAAGTTCAAAAAAGAATCAATAAAACTTCAGTTGTCAGTTATAACTTTTAACATATTTTTTATATTTTAATCGGGATCACATTTTCGCGGTCGCGTTTTAACTTTTTTATTATAGGTAAAATTAAAATCTTTAAAATATTCTTGCCTTTTAGGGTCTCCTTTTTAAAAAATTTATTCTGAATGTAAAACACAACGGATCTCTTTTTATAGTAATTTTGTAAAAAATCACTCAGTTTGGAACGTTGTGAGATGCATTTTTTTGTTTATTTGATTTATTTATGTAAATATTTTGTTTCCTATTTTGTATCGCAATTATGTCTTAATTTTCTTGAAAAGCTTTGAAACTTTTTTTAATTTAAATTTCAACAAACGGAATTTGAATTATTTAGAAAAATTCTAATGCGGTACCAAATGGGCGACTTCATCATACAATGGCCGCTTTCACCAATAGCTGCAGTTCAGTCTACGAAACAAATATTCCAGTAATTGCTTAATTAATTTCAGATAGGGTCTCTCTTTATGGAAAATATTTTTTTTTCCTAATATTCTTTTTAAATGTTTCACATTCGGTTTTATTTTTGAATGTAAAGAAATCCTAATGTTTTCAAATATGAACGATTAAATTCTCATAAACTGGTTAATTGCTATTGGTACAAGTGGCCTTAACACAACCATTCATAATTTTTCGTTTATCGTTAGCTTTAGGGTAATTGCAGCTGTTTAACTATAACTTGTAGACTTCGATGAAATATGTAGGGAGGGCGTTTTGATTGTTTGCACTGCTGCGTTTAGGGTTTCTCTCCACAGAGGTTCCATTTGGGAACGTTAGATGTTAGGGTAGCTGTAGGGCGCCGTTCGGCCAACTTTTGTCCTTACGCGTGTAGGTCGGATAGGACAGCGCGGTTAGTGGCCACCTGCGATGATGTCCGCGGTTGAGATTTTAGGTCTTGGCTCGGTCGAGACTGCCTTAGCTTCCAAGCGAAAGTCAATAGCTGTACCTTCCACCGTGAAAATCTTGTTAACTGTGTTTTCTGTAGTAAAAATCGCACTTGTCGTGTTTTTTATTGTGAAAATCGAGGTGCTGTGTTTTCCGCTGTGAAAATCGCACTTGTCGTGTTTTCTATTATGAAAATCGAAGTGCTGTGTTTTCCGCTGTGAAAATCGCACTTGTCGTGTTTTCTATTGTGAAAATCGAGGTGCTGTGTTTTCCGCTGTGAAAATCGCACTTGTCGTGTTTTCTATTATGAAAATCGAAGTGCTGTGTTTTCCGCTGTGAAAATCGCTCTTGTCGTGTTTTCTATTGTGAAAATCGAAGCGCTGTGTTTTCCGCCGTGAAAATCGCACTTGTCGTGTTTTCTATTGTGAAAATCGAGGTGCTGTGTTTTCCGCTGTGAAAATCGCACTTGTCGTGTTTTCTATTATGAAAATCGAAGTGCTGTGTTTTCCGCTGTGAAAATCGCTCTTGTCGTGTTTTTTATTGTGACAATCGAAGTGCTGTATTTTTCTGAGTAAAAACCAGTAGTGTTTTCCATAAAGAAAGTCGCTGTGCTTTGTTGGGGTTAAGGTCTAGCCTCCATCGCGCTAGGAGCGTTAAAGTGGCCTTTTCCCAGTGGATTTCTGCGTATCGCGAATTTTAGGGACACACATATGACACATGTTTATTTTTTGTTATTGGATTTGGGTGTACGGCGTGCCGTCTGTCTTCGCATGCAATGTTGCTAAGACACCAGGTACGTCGTGCACTATCGTTATTTTTAGCTAGCTGCGCTTTCCGCGGTCCATATCCCAATAGGACATCCGCGTTGGACCGCACCTAGGGTTCTAGTCTCAGGATTACTTGGTTCGTAACGTTACGAAATATAGCCTTACGAAAAAAGTTGTCCGGCAATCTAGTTCGAACAGCGGGCTTACGTCCTGTCGCAACAGTTGTAAGTCCAGTCACATCAATAAATGTATACAGCTGTTGAGACCAGAGCGAGGACCGAGGCCTGCTGTGAAGGGCGAAGGTTGTTTTGCGTTCCGTGCGTAGGATTTTGTGGATTTAGGCTTTTCACAGACAAAGAGTCTAACTAATAATAACTCTCATCTCGCTCTGATGAATATTTTCTTTTTCAGTTTTTTGACGTTAACTTTTGGTATTCTTCTGTTGTCAGTTTTTTTTTTTTTAAAACAGTACTTTTTTCCAAATTTAATGAAATTTGAATTAGAGCTCGCAAAATCATTAAATGTCAATCGAAATTCATAATTTGTGTTAATTTATAAAAACGTGCTAACATAAGCACTTGAAAAAATATCATTGTGGGCCAAATGGTATTTTCTAGACGGTAGATATAATATTTAAGTTAATTACGTTTCGACAAATAAGCTGTTAGGTGAAAATGTATAACAATGGTTTTACTAGAAAAATACCGAAAGAAACAACGTCCAACGAGCGCAGACCAGATCTGCCCAACTGAAAACCATTCAGTGTTGAGTGGTTTTCTGGTCAACAAATCAACAATCAACATGTATACTGTCCCTTAGAAGCCCTCCGTGAAATTTAGCTAAATTTAATTAATTGAAATTTCATTTTTCATTATTTTATTATATTTTAAAAGTAAAAATTTGATCAGTACTTTTTTTAAATTTAAATTTACTACTCCATAACATTTTTGTTAGGATAATCTATAGGCAATATTTTAATTTCAGAGTAACCTTTGAAATATTAATTATTCGTATAAAAGCAGTTAATATACATTCGTATGTTCGAATCTCTTAGCTCAGTCGTTAATCGAAATTGTAGACCCTCCGTGAATCGATCCCGATATTATATTATGTATTATTTTTTGTGTTTGGTGTTGGTTTTCCTCCCTTAGGATGCGACTCGTGTCTGTTGTCAGAAACGACCCAAAACAACATTAGTCGCACGCTCGGGGGGCATAGGGCTGCATGATAGATATCATAAGTTTAACTGAATTTTAATTTATTTTTGTATACACTTTTACTTTTCGGGAAAAAAAGTGCACCAAATCGCGAGTTTTGTGATTTTATTTCAGTGCAGTGCAAAAAGAAATTGTACGTGATAAAAAATGGTTCGAATATTCAAATTATCTGTAAGTATTTCTTATTTAATATATTTTCATTTTGAAACAAAAGTGTCGACGCTCACTTATTATTTAGATTCTTGTTTTTTTTTTTTTGACGTACGTTTCGCTAATCTTGTTAGAGGATGCTTAAAACTCGAATCATCTCATCATGATGGTTAACACAGGAAGCGAAACGTGTAGCGTGTTTTGTGGCGATTTTTTTTAATGGTCAGTGTTTTATTTTTACGATCTATCGTTATGATTTTTTTTTTATCTAAAAGCATTTTCAATTTTTATGTAGACAAGTATTTGGAAGATGTTTTGTCTTTTTGGCTTCTTTGGCACTTTTTTTGGAGAGGCAAGGCTGGTACGAGGGGTTGTGCATGCCATGCGATTGTATCAGAATGGAAGCATCTTATGGAGGTCGGTACCGGGGGTTCGCTTTACTTTGAAGTGTTCCCAACGGCAATATTTTGTCGTAGTAATAAATAAACATAGTGTCAAAAAAGTTAAAAAGGAAATAACGCCTTCTAAATTAATGAGTATTTTGATTCATTTAAATTTTTTGTGTATGAGCAAGCTTTTGAGCTTTTGTCATAGGGCTTTTTTTAAAAGTGACTGTCGACGCTTAAATTAACCTCAACATTATTGTTTTTTTTGGTTAATCTTACTGTTTTGTTTTAGGTATATATTTGTATTCAAGCGTCTGTGATTTTTTATCAAATTTTGGATCATTAGCTGACGAATTTCAAAAACCAAAATATGAAAATGATGTCAATTTAAAACAAGCTCACCAAAGAAGGAACGCATTTTAATGTTTAGTGTATTTCTAATTTTAATTTTGAGGTACAAATAGAGCTATATATTTTTTTTTCAATTTTTTTAGTGTATTTGCCATAAGGCACTTACACTATTGGCGTCGGTCGGATGGTGGGACCTAGGTGTGTTAGCACGATAACTCTCGACAGACTTAATCGATTTAAACGAAATTTGGTCGACAAGTTGGAATCCACCACAGCACAAAGCCTATTTGTGAGTACGCACATTCATCTTAGTTTACCGAGATGAATGTGATGTCCAAATTTCATGATTGGAGTTACCGTTCAAAAGTTTTTGTCGGAAGGACAAATTTTAAGTTACATTTTTCATTGATTTGTCGTAGCGTGATATTATATTATAGCCTAAAGCCTCCCTCGATAAATGGGCTAGCCAACAAAAAAAAAATTCAAATCGAACCAGTAGTTTCTGAGATTAGTGCGTTCAACCAAATAAACAAACAAACTCTTCAGCTTTATATATTACTACTAGCGGCCCTGTACGTGCTTCGCTACGTATAAAGTGGAATAATAAAACAATTTAATTGGAACATCTATCTATCTATTTTATTTATTTTAAAATATACATGGGCGTATATGTGTGTATATCGAGCACTCCGGCTGCGCCGTCGTGCTCGATACCTTAACCTCAGCAACACGTGGTGGTTATGCTATTGAATTGTAGCTTATATGAAACGTTGCGCCATCTATTGAATATTCACTCAATCCAGTCAACAGATAATTATGACTGTCAAGGAATAGACAAATAATTTGCAATAAAATTCAATGAATTGAAATGTAAGTTATCCTATCTTTCAAGTTAGGTCGAATTGCACACGGTGTGCAAATCAAATTTAAAATCGGTTCAGTAGTTTAGGAGTTCATCGCGGACAAACAACGTGACACGTAATTTTTATATATAAAGATATTGATAGTTGAAATAAAATTTTCAATGTGCAGACCCCGTTTTTAGATGGCGCTAAGGACGACACTGCATCATAAAACATAAATAAAACCAAAACGTCACAAATAACAATTACGTGTTATTTGACCTGTGCGTCTACGTTTTTGGCACCCCCAGTGCACCCCGCTGCGAATCTCATCCCCCTTCGTTTTGCAGGTCCACAATAACCCCGTACGAACCTCCCGCCGTGAAGTGACCATTGTCATTTCTTCATGCAACTTGAAGTAATGTTATTTTAATGAAGTCTGAAGTAGTACTTATGTGTGCTTTAAGATTTATTATTTATTTTAACAGTTAAACCTCGACCATTTGTACACAGTAGTGTATTGTTTAGAGAAATGGCCGATCTTCGCGGCAGAAGTGGTGGGGAGAGCTATCAGTTATAATCATAAAGATTTTACAATAGAGTACGCTAGAGAGCAGTGAAATTGTCTACAATTAAGAGAGAGAACAGTTCCTTATCTCTATGGTGACTAATGATGCAAAACAATGCTGATTTGAGTAAACAATTTTTTGGTTTTTTGCAGCGTTCTCTCTCTTAACTGAGGACACTTTCAAGCGTACGAACTAGCGTACTCTAGTTACCTTTTAAAACTGAATAAAATTCATAAAGAAAATTTCGAGTGCTCATAACTTCTAAACCAAAATAGATACAGAAGGTAGCTTGTGCACATTGGATTCAGCATGGTTCTTTCAAGTTTCAACTACAATAAAAAAACATTACCCTCTTTCTAGCAAAGTTGGGTAAAAACATGTGCAACTGTCAAACGAATCGGTATCCTTTGTTTTGCGCCACGCTCTCATTGCGGCACTGATCTTTTTTGCGTAGTCGGGTTTTTATTTTGTAATTGTTTTTTTTCTGTTTGTACATCGCGCAAGTGATTCTGTAACTGCGGAAATTGAATGAAACATTGCATAAGAAAGTGTTTTCGAAATTGCCGTAGTTGTACAGATTGAGGGAGTTCCACTGTACACTGCAAACACTCTTTTCGTCGTTTGGTTTTTATGCTGCATTCAAGTTTTTTTTTTATTTTTTTATTTTGTTATCCTCTTTGTGGACGAAAAAAGATTATTTTAATTCTGTGAATCATAATGTAATTTGAATAATTTTTTCACACAATATACGAAATGGTGGTTTAAAATTTTTTTAGTCGTTTTCATCATTTTGAAAACAGGTAGTCAATTAAAATGTGCATAGATTGATTATGCTTATTTTCAATGAAATGTCTTCAGTGTTTAAATTTTAATAGAGTTCTTTAATGAACCAAACAATCCCCCTCATTCATAATTTTAGAACAGCTGTTCCTCCTCTGGTACTTATTTATAAAAGGGTCATCCTTCATTGAGTTTAGAAATTACAGAACAGATACTCAAAATTTAAGTAGTCAGTATAACTATGTAATGAAATTGAACTAACTTTCGTATTTTTATTTATTTTATTTATTTTTATTGTTTAAAATGTATACATAAACTTGTTGCCATGTTTTTGTCTTATGTACCTTAACTTTTGTTAATTGCTATGATTAGTAATTAATGTTTATTGTTTTAAATTTTCACATTAATTGTACTTGAAAAAGTCTAAATTTATAGACGAAACGTCGTACACTGAATAAAGAACTTTTTGTCCACAATCCTGCGATTCTTATTACTAAAATTTTTATGTTATCCCAATTAATTTTGTGGTCGTATTCAAATTTATGTTTAGTTACAACATTATGCTTATCAAGGAGTAATTTATAGTTGCTTTGGTATTCTATAGTATTAGGAGTCCAGACTCGGGCTTCAGTGCAAATGTTTTAGGAACGGCCGACCATACTCAGACGTTTTCATCCGAAATAAAATAGTCCTGGTTGAGAGAACCTGATTCCAGGAACAAGAACAAGAAAAACGTGTAAGCCTGGTTGCATCACTGTTTACGCCCAGTTGTCTTTGTTATATTATTATGGACTATGGTATCCACAACCTGAGTAGGCTGTGACCCTAGTTCTTGTCTCTGCCAAGGTTTAATTTACACTTCCAATCGGCCATGACGAAACGTCGTCGTCTTCGAATACAACACGACTTAAGTCGTATCTGGTCAACATTCAATACACTGCCTGTCCCGCCCGTACACTTTCTTCCTACAGGCGACCGATTGAATTGTGTATATGTTTCAATGGTGATCGCGTCCGTTCTTCAATCGTTGACCGACTGGAATCGAGTTTGTAGTAAACTCCCCCACCACTCTACTTAAATTCTAATAGTATAGTAACGTATGTTTATAAAATTTGTACTATACTCTGTGCATGTGTTCGGACTCTTAGTTTCGTACTTGACTTAAGTTCGGTTGGACGTTGCGTTTTTGTTTTAAACAAATGAACGAAAAACATATCCTGCCATCGTATTCAAATAGTTCGAGCTAAGTCGAATTGAAGGAGTGAGACGTTATGTTTTTGTTTAAAACAAATGAACGTTTGATAAGAAAAGAAAATGCCGGTATAACTGAACACCAACAATGTATACACATGAGAGATTTCTTTTATTGACTTTTTTGACGCGGATTTTTTGGCAAAATCAGGAGGCTTTTACTTGAACTTATCTTTATAATTTAGATTCTTTTTATTCAACGCCAATAATATTAGGATGCGATTGAACGATTTTGATTTGTAAACAATTGCGTGAGTGCGGGAGTTTGTTTTTTTGAAACATCTGAACGATACGAAACAAATGACAGAGGATTAAAGTGAGTGGACAGATTCGAGTAATAAGATAAAACGGTGAGTTGAACGAGGAATGTTTGTAATTATTATAATTTGTAAATTGAAATGCACGTACAGCGTGTATGAATTGCATTAACAAATCAAGTTGGAGAACTAGACAGGCTGCAAAAGACATGCGCTTTGTTTGTTTGTGTCTCTATTTCTGAACGCACCAGGAACTCCTGGATTGTTGAATCGTGATTATTTATGAAAACGCACCTGGACGTCTAGACAAATTCAGAAACTGAAAAATGTCGATTAGAGTACGATAACTCGATGTGCAAAATATCCATTGGAAATACACAATTATTATTTTATATAACACTAGCGGTCCCGCCCGGTTTCACCCGGGAGCAAAAGAATGAATGGGGAAGGAAGGGACATGAGTACACACATTCATCTTAGTTTACCGAGATGAATGTTGTGTCCAAATTTCATGATGATCGGAGTTACCGTTCAAAAGTTTTTGTCGATAAAGAGCAGTATTTAAACTTTTTTTAACTAATAATTTTTTTTAAATGAATTAAATAAAATTAAAATAAATTTTAAATGTAAGCCTTAGAAGAAAGCAATGTAAAAAATAAAAAAAAAATAAAAATATATTCACCCAACGTGGGGCTCGAACCCACGACCCTGATATTGACAGTCGCATGCGCTACCGATTGATCTACCTGAGGTTGTGTTCTTTCATCACTAATATGAGTATATCTAGTTAGTGCATTTCACATGAATAGAAGCTTATTTTTGAGATACTTTTTGCGACATTTTTCATTAAAGCTCCGCTCCTAATGGTCGTAGCGCAATATTATATAGCCTATAGCCTTCCTCGGTAAATGGGCTATCCAACAAAAAAAAATTATTCAATTTGAACCAGTAGTTCCTGAGATTAGCGCGTTCAAACAAACAAACAATCTCTTCAGCTTTATATATTTGTATAGATAATATACCTAATAGTGTTATTAGCCGTTTTAGGTGCGGAATTTTTTTTTTATAAATTAATTTTTTCAATTGACACAATGTTATAAGTGCAAGAAAAATTGCGGACAGACGACAGTAGGCGGTGCTGTCATCACGCACCTAGCGAATAGTTTAAAAGTAAGTATTTATCCTACCGTAGGGTAGGATAAATATACTTACTTTTAAACTTAATCTCTGCCACGATGAGAGATTTTGAATGACGTGACTGAATTTAAAATGTTTGTCAAGTAAGGTTATGCGTTAATTTTTTTTGACGTGATAACGTCTTATAAATTGATGAAATACCAGCTGCACGCACGAAAAAGTGTAACGTTCCGCCTGAGCAAGCGAGAGCGCAGTATGCTTCGGCCCAAGTTAGACAGCTACTAAAATTTAGGTTATGTATTACGGAATACGTTATCAAGTAAAACTATATCGTCCGTAAACCGACTTTACAGACAACCAATTTTTTTAAGAGATGGGCTCAGCCATCTTGCTGCCAAAAGAAATAGGCCATGAACATTTAAAATTTTGGCAATTATTACAATTTGGCATCACATTCGATTAAGGAAAAGCGAAATGAAGTATTTAATATGTGGTGAAAAATTAAACCTTGGTCGGCGAAATTAACAAAATTGTGGTGTCTTTATGATTTCCGGGAAACCAATTATTTTATCAGAAATGGTTTAACCGGAATGAATAATTAAGTGCTTTGGCTTGAATTTAAAAGCGGATTTTACGGATGTTTTATATATTTGTTTTTTGAGCACATTAGGAATAGACCCGAAAGCTGCGCATCCATTGGCATTCACATGCCTCAAATGTCTCTTTTTATTTAGGACTAACTTTTCAATACGGATTGGCGCGGGTAGATTTTTGTTTGGCAGCAAAATAATTAAGAGCGACAACTACTGAACCGATTCGAAAAGTTCTTTTACTGTTTAAAAGCCAACTTCTTCTCAAAATCATTAGTTACTCTTATTTAAACGTGATTTTCTATGAAATATTAAAATTCTTGTGTAACAATTACAACAATTGTTTCTTAATTCATTCTTGCATATTATAACATGGATGTTAGCATTTTTTTCTCGAAAAATCTCATTTCTTTCCCTATAGGGAAAAAAATATAAAAAACCGGCTCCGTTAGAGTAGTAGCTTTCAGCAAATTCTATCAGATGTCGTTACATGTTACTAACACACGATATAGATATACTTTATATATCTCCGTCTCCCTGTTTCTTGCAATAAAAAAAATCATCCTATAGTGTAAGTTGGACCAAGCAAGGAACAATTACAAAATTTCGTTAAAATCGGTTCAGTGGTTTCGGAGATTAGCGCGAACGAACATCGTGACATAATTATATAGATTAGATAAGCCACAAATTTTTGCAATAGTCTCCCTATCTCTGCTGTCCTAGAAACTTTGCTGCAAATATATGTCGAAGGTTTTATACATGTATTTATACCTTTTTGAAAGCGCTCTCTGTGGAAGCGCGATTCTTCATTCTATTTTTCGCGGTCCGGATCCGAACCGCAGGCCGCCTATTGCCAGTCCTTGTTATAGATAGACAGGTTTTTGAGATTCGACCACTGAGGTCATTACGAACTATTAGAAGTATAAAATATTTTTAACAAAAAAATTGAACCGACTTCACACTAAAAAGTAAAAAATAATTGCGTATTGAAATGTTTTGGAGTCGGTGTCAGCCAAAATGAAATCTATTAACTACACCGACTCCAAAACATTTTAACACGCAATTATTTTGTACTTTTTAGTGTGAAGTCGGTTCAATTTTTTTGTTAAAAATATTTTATTTTTCTCTTTTTAGTGTTAATCTAACACTAAAAATCGGTGAACATACATAAAAAACATTATGCGTTTCTTTGAAATTTGAGAGTTTTCCTCGATTTCTCCGGATTCCACCATCAGATCCTGACTTGGTTCCAATGGGACCACCTCTGAGGTGCACTCTATCGAATAAAAAAAAAATTTGAAAATCGGTCCATAATTGACGGCGAAATCGATGAACATACATAAAAAAAAAATATATACAGACGAACACAGAACCTCCCCCTTTTTGTTGAAGTCGGTTAATAATCTACTAACAGTGTAAAATATTTTTTGACAATAAAACTCTCTTAAAATATACGTACTACATAGTAGACATGTGAAATAATAACGACTTCCCAGAACACGAAATTATTATCATAAACAAATGAAAAATTATGCGAGACGTGAAAAATTAATTCAATATTATATAATCATATATTTTACTCGTAGATCGATTTTAAATTTTATATTTGTTTTAGCAGCATTAGCATGCGGAGGTCAGATTATATTCCGCATTTGTTTTAATAAATATAAATTTTTCTTTGCTAAAAGCTTGAAAAAAATTACAGTTAATAAAATGTGGAATCCATTTCGTTTCGAAAAAAAAAATAAATAGTAAATTTAAACCACAAGAGCAGAAAGTTTGAGATTCTTGCACTGCGCGTCGTGATGTCCAGGCGAGCCGAGGCCATTATGAAGCGCAGTTCTTTCTACTGTTTTAAGTCCGGTTCGCACTGGACAGTTTTTTTTAAAGTGAAACTTTTATTCTATCGCCCCGAATTTTTCTGGCCGTCTGTTGCATGTCGCATTACAGGCGGTCGCGGAGTAGGGGTAAAGTGAAAGGCGCTCGGAGTAGGCGCTCGGTAGAGCAGCCAAGGCCAGTATGGCGGCGTCCATGGTTAGCATCAGCTGACCGTGTAGTATGTATAACACATAGTCAGTCTGTCATGCGGGCAAGTGCTGTACAGAGTGTTTACATGTTTTTATTCGTGTATTCATGTGAATATTGTTGTTTATAATTAATCGTGATGGATAAGTGTCTACAATCCAACGCCTACAATCCAATAAAAGTTTCACTTGCGTCGTGGTTTCTGAAAACCACACAACTGTTTTTTTTTTTTAGTGTTCATTTGGCTTTCGTATAAACATTTTAGATTTTGGAGCTATTTCCATTTGTGGCAGCTCTGCAAGCTGCATTTAGTTGGAAAATAAAGAAGGTGATTGTCCGGGTAAAATTTATGTGTTGGCAGTTGTTTGTTGATTGCAGTCTGAGTTTATTTTAAAACCGAGCCTGACTTAAATATTCAATTGGTTTTATATTTTTTTTTTTGACAAAGGTATATTTTTACTCAAAAATTCGTGTAATTATGCGACCCCGGATATACGATACAAATTTTCCACGCGTCTTGTTGACTGATGAAATTATTTCCATCTCTTGAGAAAGATCGTAGAATGTTGATATCTGGCAACTGGGATTGCTGGCGTGTATACTCGTTTTTTGAGGGAATCTATGGACTCTCTTTTGGAGTCCCTAAATTGAGGGAATCGATTCTATATAGCAACAAATTCCCAGCCCCGGATCTACGATTTTTTCGAACCAGGGCAGAAACTTGATAATGGCCCCCTCTCTGCAGCGATCTCCCTAAATTTGGTTTCAATCCGTTCATCCGTTTGACCTGTATCGTGTTCACAAACAGACACGCAGACTTTTTCAAAAAATATGTTTTTTTTTGGATTCGGGTAACCTCAAAACGAAATAATATTGTAAAATTTTGAAAAGTGAATTTTGACCTAAATTGGTACCATTTCTCACTAATTGTCCTGGAATGGTAAAAATCGATACATAATGCAATAATATCAAAAAACGAACTGCGATCTTTTTTCATTGAAAAATTTACTAAAATCAATCTTTTATCGGTTACCATTGAAGATAAACCTTTGATTGTGCATTTTACCGCATATTAATAATAACAGGTATTTTTAAATATTTAATATTGAGATTAGAACATTAGTATTTTATCGTGCGGTGACGCAAATAGCGAAGAGGCATACATTTTTTTTATCTGTTCTATTTTAGTTTAATTTGGGTTTTGTTACCAATTTCAACTTTTATCTGACGTGTTTTTCAAGATAACAGCGGTTATGAATTAAGCATTGAATATATTGCTTGATTACTATCGATGTCAGAAAGCATGTAGTAAATAGTCTATCTTTAATAAGCAATCTACAAATCCGGGCGAACCGGGCCGGACTGCCAGTAGTTTATATTTTATAGATTTGATGTTCCACTGTATTCTTATAAAGAAAAAACGATAACGAGAATTGTCACACTTTGTCATATTCTAGCTTTTCTTTCCTCATCTCACCACGCGAAAGCAAGGTTATATCAAAGTCGCTTATTGTAAGTGCATTG
Organism: Xanthostigma xanthostigma; assembly: GCA_963575645.1. Lineage (NCBI taxonomy): Eukaryota > Metazoa > Arthropoda > Insecta > Raphidioptera > Raphidiidae > Xanthostigma > Xanthostigma xanthostigma. Next base: position 24,468,282 of record OY754474.1, read on the forward strand.
TAATACGTGAAATTATTTAACAGATTATTTTTACGTTCGAGATTTCTGAACAATAGATAGATCATGATGACTTATTTTGGAAAACTATTATATTGTAACAAATAATAATAATGAAACACTTGAAGATTCTACAGAATATTTTCTCTCTCGATACGTAAGAAAATGAAAATAAAAATAAGATGTTATAGGTTCATAAGTCTCCCCTCAAGTTCATAAGATGAACGCTGATTACCTTAGCTGTCGAGCCTCTATAATCTACAATCTGTCTATCAACTTCTATCAAGTTTCCTCCGAGGATATTGGTTCGTTATTAAATGATATTAATTATAAATTTACACTGTCTACATTAGTAAGAGTTACGGGAATAAAAAAAATTGCGTCGGAGATACTTATTGATTTTTAACTTCCCGCTTTAAAAAAAAAAAAAAAATTTTTTTTTTTTCAAAAATCGGGAAGTTATTGGTTTCACCCCGATTTTCGAAAATCGAGTTTTCGCCAGATCTCGACGTTTTGGGGTCCTAGGAAGCTATTGAAA